>CM061141.1:167577567-167959540 GCA_030789695.1 Scilla litardierei
CTCTTATTTTTCAGAAGACGATGTCGATCTCTCGGTTCCAACGGATATTTTTGCGGATTTTTCTTATCTACTGGCTATTTTCTATATTTTTGGTAAGATATGTATCTTTATATTAAATGATGGAATTTTTATAGCCTAATTTTGTCTTCCCCTATTTTTCTGTTGAAGATGGCGATCTCCCGGTTACAACGGAAATTTTTGCTGATTTTTTTGAGCTAGGTGTTATTTTCTTCATTTTATGGAATGTACGGATATTTTTATCAAATGATATGCTTTTTGTAGTCTAATTTTGTCTTCTCTTATTTTTTCAGTTGAAGATGACGATCTTTCTATTTCAACGGACATTTTTGCGGATCTTTCTGTTCTTGGGGCTATTTTTCTGCATTTTCTCGAAGATATCGATCTTTTAATTAAATTATATGATTTTTGGCCTAATTTTGTCTTCTCTTATTTTTCCGTTGAAGATGGCGATCTCCAGGTTTCAACAGACATTTTGCGGGATTTTTCTGAGCTCCACGCTATTTTCTACCTTTTCTGTAAGATATGAATCTTTATATTAAATCTTATCATTTATAGCCTACTTTTGTCTTCTTTTATTTTTTAGTTGAATATGACGATCTTTCAGTTCCAACAGACTTTTTAGGAATTATTCTGAGCTCGGAGGTATTTTCAACATTTTATTAGAGATATGGATCTTTTTATTAAATGATATGATTATTATATCCTAAGTTTGGCTTCTCTTATTTTTCAGTTGAAGATGGCGATCTCCCGGTTCCAACAGATATTTTACAGATCTTTTTATTAAATGAAATGATTTTCATAGACTAAGTTTGTCTTCTCTTTTTTAGTTGAAAATGGCGATCCACGGTTCCAACGGACATTTTTGCTGATTTTTCTGATCGTGAGACTACTTTCCACATTTTCTGAAAGAAATGGATCGATTTATTAAATGATATAATTTTTGGCATAATTTTGTCTTCTCTTATTTTTAGTTGAAGATACGATCTCCAGGTACCAATGGACATTTTTGCGGATTTTTTGAGCTCGGAGCTATTTTCTACATTTCATGTAAGAAATGAATCTTTTCATTAAATGATATGATTTGTATAGCATAAGTTTGCCTTCTCTTATTTTTCTAGTTGAAGATCACGATCTCCCGTTTCCAACAGACAATTTTTGCAGATTTTTCTTAGCTCGGTACTACTTTTCGACATTCTCTAGAAGATATGCATCTTTTGATTAAATGATATGATTTTTGGCGATATGTATCTTTATATTAAATGATATGCATCTTTATTGAAGATATATATCTTTATTGAAGATATGCATCTTTATTGAAGATATGTATCTTTATATTAAATGATATGATTTTTATAGCCTAAATTTGTCTTCTCTTATTTTTAAGTCGAATATGGCGATCTTCCTGTTCCAACGGAAATTTTTGCGGATTTTTCTGAGCGGGGGGGGGGGGGGGGGGTATTTTCTAGATTTTATTGAAGATATGGATCATTTTATTAAACGATGTGATTTTTATGGCCTAATTTTGTTTGCTCTTATTTTTCAGTTGAAAATAACCATCTCTCAGTTCCAATAGACATTTTTGCGAATTTTTCTTAGCGCGGAGCTCATTTATACATTTTCTGGAAGATATGTATCTTTTTATTAAATGCTACGATTTTGGCCTGATTTTGTCTTCTATTATTTTTCAGTTGAAGATGGCGATCTCTCAGTTCCAACAGACATTTTTGCGTATTTTTCAGTTAATGATATGAATATTTAAATTAAATGATATGATTTTTATTGCGTAAATTATCTTCTCTTATTTTTCAGATGAAGATGGCGACCTCTCAGTTCCAACGGACATTTTTGTGAATTTTTCTCAGCTCGGGGCTATTTTCTATAATTTATTAAAGATATGGATCTTTTAATTAAATGATATGATTTTTATAAACTAAGTTTGTCTTCTTTTATTTTTTCAGTTGAAAATGACAATCTCCCGTTTCGGACGGACATTTTGGCGGATTTTTCTGACCTTGAGGCTATTTTCAACATTTTTAGAAGGTATGGATCTTTTTATTAAATGATATGATTTTTGGCCGAATTTTATCTTCTCTTACTTTTCAGATGAAAATGGCTATCATTCGGTTCCAACAGACATTTTTGCAGATTCTTAGCTCCGGCTATTTTCTACATTTTCTGTAAGATATGGATATTTATATTAAATGATATGATTTTTATAGCCAAATTTAGTCTTCTCTTTTTTTAGTTGAAGATGACAATCTCCCGACGGATATTTTTGCGGATTTTTCAGAGCTCAGGACTATTTTTTTACATTTTATTGAAGGTATGGATCTTTTTTAAATGATATGATTTTTGTAGCATAATTTTGTCTTCGCTTATTTTTAAATTGAACATGGCGATCTCTTGATTCCAATGGACATCTTTGCGGTTTTTCTGAGCTCGGAATTATTTTTCTACATTTTCGATAAGTTATGGATCTTTATATTATATGATATGATTTTTGGCCTAATTTTCTCTTCTCTTATGTTTTTATTTGAAGATGGCAAACTCCTGGTTCCAACAGACATTTTTTGCAGATTTTTCTGAGCTCGGGAATATTTTCTACAATTTATGGAAGATGTGGTTCAATTTATTAAATAATATGATTTTTATAAACTAAGTTTGTCTTTTCTTATTTTCAGTTGAAGATGGTGATATCCTGTTTCCAACAGAATTTTTTGAGGTTTTTTCTGATCTCGGGGCTAGTTTCTAAATTTTATGGAATATAAGTATCTTTTAATTAAATGATATAATTTTTATAGCCTAAGTTTGTCTTCTCTTATTGTCAATTGAATATGGCGATCTCCTTATTCTAACAGAATTTTTTCGCGGATTTTTCCGAGGTCAGTGCTATTTTCTACATTTTATTGAAGATAAAAATCTTTTTATTAAATGATATTATTTTTGTAGACTAATTTTGTCTTCACTTATTATTAGTCAAAGATGGAGATCTCCTGGTTCCAACAGACATTTTTACGGATTTTTCTGAGCTCGGGGCTATTTTTCTACATTTTCTAAAAGATATGTATCTTTTTATAAATGATTTGATTTTTTGGAGAAATTTTTTCGTCTCTTATTTTTTTCCATTAAAGATGGCGATCTACAGGTTCTAACGAACAGTTTTGCAGTTTTTTGAGCACCTGGCAATTTTCTACATTTTCTGTAAGATATGGCTATTTATATTAAATGATATGATTTTTATAGCCTATTTTTGTCTTCTCTTTTTTTTAAGTTGAAGATGGCGATCTCCCGGTTCCAACAGAAATTTTTGCGTATTTTCTTGAGCTCGGGGCTATATTCTATATTTTTGGAAGAGAAGGATCTTTATATTAATTGATATGCTTTTTGTTGTCTAACTTTGTCTTCTCTTATTTTCATGTTGATGATGGCGATCTTTTTTTTGAATGATATGATTTTTTTGGCCTTATTTTGTCCTCTCTTATATCTCGGTTAAAGATGGAGATCTCCCGGTTCCAACGGATATTTTTGCGATTTTTCTGAACTCCGGGCTATGTTCTCATTTTTTATAAGATATGAATCGTTTTATTAAATGATATCAGAGAAGACAAAATTATGCCAAAAATGTCTATTGAAACCTAGAAATCACCATCTTCAACTGAAATTTAAGAGAAGACAAAATTCGAAACCGAAAAATTGCCATGTTCATCTATAAAAATATACGTTGTAACCGGGATATCGCCATATTCAACTGATAAGATTTTTATATATCATTTTCTTAGCTTGGTGCTATTTTCTACATTTTATGAAAGATATGGATCTTTTTATTAATTGATATGATTTTTATAGCCAAAATTTGTCCTCTTATTTTCCAGTTGAAGATGGCGGTCTTTTTGTTAAATGATATGATTTTTTGGCCTAATTTTGTCTTCTCTTATATTCAGTCGAAGATGGCGATCTCCCGGTTCCAACGGATATTTTTGCGGATTTTTTTGAGCTCTGAGCTATTTTCCACTTTTTTGGAAGATATGTATCATTTTATTAAATGATATGATATTTTGGCCTAATTTTGTCTTCTCTTATTTTTTTCAGTTGAAGATGGCAACCTCCCAGTTCCAACGAACATTTTTATATATTTTTCGGAGCTCATTCTTATTTTCTTCACTTTCTGAAAGATAAGAAACTTTATATTAAATGATATGATTTTTATATCCTAATTTTTTCTTCTGTTATTATTTAGTTGAAAATGGCGATCTCCACGTTACAACGGACATTTTTGGGGATTTTTCTGAGCTCCTGCTATTTTCTTCATTTAATTAAAGATATGGACTTTATTAAATGATAAGATTTTTATCGCCTAATTTTGTCTTCTCATATTTTTCGGTTGAAGATGGCGATCTCCAGGTTCCAATGAACATTTTTGCGGATTTTTCTTCGCTTTGGACTTTTTCTACATTTCCTGGAAGATATAAATCTTTTTTAAATGATTTGATTTTTTGGCCTAATTTTGTCTTCTCTTTTTTCAGTTGAATTTTGTGATATCCCGGTTCCAACGGACATTTGTGCAAAGTTTTCTGATCTCGGTGCTATTTTCAACATTTTACGACAGATATGTATCTTTTTATTAAATGATAAGATTTTTGGCCTAATTTTATCTTCTTTTATTTTTCAGTTGAAGATGGTGATCTGTCGGTTCCAACGGACATTTTTTCGGATTTTTCTGAGCTCCGAGCTATTTTCTACATTTTTTGTTTGATATGAATCGTTATATTAAATGATAAGATTTTTATAACCTAATTTTTTTCTTCACTTATCATTCAGTTGAAGATGGCGATCTCCTGGTTCCAACGGATACTTTTGCCGATTTTTCTTAGCTCGGGGCTATTTTTCTATATTTTCCGGAAGTTATGGATATTTTTATTAAATGATATGATATTTTGACCTAATTTTTTCTTTTCTAATTTTTTCAGTTGAAGATGGCGATCTCCCGATTCTAAGGAACATTTTTGCGGATTTTTCTATGCTCTGAGCTATTTTCTACATTTTCAGAAAGTTATGTATCTTTTTTTAAATGATTGTATTTTTACAGCCTAATCTTGTCTTCTCTTACTTTTACGTTGAAGATGGCGGTCACTTGGTTGCAACAGACATTTTTGCCTATTTTTTGAGCTCGGTGCTATTTTCTATATTTTATTGAAGATATAGAACTTTTTATTAAATAATATGATTTTATAGCCTACGTTAGCCTTCTTTTATTTTTTCAGTTGAAGATGGCGATCTCTCAGTTCCAACGGATATTTTTTGCAGATTTTTCTAAGCTCCAGCCTAGTTTATACATATTCTGGGAGATATGAATCTTTCTATTAAATGATATGATTTTTATGGTCAAATTTTATCTTCTCTTATTTCTCGGTTGAAGATGACGATCTCACGGTTCCAATAGACATTGTTGCATATTATTCTAACCTCGTGGCTATTTTCTAAATTTTCTAGAATATATGTATCTTTTTATTAAATTATATTATGTTTGTCCTAATCTTGTCTTCTCTTATATTTCAGTTGAAGATGGCGATCTACCGCTTCCAACGGACATTTTGCTGATTTTTATGTGCTCGGTGTTATTTTCTATATTTTATGAAAGATAAGAATCTTTTTATTAAATGATATGATTTTTATAGCCTACATTTGTCTTCTCTTATTTTTTCAGTTGAAGATAGCGATCTACCCGTTCCAACAGACATTTTTGCGGATTTTTCTTAGCTTGGGACTTTTTTCTACCTTTTTTGAAGATATGTAAATTTTAATTAAATGATACGATTTTTGGGCCCAATTTTGTCTTCTATTTTTTAGTAGAAGATGGCGATCTCCCAGTTCCAATTTACATTTGTGCAGATTTTTTGAGCTCCGGGCTATTTTCTACATTATCTATAAGACCATATATCTTTATATTAAATGATATGACTTTTATAGCATAATTTTGTCTTCTCATATTTTTCAACAGATGATGGAGATCGCTCTGTTCCCACGGATATTTTTGCGGATTTTTCTGAGCTCGGGACTATTTTTGTACATTTTTGGGAAGTTATGAATCTTTTTATTAAATGCTATGATTTTTTGGCCAAATTTTGTCTTTTCTTATTTTTCAACTGAAGATGGCGATCTACCAGTTGCAATGGACATTTTAAGGATTATTCTGACCTCGGGGCTATTTTCTAAATTTTCTAGAAGATATGGATATTTTTATTAAATGATTTGATTTTTGGCCTAATTTGTCTTCTCTTATTTTTCAGTTGAAGATGGCGATCTTTCGGTTCCAACTAATATTTGTGGATTTTTCTGAACTCGGTGCTATTTTCTACATTTTATGGAAGCTACACTACAACAAAACTAGTCATTTACAACTTTCATAGGATAACGTTTCTATTTTGGTAGTTGTATAAATGGTTACCACAACTTTTTTCTCTCTGAAAGTTGTAAAAAATGTTTATTACAGCTTTTTCGTGGACGGCAGTAAAAATGGTTATTACAACTTTTTTCGTGGATAGTTATAAAAAATGGTTATTACCGCTTTTTTCGTGAATAGAAATGTTAATTTTGACACTACAACTTTATTCTCTGAAAGTTGTAAAAAATATTTATTACAACTTTTTTCGTGGATATTTGTAAAAAGTGGTTATTACAACTTTTTCGTGAATAGTTGTAAATGTTAATTTTGATACCACAACTATTTTTCTATGAAAGTTGTAAAAATGTTTATTACAACTTTTTTCGTGGATAGTTGAAAAAAATGGTTATTACAACTTTTTTCATGAATATTTGTAAATGTTAATTTTGACACCGCAACTATTAACTATTGCTAATGAACAATTTTTTATTTGGCTAAATATATGATTAGAACATGAAGTTTGAGGAAAAAAAATCAATCAGAGCCATTTTTGATAGTCATGAGAAGTTAATATGAAATGATTAAAAAAGAAGAAAGTGGGTTCATTTGTGCATGGGACAAAAAATTTGTCTAATGCTACATGTGGCCCGTAATTGACAGATCCATAGGGTAGCAACATTATAAAAAGATATGCACCGTACTTTGTCATCAATGCTTTTTCCAAATAATCCCTTTTTCTATTTACAAACGTTAATTTAAAAGTAAGAGGGAATTTGACTATGTGGAAGAGGGGGAGAAAGTGCGAACGTAAGATAGCTTCAACAATTTTGAGATCATGAGAGAGGAAAATAAAACACTAGCAAGTTACTCTAGTAGGCCGGCCCTAATCCAAACTGTTGCTCCTCTCTTTCTCCCCTCTCGCCCTAGCTCCCGATCTCTTCTCCCCCAAGCCCTAGCTCACAATCTCCTCTCCCCCAAGCCTATCTGGTGCCCTCTTCATGCGCTCTACTCAAGCGATCGTCAACACTTACGCTCTTCTCAGGTGATCATCAATAGCTCGAGCGATTTGAAGCGCAGTGGCCTCTCTTATGCTAAGCACCATCGCCGAAACCCAGAAATTTTCATCGTCTTCCCTCTTCGTGCGATTGTTCGAGGGTCTTGCTTCTTCGTTGTCGTTGTCATCGCTCAAGCATCATCCTATGAGAAAAACTTTGGGTTAGGGTTTCATCGATCTCATTTGAGTTCTAACTCGCGCATCTCTGTTGCTTTGAAGTCGTGGGTGCCATGGCGTGTATTCGCTCACTGTGAAGCAGATCAGGGAGGCCTAATAACAAGTCCAACTTCGTTGTTGATGGATTTGACTCCCGGCTCTCTAACGAAAAAAGGTCTATCCTTTTTTTCTCTTCAAAAGGGGTTCTTCCTGATTTGCTTGAGTGTAGTGAATTTTCTTTCAATATCACCAAATTCCGATGAAGCATACCCTAAATGCCGAATTTGCTTGATGATCTTTTTGGTGTGTGGGGGGAAAACACGGAAAGGAGTTGTTTTTTCAAATATTCCTTAGCGCAAGACAGTGATAAATAAGGTGAAGAGCTGAAAAAGTTTTGATTTTTCAATTGCACAACTATGAATTTTAGGTTTGAAATGAATCAGATTGTAGATTTTATTTTTTTAAATTCTTTGCTTTGTTCATCTGCTTATCGTCATGGTTTAAAAAGTTATCATTTTAAATTTCATGATTACATGAAAAATAGAGCGTGTCATCAACGATCGTTGGCTTTGTAGGATTATTTGTAACCGTAAAGACCCATATGAGACTTAACTTCTCTTACAAATTCCAATTGGTGATATACACTAGGATTTAGGAATTTAGGACTTAATTTCCTAAGCAAACTGAATCCTTATAAATTATGACATCAATTGTGGTTGATGATGCCATGAGGCTAACGATTACGCCAACTTAAACTGAAAAATAAGAGAAGACAAATTTAGGCCAAAATATCATATCATTTAATAAAATGATACATATCTTCCAAAAAAGTGGAAAATAGCCCGGAACTCAGAAAAATCCGCAAAAATGTCCGTTGGAACTGGGAGATCGCCATCTTCAACTGGAATATAAGAGAAGACAAAATTAGGCCAAAATATCATATCATTTAATAAAATGATGCATATCTTCCAAAAAAGTGGAAAATAGTCCGACGCTCAGAAACATCCGTAAAAATGCCCGTTGGAACCGGGAGATCACCTTCTTAAACTGAAAAATAAGAGAAGGCAAAATTAGGCCATAAAATCATTTAATTTAATATAAAGATCGCCATCTTCAACTGGAAAATAAAAGAGAAGACAAATTTAAGCTATAAAAATCATATCAATTAATACAAAGGTACATATTTTTCATAAAATGTAGAAAATAGCACCAAGCTCAGAAAATGAAATATAAAAATATTATCAGTTGAAGATGGCGGTATCCTAGTTACTACAGACATTTTTATAGATGAAGATGGTGATTTTCCTGTTCTGAATTTTTTCATTTCTTATATTTCAGTTGAAGATGGTGATTTCCCGGTTTCAACGAACATTTTTTTGCCTAATTTTGTCTTCTTTGAAATGATTTATAAAACGATCCATATCTTTCAAAAATGTGAAAAATAGCCCAAAGCTCAGAAAAATCCGCAAAAATGTCCGTTAGAACCGGGAGAACACAATCTTTAATCAAAATATAAGTGAAGACAAAATAAGACTAAAAAATCATATCATTTAACAAAAAGGTTGCCATCAACTGGAAAATAAGAGAAGATAAAATTAGGCAACAAAAATCATATCAATCAATAAAGATCCTTATCTTCCAGAAAATATAGAAAATAGCTCTGAGCTTGGGAAAATACGAAAAAAATCCTTTGGAAACGGGAGATCGCCATCACCAACTTAAAAGTAAGAGAAGACAAAAAACTAGGCCTTAAAAATCATATCATTTAATATAAAGATCCATATATTAGAGAAAATGTAGAAAATTGCTCAAAGCTCAGAAAAATCCGCAAAAATGTTCGTTGGAACTGGGAGATCGCCATCTTCATCTAAAAAAAATAAGAGAAGATAAAATTAGGCCATAAAAAGCATATCATTTAATATAAAGATCAATATCTTACATAAAATATAGAAAATAGCCTGGAGCTCAGATTATTTCTCAAAAATTTCTGTTGGAACCGGGATATCGCCATATTCAACTGAAAAATAACAGAAGACAAACTTAGTCTGTGAAAATCATATCATTTAATTACAACATCCATATCTTCAATAAATAGTAGAAAATAGTTTCGAGTTTAGAAAAATGCATAAAAATGGCTGTTGGAACCGGGAGATCAACATTTTCAACTAAAAAATCAGAGAAGAAAAAATTAGGCTATAAAAATCATATCATATAATATAAAAATTCATATTTTAAAAAAAATTTAGAACATAGCCCGGAGCTCAAAAAATCCGAAAAATGTCATTGGAATCGGGTGATTGCCACCTTCAACAAAAAAATAAAAGAGGACAAAATTAGGCCAAAAAATCATATCATTTAATAAAGATATCAATACCTTCCTGAAAATGTAGAAAAATAACCTCGAGCTTAGAAAAGCGGCAAAAATATCCGTTGGAACTGGGAAATCACCATCTTCAACTGAAAAATAAGAAAATAGCCATATCTTCTAGAAAATATAGAAAATAGCCCAGAACTCAGAAAATCTGCACAAATGTTCGTTGGAAATGGGAGATCACTGCCTTCAACAGAAAAAAGAGAAGGCAAAATTTGGCCAAAAATCATATCATTTAATAAAAAGATCTATTGCTTTCTAAAAATGTAAAAATAGTCCCAAGCTCAGAAAAATCCTTTAAAATATCTGTTGGAAGCTGGAGATCGACATCGTCAAGTGAAAAATAAGAGAAGACAAAATTAGGCTACAAAAATCATGTCATTTAATAAAAAGAGCCATATCTCCGATAACAGGTAGAAAATAGCCCTGAGCTCAGAAAAATGTATAAAAATGTTCGTTGGAACCGGGAGATCGCCAATTTCAACTGAAAAATAAGAGACGATAAAATTAGGCTATAAAAATCAAATCATTTAATCTAAAGATACATACTTACCAAAATGAATAAAATAGTCCGGAGCTCAAAAAACTGCAAAAAGTCCGTTGGAATCGGGAGATCGCCGTCTTCATTTGAAAATATGAGAAGATAAAATTAGGCCTAAAATCATATTATTTAATAAAAAGATCCATATCTTCTAGAAAATGTAGAAAATAGCCTCTAGGTCAAAAAATCCGCAAAAATCTCCGTTGGAACCATGAGAATGCCATCTTCAACTGAAAAATAAGAGAAGACAAAATTAGGCCAAAAAATCATATCATTTAATAAAATGATATATATCTTACATAAAATGAAGACAAATAGCCCCACCTAACAAATATCAGTGAAAATGTCCACTGGAACTGGTAGATCACAATATTCAACTGAAAAATAAGAGAAGAAAAACGTAGGATATAAAAATCATATCACTAAATAAAAAAATTCATATCTTCCATAAAATCTAAAAAATAGCCCCGAGCTTCAAAAAATATGTAAAAATTTCCGTTGGAATCAGAAGATAGCCACTTTCAACTGAAAAATAACAGTAGACAAAATTAGGCCAAAATCATATAATTTAATAAAATATCAATTTCTTCATGAAAATTTAGAAAATGGCCTGGAGGTCAAAATAATCTGCAAAAATGTCCGTAGGAACAGAGAGATCGCCATCTTCAACTTAAAAATATGAGAAGAAAAATTTAGGCCAAAAAATCATATCATTTAATAAAAAGATCCATAACTTACCGAAAATGTAAAAAATAGAAACGAGCTTAGAAAAATCTGCAAAAATATCCGTTGAAATCGGGAGATCATGATCTTCAACTGGAAAATAAAAGAAAACCAAATTAGGCTCAAAATCATATCATTTAATAAAAATATGCATATCTAAAATAAAATATAGAAAATAGCTCCGAGAACAGAAAAATCCCCAAAATACCCGTTTGAACAGGGAGATCGCCATCTTCAACTAAAAAAAATCAAAGAAGATAAAATTAGGCCAAAATGATATCATTTAATAAAATGATCTAGTCTTCCAGAAAATGTCAAAAATAGCCACGAGCTCAGAAAAATCCGCAAAAATGTCCGTTGGAACAGAGAGATCGTTATCATCCACTGAAAAATAAGAGAAGATAAAATTAGGCAAAAATCATTTTATTTAACTAAAAGATGCATATCTTCCAGAAAATACAGAAAATAGCTTCGAGCTAAGTAAGATCTACCAAAATGTCTACTTGAACGGGGAGATCACCATCTTCAACTGAAAAATAAGAGAAGACAAAATTAGGCTTAAAATCATATCTTTTAATTTAAAGATAAATATCTTACAAAAATTTAAAAAATAGCCAAGAGCTCAGAAAATACCGCAAAAATATCCGTTGGAATCAGGAGATATCCATATTAATTTGAAAAATAAGAGAAGGCAAAATTAGGCCTAAAAATCAAATTATATAATAAAAAGATCCATATCTTCCAGAATATCTAAAAAATAGCCTAACACTCAGAAAACTTTGCAAAAATATCCGTTGGAATCGAGAGAATGCCATCTTCAACTAAAAAAATAAGAGATGACAAAATTAGGCTATAAAATCATATTATATTATACAAAGATTCATACCTTTTAGAAAATGTAGAAAATATCATGTAGCTCAGAAAATTCCGGAAAAATATTCGTTGGAATCGGGAGATCGTCATCTTTGTCTGAAAAATAGAGAAGACAAAATTAGGCCAAAAAATCATACCATTTTATAAAAAATCCATATCTTCCAGAAAATGTAGAAAAACAACCTTAAGTTACGAAAAATCCAAAAAATGTCCATTGGAATCGGGAGATCGCCATCTTCAACTGAAAAAAGAGAAGACAAACAGAGTATATAAAAATTGTTTCATTTATAAAAAATGTAGAAAATAGCACCAAGATTAAAAATCCGCAAAATTGTCTGTTGGAACAGGGAGATCGTCATCTTCATTTGAAAAATAAGAGAAGGCAAAATTAGGCCAAAAATCATATTATTTAATAAAAATATCTATATCTTCCAGGAAATTTAGAAAATAGTCCCAAGGTCAGAATAATACGCAAAAATTAGAAACATGAGATCACTATCTCCAACTAAAAAAATAAAAGATGACAAAATTAGGCTTAAAATCATATCATTTAAAAAACGATCCATAACTTCTCAAAAATGTAGAAAAATGGCCCCGAGCTCAAAAAATCCAAAAAATATCCCACGGAACCGGGAGATCGCCGTCTTCAACTGATAAATAAGAGATGACAAAATTAGGTTATAAAAATCATATCCGTAATATAAAGATTCATATTATAAAAAATATAAAAAATAGCCCGTAGCTCAAAATAAATCCGCACAAATATCTATTGGAACTGGGAGATCGCCATCTTCAAAGTAAAAAAGAGAAGACAAAATTAGGCAAAAAATTATTTCATTTCATAAAAAGATACTTATCTTTCAAAAAATGTAGAAAAATAGTCGCAAACGAAGAAATCTGCAAAAATATCCGTGGGAACCGGGAGATCGCCATCTTCAACTAAAAACATAAGAGGAAACAAATGTATGCTATAAAAATAATATTATTTAATAAAAAGTCCTTTATCTTCCATAAAATTTAGAAAATAGCACCAAACACAAAAAAATGCAAAAATGTTTGTTGGAACCGGGAGATCGCCATCTTCAACTTAAAAAAAAGAGAAGACAGAATTTAGCTATAAAAATCATATCATTTAATATAAAGATACTTAACTTTTTGAAAATGTTGAAAATAGCCACGAGCTCAGAAAAATCTGCCAAAAATATTTGTTGGAACCGGAAGATTGCCATCTTCAACTGAACAAATAAGAGAAGAAAAAATTAGGCCAAAAATCATATTATTTAATAAAAAGATCTATAACTTCCCGAAAATTTAGAAAAATAGATCCGAGCTCAGAAAAATCGCAAAACTGTCGTTGGAACAGGGGGGTCGCCTTCTTTAATTAAATAATAAGAGAAGACAAAATTAGGTTATAGAAATCATATCATTTAATATAAAGATTCATATCATATAGAAAATGTAGATAATGGCTCGGAGCTCAAAAAAATCCGAAAAATGTTCGTTGGAATCGAAAGGTCACCATCTTCAAATAAAAAATAAAAGATAACAAAGTTGGACCGAAAAATCATATCATTTAATAAAAAAATATTTTCCATAACATGTAGAAAATAGTATCAGGCTCAGAAAAATCCGCACAAATGTCCGCTGGAACCGGGAGATCGCAATATTCAAATGAAAAAAAGACAGGCCAAAATTAGGCCAAAAAATCATATAATTAGTAAAAAGATTCATATCTTCTAAAAATGTAGAAAAAAATCCCAAAGCTAAGAACAATCCGTAAAAATGTCTGTTGGAACTTGGAGATCGCCATCTTCAATTAAAAAAATATGAGAAGACAAAATTAGGTTACAAAAAACTTATCATTTAATAAAGAGATCCATATCTTTAATCAAATGTACAAAATAGTCTGGAGCTTGAAAAATCCACAAAAATGTCCGTTGGAACTGGGAGATCGTCATCTTCAACCGAAAAATACGAGAAAAAGCTAGGATAAAAAATAATATCATTTTAATAAAAATATTCGTATCTTCCAGAAAGTGTAGAAAATAACATCGAGTTTAGGAAAATATGCAAATGTCCGTTGGAACCAGGAGATCGACACTGAAAAATAAGAGAAGACAAAATAAGGCCAAAATATCATATCATTTAATAAAATTATATATATCTGCCAAAAATTTGGAAAATAGCTAGGAGCTCAGAAAAATCCGTAAAAATGTCTGTTGGAACTGGAAGATTGCCATCTTCAACTAGAATATAAGAGAAGACAAAATTAGGCCAAATATCATATCATTTAATGAAAAGATCGCCTCTTCAACTTGAAAATAGGATAAAACAAATTTAGTCTATAAAAATCATATCAATTATTAAAAAGATCCATATCTTTCATAAAATGTAGAAAATAGCACCAAGCTCAGAAAATGATATATAAAAATCTTATCAGTTGAAGATGGAGAAATCCCGGTTATCACGTACATTTTTATAGATGAAGATGGTGATTTCCCACTTTCGATTTTTGTCTTCTATTATATTTCTGTTGAAGATGGCGATTTCCCGGTTTCAACGGACATTTTTTGGCCTAATTTTGTTTTCTTTGATATTATTTACTAAAACAATCCACATCTTCCAGAAAATATGCAAAAACAGCCCGGATTTCAGAAAAATCTGCACAAATGTCCGTTGGAACCGGGAGATCGCCTTTTTCAACCGAAATATAAGAGAAGACAAAATAAGGTCAAAAAATCATATCATTTAATAAAATGATCACCATCATTAACTGGAAAATAAGGAAGACAAAATTAGGCAACAAAAATCATATCAATTATGATAATGATCCTTATCTTCTAGAAAAAAGAAAATAGCCCCGAGCTCAGAAAAATACGCAAAAAATTTCGTTAAAACCGTGAGATCGCCATCTTCAACTGAAAAATAAGCGGAGACAAAAATATGCTATAAAAATCATATCATTTAATTTAAAGATCAGTATCTTACATAAAGTGTAGAAAATTGCCCGGAGCTCAGAAAAATCCGCAAAAATTCCGTTAGAACCAGAAGATCGCCATCTTTAATGAAAAAAATAAAAGAAGAAAAAATTAGTCCAAAAATCATATCTTTTAATAAAAAGATACATATCTTTCAGAAAATACAGAAAATAGCTCCGAGTTCAAAAAAATCCGAAAAATGCCCGTTGGAACCAGGGGATCGCCATCTTTAACTGAAAAATAAGAGAAGACAAAATTAGGCTACAAAAATCATATCATTTAATAAAAAGATTTATATCTTCAATAAAATGTAGAAAATAGCTCCGACCTCAGAAAAATATGCAAAAAATGTCTGTTGAAACTGGGAGATCGCCATATTCAACTGAAAAATAAAAGAAGCCAAACTTAGGCTATAAAAATTATACCATCTAATAAAAAGATAAATATTTTCCATAAAATTTAGAAAATAGCCCCGAGATCAAAAAACCCCCAAAAAATTCCATTGGAAACGAGATATCACCATCTTCAACTGAAAAATAAGAGAAGACAAGCTTAGTCTATAAAAACATATCATTTATTAAAATGAACCACATCTTCAATAAATTGTAGAAAACATTTACGAGCTCAGAAAAATCTGCAAAAATGTCTGTTAGAACTGGGAGTTCGCCATCTTCAAATAAAAAAATAAGAGAAGACAAAATTAGGCTAAAAATCATATCATTTAATAAAAAGATTCATAACTACTCGAAAATTTAGAAAAAAGTTCCGAGCTCAGAGAAATCCGCAAAAATATCCGCTGGAACCGGGAGATCGCCATGTTCAACTGAAAAATAAGAGAAGAAAAAATTAG
Organism: Scilla litardierei; assembly: GCA_030789695.1. Lineage (NCBI taxonomy): Eukaryota > Viridiplantae > Streptophyta > Magnoliopsida > Asparagales > Asparagaceae > Scilla > Scilla litardierei. The sequence goes on from CM061141.1 coordinate 167,593,517, forward strand.
GCTACAAAAATCATATCATTAATAAAGAGATTCTTATCTTCAATAAAATGTAAAAAATAGCCCTGAGCTCAAAAAATCCGTAAAATGTCCGTTGTGATATCGTCATCTTCAACTGAAAAATAAGAGAAGACAAAATTAGGCCATACAAACCATATCATTTAATATAAATATCCATATCTTCAATAAAATACAGAAAATTACTTGGAACACAGAAAAAATCTGCAAAAATATCCGTTGGAACTGGTAGATCGCCATTTTCAACTTAAAAATAAGAGAAGACAAAATTTGGCCTTAAAATTGTTTCATTTAAAATAAAGATATGTTATGAATCATCATCTGGGGGAGAAACCCCCAGCTCTTTATTTATAGCATATAGAGGAGCGTATACAGATAAGGTACAATAGATACGGTCTTATCCATAAGATAAGCCGTGATCCCAACCGACTAACCAACTCGGTATTATCTCTTCACAACACTCCCCATTATCCAGCCATATGTGTGGGCTCTGCTCATGCATTCTTCAGGATTCCGAGTGTAGTATGAGTCTCACATGTGGTGGATACTTCAGGATCCTGAGTTGGTGAGGTTTGCCTCGTTAAAACCTTTATCTATGGAAAACCCTGTGGAAAAAACCATAGTTAAGGAAAAAGAGTACAAACGCTCTCTAACTCCCCCTGATTTGTTTAAGCGACTCTGCTCATAAATGCTTCAGGATTCTGAGCATCACAAAGGGGTGGATACTTTAGGATCAAAAGTTGATGTGATTTGCCTCGTTAAAACCTTTCGCTATGGAAAACCCTGTGGAAAAACCATAGCTAAGGGAAATGAGTACAAATTTCCTCAACTCCCCCTGATCTGTAAAAGCTCTTAGGCTTTCAGATCTCTTAGGCTTATCTCATCACTCCTATTTACAACATTCCTAAAATATACACAGATTACAAATATTATCACTATTAAGCAGCAGCTGAATCTAGAAACTCTGGAGAGGTGTGCTAAGTTTCATCACATCTAATGTGGTCTTCAGACTATATGGTCAGCTCCATAATATCAGCCTATATCCAGTCGTCACTGGCATGTAATGTACAACCAGGCGCTCTCAATTACTCCATTGGTGTGGTGATGATCTCGGAATGATAGGATGATGTTGCATTCATAATTTTCTTTGTAGATCAGTAATAGATGGCCATCCCACTGTGGGTACCCAGTCTGTGATTTTTAGTATAGGGATCGGACCTGTAACCTGCATTTGTATAAACATGGAGGATGGTACTTTATAATGTAAGCCCAAATATTTCGACCCTGGGAGGAAGCGCAGACGCTGCTTAACTCCGGTCTAATGGCCCTTTTAAGGTGCCTAATTATCTCTGGCTAATGAGTTTACTGCAACTGCTATATCGGGACGCATGCAGTTAGCCAGGAGTGCCTGATTGCACTTAGATAAGGGACTTTAGGACCAATTATATCCTCCACCTCTTCCAGTGATCGGAAGGGGTCTTTTTGTACATCCATAGAGTGTACTACCATAGGTGTACTTTGGATGACAATGGTTCTTGTAATTTCTTCAACGCACTTCTGGGTGTATGTAACAGAACTCTATTAAAATAATAAATCTGTCAGCCATGACTTAATTTATTTTTGCCTAGGTCTTTCATTTCATGTTTAATAGTCAGGCTTGAACAGATATTTCGGTTTTCTCCTCAGGAGATCCAATGAGATTTAAGTTGTTTATAACTATGATCTCAAATCATGTCTTTTGTTTAGATGCAAAGGAAACCCTTAGTGGGAACCATTGCTTTGGCAAGTGATTCTCTTGGTTGTACGTTATTTATTCTTCTCATTATTCTTCTTCTATAGAATAGACGTCCTGAAGTCTATTCAGACATTTTTAAGTAAATGTGGAAATTAATCTTTAGAAGATATCCACAAAGGTATGCCATCACAACATCCAATAACAGCATATCCAAAATTTCCTTTGCCAATTCGTAAGTTATTCGCATTTGATAACTTAGGGAGCCTGATGCATCATGTAGGAGTCATGCTCATTTTAATTTCTTCGATCCCTAGTTTCAGCGAAATTTTCTTTGGGCTATAGGTTGTACCTTATAGCATACGATTTTGTATTTATTTTTTGTTTTCTTACGTGTGCAATACTTATTTTACCCACAGGTTTGACACCTTTTGGTGTCAGTACTTTAGGTCCGAACATTTCATGTTTCATAAGTGAGTCCATCTCATCTTTTATTGCCTCGTTCCATATTTGGCCAATCTCTACGTTTGCATTTTAGCAACTGAGTATGGAATGATATTTTATAAATATCATCGCTTTTGCGATGTATATGGCAATATGATGAATACATTGTCGACAATTATGTTCTATCTGTCTAACACCTCCCCAGTACGTACAACATTTACTTTCATTTCAGTTTTTCGCGGCAGTTCCTCTGTAGTGGATTCCGGGAAGGGGTGAGGGTGTGGACATGAGCCCATTATCATGTGGAAGTATTGTCTCAAGGTCTCCAGGTATTATTCTTTGTTCTTTGATTTTCATCCATGGTGCCTGGTGGTCTGCCTCTTTTCTGTTGAGGAGCAACCACTTCTGCTGCTGGTGGATTGCATCCATTCTCAGGGATGTCAATCCTAGCTGGAGTATTTGCAGCAGGGATGCGTGATCTGACAATCTTCTGGTTGTCAGTAAATGATTCCGGTATTTGGTGAACAGTGTTCTGTATGTAGAGGATCTTCAGGATCTCATCTTCACATTGTATTGTTACTGGATCATAGTGGGTCAAGCTTTTTGTATCCCACGTTATAATTTGCTTTGCGCCAGATTTCTAGTATCTGGGTCTATTTTGGGGAAACACGTCTCATTAAAATCACAATCTTCAAGATGTGCCTTAAATACGTCCCCCGTTTGGGGTTCTAGGTATCTTATAATTCAGGGTGAGTCAAACCCTGCAGAGATATCTAGGCGACTTTGAGGACCCATTTTTGTCCTCTGTGGTGGTGCGATGGGAATTTAAACTACGTCATCGAAGATTCTCAAGTGAGAAATGTTCGGTGGCATTCCATATGCAAGTTGCATTGGAGACTCTGACCTCCAGAGGGTCTTATATTCATTTATGATGCATCATGCAGAATTTGCATGTCCCCATGCATCCACTAGCAATCGGGATTTCATTAACAATGGATGTGCAATCCATTGGAGTCTATTTATCAACGGCTTATATTCATTTATCACCGCCATCAACGGCTTCTTCAATAATGACTCTCTCCTTGTTCAAAACCGGGATCATGACGGGGTCAGTCATCTGTCCTCCACGTGTGGTGACAAAAACTATTGCATTGGCTCGGGCCCTTGGGTTTGTCTCTGGTTGCGAGGGCAACCTCCCTTGGTTCTTCAAAAGCTGGGACATCTGGCCCCTTAGTTCATCTAGTGAAGTATTTTTGTTCTTGAACTGGGTGGAAGTGTCCGGGTTGAATCGGGCTTGACCACTCATAAAAGTCTCCAATATGGCCTCCAGATTGGACCGAGGCTGATTTGGCGCATAGCCCTGCTGAGACAGCGCATAGCCCTCGGGCATGTTCATAATGAAGAAGCCAACGGAAACACATAACCCAGGGGGAATTTGGAGAATAATATCCCTGGCTATGCCCACCAGGTAAGTGATCGAATGGTCCGCAAGCTGGATGGACATATTCGTCGGCTCTAGTTTGCTTCCGGTCTGCAATCTCTCAAATATAGAAAGGGGCATCAAACTGATGCTAGCCCCTGGATCAACCAAAGCTCGGCTGATGGGCATCCCTCCGTTGGAGCACGGAATGGTGAAGCTCCCCGGATCCGGTAGCTTCCAGGGGAGATGATTCTTTATAACGGAGGTGGAGTCCTCCATAAGCTTTATCTCTTCAGGCTTCCTCTTTCCTGTGATCAGATGTTTTAAAAACTTGGCATAGATGGGGATCTCCTGATAGCATCCATGAACGGGATATTTAACTAGATTCCCTTCAGCAACTCTGTGATAGCCAGGGCCAGCCTCTATGGATATGGCGGGGGAGGTCAGCTAGCTTTGTTCTTTGCAGCATCAACATGAGGCGGCGTTGTAGCAGGTGTGATGGATGGTGGATCTGCCTTCTCCTCATTCCATGTGGGCTCTTCTGTAGCCTCTTCTTTATCACCGTCATCAACAGCTTCTTCAATAATGACTCTCTTCTTGTTCAAAACCGGGATCATGACGGGGTCAGTCATCTGTCCTCCACCTGTGGTGATAGAAACTATATCATTCTCTTGGGCCCTTGGGTTTATCTCTGGTTACGAGGGCAACCTCCCTTGGTTCTTTAAAAGCTGGGACATCTGGTCCCTTAGTTCATCTAGTGAAGTATTATGTTCTTGAAATGGGTGGAAGTGTCCTAGTTGAATCGGGCTTGTCCACTCATAAAAGTCTCCAATGTGGCCTCCAGATTGGACCGAGGCTGATTTGGTGCATAGCCTTGTTGAGACGGCTGGTTGAATTGATTACCTGGCGGTCGATAAGACCCAGCTGGCCTGAACCCGCTCTGTTGCTGACTCTGTGGCTGCCCATGTTGTTGCTAAGGAGGGGGTGGCGGTCTCTGAAATTGTGGAGGTTGCAGCCCTCCACTTGGATTCCCATAAGAGAATCCTGGATGATTCCGAGCAGCCAGGTGTTGCCATTGATTTCGTCCCTCTCCTTGGACGTACTGCACGAACTCAGATATTTCAGCACCATCATAATGTGCTTCACCAGGAATGTAACCCTGCTCTGCATAATCCTCTGCAGGATGATAAGTAGATGTGCTGGTGGATGCAGGGATGGAATCCAAGCGCTGTTTAATCCTGGCCACCTGTTTGTACAAGGTCTCGATGTGAGAGTTCAGATGGCTGGCAGCTTTGACCTCGGGATTCCAGGTCACAATGGTTCGTTCTTCACTCCATTGCTGATTATTAGCCGCCATATGCTCGAGCAGGTCTATGGCCTCTTCAGGAGATTTGTCAAGTAAGGCGCCTTGCGCCGCAACATCTATTATCATCTTGGTGCTGGACTGTAGCCTGTTGTAAAAACTCTGCACCAAGTCCCAAGGCTGGATCCCGTGATGAGGGCATTGATGTTGGAGGTCCTTGAACCTCTCCCATGCCTCATAAAGCGACTCTTGTGGGAGCTATTTGAAATTTGAGATTGCTCCCCGGATCCGTATTGTCTTCGAAGGTGGATAGAATTTATCCACGAAGGCGAGTGCTAGCTTCTCTCATGTGGTGAAATGGTTGGGAGGATGGGCACGTAGCCAGTACAAGGCTTTATCCCTCAGTGTGAATGGGAAAAGCCGCAGCTTGACAGCATCATCGCTCACATCCTTAGCCCTGAAAGTGTCACACTTTGCAAGGAAAGTATCGATGTGGTGGTTGGGGTTCTCGTGAGGATGCCCATGGAAGGGATCCTGGTGCATCAATTTTATGAGCCCCGTTTACAGCTCGAAGCTCGCCGCCGCTAGTTGCGGTCTAAGGATAGATGAGTTATTTCTAAATGTCGGCTTCATATGGTCCCTGATGGACCCGGTGTGAGGAGGAGGAGGAGTATTATTGTCTGCCATCTGGGCAGAGGGAGATGGATTTTTTGCTTGAGGCCCTCAAGGCCCTTGCCGTTTTCTCGATCTCGGGGTCGAACAGTAATTCTTGATTAAATGCACTGAAGCGAGTGTTCATGCCCCAAAATAACTCAGACAAATCCATTAGTAGAACGGTAGTAGATAAAAGAATAAAAATGGTGAAGAGATAAGGAACGATTAGAGTTGCTAGCAAACTTCTCAAAGTAAAAATAAACTGAGATAAACACTATTGTCGTCCCCGGCAACGGCGCCAAAAACTTGACGCACCCGAAACCTACACCTAGATTTCATCCAGCGGTGTCACGATCGCCAGGCGTGGTATGGCCCCTAGGTTTCAATTCTGGGCTCTATCTGCAAGCGGACGGTGTCATATTATAGTATAAAAGATTTCGAATCCCACAGGGACGGTGACAATGTAATTGGGTTCTCATCTTACTTTTATATCTCGAAGTGAGATAGCTATCGGGTTGAGAGAATTGGTTTTGGTATCGTTGATGATTTAATAATAAAAAGGACTAGGGTATTAGGGATCACCGTTAAGACCGTCGGGGATCAACGTTGGAATATAATCCTTATGTTGCATTAGGGTTAGGGGATTAATCTCCCAATTCGTACAACTCTCGTGGGTTAGACTTGCGAGGTATTTCGGTGGCTCTCGTTGACGTAATAGCGGTAGCCGTCAACGTAGCAAATATAGTTCGTTGGGGGATCCCCTAAAGGCACGAGCCGGGCATCGTCACGAGCCTTGGATGGATCCATCTATTTCCCTATTCGAATCCTAGAGATACCCCTTAAGCACATCAATTCCACATACCGTGGGCATGATCTCAGTACGGGTTATCCTAGGGATTCGGTAGGATCGACTGAAATACTCCCCTATATTCCTAATTCAACATTTGGATCCAGATCTACATCTCCCCCAGGGTCTTAGGGCTAACCCATCAACCTTAGAAAAGACTACTCACTCATGACGTTATTGACAAATAAAAACACAATTTTTAGGAGAAAAATATCATGGCCAATTGATAGAATGAAAATTGAGAAACTTACAGCAAGCAATAGATCTCAACGAAAAACCAAGATTCCAAGAACGCGAGAATAGCAAATAAACTTCCAATAAATTTGGATACAATAATCTTCGAAAATTAATCTAGATCTAACAAGTTTTTCCTGATCTCCTATCCAAAAATTATTCGACAAAAAACTAAGAAATGAATCGCCTCCTTTAATGCTCTCGCAGCTTTCCTCACTTCACTCCCCCAAAACGTGCAACAGCCGCTCGCAAAATCTTTCCAAAAATGGCCTTCAGCATCATCGACCGAGTGGGTGATTCGGTCGAGCAGTGGGTTGCTCGGTCGGTCGCTCGATCCGAGCAGATATACTGCTCGACTGAGCATGACAGTAAATCGCGCTCCTCCAAAATCATCACTCTGTCTGTACGGCCCGAGTCAGCTCTATTCGGTCGAGCAGCGCGTTACTCAATCGAGCAGAAGTTGCTCAGGCCGCGCAAGAGATTGGAATTAAGAGATGCTCGACCGAGCACCTTGAGTGCTTCGTACGAGCAAGCTGCGTATCTGTTCATTTCTTCAATTTGCATCTGCTCGACCGAGCAGCTGCTCTGCTCGGTCGAGTCGCCTGGGAAACTCCTTGCTGTGGCTTCTGAGGCTTCTCCTCTCCTCCTGCTCTCTCTGCCACTCCTCCCATGGCTCCCAAAACTCGGAGAACTCCAGTAGAGCTTCGCCAATGAGCTCACGGGCGTGTCAGATGTGTCCATACCCAGACCGGGTCCTAAATCGCTCCAAAATCCCTGAAAATTCATGAAACACTACGAAACTTGAATATAACGTCAAAAAATGCAATATCGTAGAAAAATATGGGATTTGGATACGAAAATGGCATGGAATGCGATGTCATGATGTTATGAAAAAGATGTAAAATATGGACACATCAAAATCCCCCAAGCTTACCTCTTACTCGTCCTCGAGGAAGACGAATACTAGGTATGCCAGGAGAAAACAAAAAGAAATAAAAAAATAAAAACAGGAATAAAAGAGAACAGAAATGGATGGAGGGTGCTAAGGTTGTTCGGTCAGATCTCAGGCCTAAGTAGTATATCATGATGCTCTGAATAGTAAAAATACGTGCTAATGGTATTTTCAAGTTTTACAGATCATATGTCTAGCATGCAATACAGACAGAAGATAAGGATCTACTGAAATAATGCCATCAACTCATATCAATCTCATGCAGTCCATAGAGTCTAGTATAAAAGGAGTTGGCAATGTACTTTTCAATCACAGATACACACGGAGCATATAGAAATCACACAGCAAGCAATCGAGAATAGAAAGGATCATGCTATTTAATTATTCATTTCGAGTCATGAAAAATCTCCAAAAGCTAAAGTGTTTTGTAAAGTTTAAGTAGTATCAAATCTCCCCGTTATGCATCGTCTCCACTCTAATGTCACACTCACTCATGTGATCAGTTGGTTCACCCCACCAAGCTTAGCTTGAGGCGTCACATCTAGGAATATGATATGAAATTTTTCTTCTTTTTTCCAGTATATGTGATAGCTTCTAACGAAAGGATACAAAACGATTTTATTCCTTTAATTTCTTTCTTTTTCTTTTATTTTTCACATATATATGTATACGCATTTTTTTTCAATTCATTTAGAAGCTATACATTTTCCATTTGAGATTTTTGGGAAGTAAGATGCGGTAAGGATAGCTGCAGGGGTGAAACCAACTGATATGTAGAGAACTGAAAAGATATGTGGAGAAGGAAAATAATAGATCTCTCGGTTCACTCATAAGAGGTGCACAACGGTTTAATAAGATAATACTCTAACTAAACTCATAACTAGCATGGATATTTTCATTCATCTAGATGAACACTGAGAAAACATGCAGTAATAGGCACAATGACATCAAGCATGCAAACAGAAGTGAGTAAGATATAAAGCAGATGCTCCAAGTGTTCTAGTGATGCGTGAACCTAGGTGAAATACCCAACATAGCGCATACTAGATACTATTTCATGCATTTGATTTTCAATTCATTTCAGGCATTAAATCAGATAGATCAGCAAAAGAATATGCACCATATAGATAGTAAAACTAAAACTACCATAATAGCATGTCATCAGATAGTAAGCGTCGTGAGTAACTACTAAGGCTACGAGAAGTATCATCATGCGAAACATCCTTAGCATAAAAAGAGAAAAAGGCAGAGAAAATAGCAAAATGAAAGGAGGGATGCATGCATGGAAAGAAACAGAAAACATAATGCAAAATGAGAAAAAGGATAAAGAAATGAAAAAGGGGTGGAAAAATAAACTAAAAAAACTGAAAAAGGGAGGAAAATGTAAAAGAAAAATGAAAAATAAAGCGGTAGCGCTCATCCCCCAAGCTAAACCTAGCAGTGTCCTCACGGCTGAGAAAATGCTAGTAGGCAGAAGATGATGCTAAATATGGTGGGTGGGTGGGGGAATATAAAAAATAAAAACTGTGCAAAAAGGAAGTAAAAACATGACAAGATGCAATGATGAACAAAAATGATGCATGCGTGGGTCCTCACCCAAGCTATCTAAGATCAGGGCCCCGAACAGACAGATGAGCACAATAAAATATGAGGGAGGCAAAAACGGGTAGGGACAGCATCAAGCAGAGGCACCACTCTCTGGGGGTGGTGATGGGTCCCTCTGCTGTGGACCAGGAGATGTGGGTGGGACATATACAACAAGAGCAGTAGTGAACTCGACTGCTGTGACCGACTCAGGTGGGGAAGAAGTAGGCTATGCAGAAGCATGAGAAAGTGGAGCACCGAGTGGTGCAGTGGAAGTCACAGTGGCTGGCCGGGGTGGTGGGGTAGGAGCTAGGATCATGGGTGGTGTCCACGTGTCCTGAGAAGGTCTATAATGGAGGCCAGGTCCGCCTCAAATCTCTCGTGATGTGTCGTCGTTGAGCGTACGAAGACGTCGAAATCCCGCCGGAGGCGAAAAGTCGACTCCTCCAACACCGTCAGACGACCGTCTGTGGTACGGGAGTCGAGTGGGAGCGAGAAATATGGCCAGGAGACACCACTCTTGTAAATCGGTCCCGTGCAGAGGATGCACGGTGCCTGGGCTAGAAAGTGGGAGAGGGTGAGCTCGATGGGATCTCAACGAAGGAGGGAGCAGTCATCGACACAGAAGTGTGGACAGACGTCGAGACGCTCTCGGTAAGGACAGCTGAAGCATGCGATGAAGATGTGCCGGTGAGTGGAATGTGGGATCCTAAAGAAATAGGCAGTGAAGCTACCAGGTCCCGAAGTGGCGAAAGAGTGGGGGCTGGGTCGTGCTCAGGAAAGTCAAGATCTGTAAGATCGGGAGCAGACTGGATATCGGTGCCCTCCGGCATAGGTATGGTGGGGACAGAGGTCTGGGTCGTGGGGGCAAGAAGTGGAGACAGTCCCCGAAGACTCGACGGTGGTGGAATCAGTAGATATAGAGGTGGTAGAAGAAACGGCTCCCTGGGGTGGTGGGTGTACAGGTGGTGCTGGAAGGCAGGCGACAAGGGCTGCTATGTCATACAACTCATAATCGGGGAAACAGGGAACCGGGTCATCGACGTCAGCCTCGACGGGAGCACTAGGGGGCTCGAGTATGTGGAGCGCAGGGAGTGGGTCGACCCTGTCGATCATCCAGCTCAGCTGGATGGGAGCTATGTGGGTGAGGTGAGGGGTGGGAAGTACCATGTGTGGCGTGTGGTGGGTGCCGACAAGATATGTCCAGTGACGAGCTCCGTAGGGCCTGATGATGTGCATATGCTCTAGCACACCAAGTGTCAAGCGTGTGGGGCCTGGAGGGGTCACTAGATCAACAGGAAGATGTAAACCTAGCATGCGTGCAAAGATCGTGAAAAATCCGTCGCAGCAGATATCGGTCAAGTGGTATGCGCAGGCGGTCTGAATCAAGTGATGACACAGCCAGTGGGCTACATAAAAAAGTACAAAGGGGCAGAGGGAGCAGTCTGGGTGGAAGCGCAGTGGTCGGGTCATCCCCATAAGATGAGATAGCTCATAAAGGGACATGGTCCTGACCTCTGGCCTATAGAAGATGGTCGTGGCGAGGTGCCTCTGTGCGTGGCGAAGGGAGGGGTGGACGATGCGCGATGCCTTCGCCTGGCTTGGGCGGTAGTAGTCCAGACCTAAAATACGTTGCCAGAAAGTTGAAGCATCGAAAGGGATAAAGTTGTAGTCTGGCAAGAAGGCAATGCGAGGGTCTGGGATGGCGGTGAAATTGAAGTGCACACGGATCATCTCGTAAGTGATCGTACATTCGTGGTCCAGAAGGCGGAAAGTGATGCCATCGCCCACTGGTGTGCGGGCGATGGAGCTCAGGACCTCCAGGGTGAGGTGTGTGTATGTGTGGGCGTGGACACCGAGGAGACGATCGAAGCCGATCATGCGGTACAGGTGATGGATTCCCTGAAGGAGTCCAAGGGAGCGGAGGGTGGGGACGTCTATGAAGAGGGTGGGGACGAGGCGATGCTACGAGAGCCTGACGAAGCGCTCACTGTGGTCGTCGCCCCGAAAGGTGATCCCGTAAGTACGCACACATGGCGTTATAGTCTCAGTGGTGGTGGTGGCAGAGTGTGAGGTGATGGGTGTAGTAGTGATGTGGATAGTGGTGGGGATGGTAGTGGTAGTGGTGGGGCTGACGGAGGTGGTGATAAGTGCGGTATTGGAGGGGATGGTAGTAGTAATGATAGGTGCGGTGGGGATGGTAGTGGTAGTGGTGAGGCAAGTGCGACGTGAGGGTCGGGAAGAGGAGGCACCAGGAGTCGGCCTCTTCCCACAAACGGGAGGGGTGGTGGCTCCTCGAGTGCGAACCATCGTGGGGATGGCAATAAGGTGCGTCGGTATAAAAAGTAAGTAGAGGATAGAGTGTACCGACTGAACGAGCGATGCGAATGTGAAGATCCCCCCGAAGCTAGTCCCGGTAATGGCTACCGACGTCGGTAAACAGTACCTGAAATAGAAACAATAGAAACGTCAGTATGTAGAACGTCAAAAATAAGGAAAAAGGTGAATTGGGGTTGCTCGGTCCGAGCTGTGCTGCTCGGTGGGAAATTCTTGACCGAGCACTAGTGTGCTCGGTCAACTGGGCGGATTGGGTCGAGAAGTGGTTGGCTGCTCGCTCGAGCACCGTGGGTGCTCGATCGAGCAGCGGGAGCGGCCTAGGGCACCGGCGATCGGGCGGTTGGGGGGGTTTTGTGCGATGCGATGAGAGGGGGGAGTGATTATGAATAAATATTGCATAGTCTAACCTCGTAATCCTCTCCTCTTGTGCATATAACCCATGGAATCATGCTCTCTTAACTACTTTTATGCTAAATCATCATTTGTGAGAATATGATTTTATTCTTGCACAATTGCACTTCCCTAAGCATTATAAATGTCTATTATATTTATAAGGATTTTTCTGGAATTTTCAGGTGTCTCAAAAGGGACTAAATCAACTCAAGAAGAGGAGTGCAAAACAGGCACCTGCAGAAGCAAAGACAGTCGCCTGGGAAACCAAACAGTCGACTGACCAAACAACGGCAGTCGCCTGCCTTTAAAGAATTGAAGCTGGAGAAGCTGAAGCCCAACTACAGTCGCCTGTAAGAGGATTCACAGTCGACTGTAATATTGTGCAGTCGCCTGTCATCTTCACATCAGTCGACTGATATTTCATATTATTGAGGAAGCAAAAAGGGCCAACTCTCTGTTATTTTGACATTTCTGCAGCAGGCGACTGAATAGCAAACTACAGTCGCCTGTGGATTGCACATGCGACTGTGAGTTTTAATGACAGTCGCTTGTTGCCCTTTGGTAGAAACAACAGTCATCTTTGCATTAGTCGACTATCGTTTGTTCGACAGTCGACTGATCGGGGGTTTTCGGCCGCAGTGTGGGTTACGAGAAATCGACTGATCGGGGTTTTTCGACCGCAGTCTGGGTTACGAGAAACTGGTTTTTCCTAACCCTATTTTTCTCCAGTTGTTGTGAATCGTTGGATGATGATGTGGATGGATGAGATGTAACCCCTAGGTGGTATAAAACACTACTTTTCAGATGTAATAAGGGAGAATGAAATAGAACTTAATCTTTTGCTATTTTTAGGTCATCTTCTTCCTTGAGAAGGGGATTAGGGTTTTGGAGAGTTTTGAGCTTTCTGATTTCGTTTTTGATATTGCTGAGATTGATTGTTGATTGAAGAAGCTTGTATTTGGTGAAAAATCTCCAACCCTCTTTTTGATACATATTTTCTTTCATCCTTTGCATTGAACTATGTCCATTTTTATGAATGTTGATTCTGTTTTTGCTATGCTAGGCTAGATTCATTGTGTGGGTGTTTTGGATTGATGTAGAATGTATTGATTGCCTTGCTAATGTTAATTTCCAACGCCCCTTGTTAATCCATTTTGTTGGGTGAATTAAACGTATGAGTAATTGGGTTTGATACTATCCATGGAGGAGCCGAAGAACGGTGTTTCTTTGTAATTGTTGCATCTATGTAACCAATGGGTATTGCATGTCTTGATATGAATGCAAGACCCCTTCAATCCATATTCGTAGTTTAGAAGCTTAATTCACCCGATACTCCAAATTGTTAATTAGGTTGTGACATGTCTATCAAATCGTGCATTACCCGAAAGGGGCCGCAGAGCGGTGGTTGTGCGATGCGCACCACAACCTACATGCACTACTCTCACATACCTTGAAATGGGTGTGAGAGTGATTCATAACCTTGAATTAGGGAAAGAACCCAGTTAGCAATTACCTTTGGTGCACCCCATATGTGCTTAATTGATTTATTTTCCGATCCTCATACCTTGAAATGGAAGAGAGTGATCGAGTTATCATGGAATAAATATTTAGCAGAGCAATTGAGTAATCATACCGATATCCTCAACACCCACACTCTTTCTCTCCATTGCATCCAAACGTTAGGACATTACCCTAACTCTAGGGCATTTAGATAAACTAATTATCCAAACTACCATTCACCCCCATAGGGTGGTAAGAACCCTCAACCATTCTTTACATGCTCTAACTATTTGTGTGAATTTGCAGATTAGTTCTGTCTCTGTGGATACGATCCCGTACTTACCAGGTATATTATTTGCCGACCTCGTACACTTGCGAGTATCACCTTTCAGGGAGAGTCAAGCAAATTGGCGCCGCTGCCGGGGACGGCGTATCTTCATTTCACACTTTGGTTTATGTCGTGAAAATTTGGTGAGATCTTTCCATTCTATTGTTTATATTCATTGTGAATATCCGATTTTGTTTTTCAATTTTTATAATCATTGACACCATAAAAAAATTTTTGGGGGCTAATCTTGGAAAGTTTTGGCTTGGACTCAATTGTCTAGTTTATGTGGTTAAGGACTCCTCGAACACATAGACTAGAAATAAACATAAACATGGCCGATAACAATACAAACACCAACGGTAATGACAACACCAATCATAGTGAGGATGATCACTCTCAACAGGAGGGTGATCGAAGTCTGAGATATGTGTTGAGGCCGAGTAGGTCTGCTACCGGCTCATGCATTGTGCTTCCAGCCTATGCGAATTTTTTTAGCCCAAGACCTGGGATATTTCAAATTCTTCCCACTTTTCATGGTATAGAGAAGGAGAATCATTATCTACACATAAAGGAGTTTGAAGATGTCTGCCTCACATGTTCTGATGGGAAGGCAAGCAATGAAACCATTTATCTAAAAATGTTTCCTTTTTCTTTAAAGGATAAAGCTAAAAATTGGTTTAATGATATACCCCCTCATACTATTAACTCCTGGTTAGCAATGCAAGCTGAATTTCTGGAAAAAAAATTTCCCTTGCACATGACTCAAGCATTAAAGCTGCAAATGGCAAATTTTTCTCAGAAGCCAAACGAAAGCTTTGGCATCACTTGGGAAAGATTCAATGAGCTGCTTCTAGCATGTCCACATCATTGATTTGATGAATACTGTCTCATCGGTTTCTTTTACGACAGACTCATCCCATCGATGAAACAATTCGTGGAAATGATGTGCAACGGGGAATTTCTGGATAAGACACCAGAGGAGGCATGGGATTACTTAGAATCCATAGCTGAGAATGCACGAAGTTGGGAGGTGACCCCTGAATCTGAGAGAAGAGAATTACCTTAACCTTTGGCCCGTGGAGGTCTCCTTACGTTGACCCAAGAGGAAGCCTTAGAAGCAAGAATGAAGGCCATCATTTGCAAGAGACTTGAAGGGTTGCAGTTGAAAGGAGTGAAGGCCGTGACAGTTGGTAATGAAGGGCTACGTAACCTTTACAGTATTGCAGACCATGGTATCACTCAATGTCCTAACCTACCGCTAGTAAAGGAAGTACTTCAAGACCCCACTCAAGCGAATTATGTGGCGAATTCCAACCAAGAGCAAGGATACAACAATTCCCACAATTAAGGCCCGAGTTGGAGGAATAGCCCGAATTTGAGTTGGGGATCCCAAAGACAACAACAAGCTCAACCATCGTATCGTCCACCCTTCAACAACAACACTCAACAAGGCATCCAAAGGAGGAGGGATGAAACAAATGAACCCCAAGTGCAATATCTGAGCGACACATTGCAACAATTCATCTAAATGCAAACAACGCAAAATCAAGCCAATTTCCAACAATGGCAACAACTACAACAAACCCAGGCGCAACATCAACAATAATTTCAACAACTCAACGAGAACATGGCAAAGCTTGCGACAACTCTAGAGAAGGGCAAGCTTCCGGCATAACCACTACCCAACCCCAACATGAATTCGTCATCGGGAGGATCCAACGTTAAATCATGTAAGCGGTGACAACATTGAGGAGTGGTCGGGAAATATCGAAGCCGGAGCCACCGAGAATCGAGGCGGAGATAGTTATGGAGAATGAAGCTACCCCAAATGAAGATGTGCAAGAGGAAATACCGGACAAAGGCAACCATTCCGAAGAGATCGTCATTGAAGAGCCCGATCCGTACATTCCTCCCGCACCATTCGCTCAAAGGCTCCAACCTCCACGGAAAGATAAGTTTCAATCCGAAATCCACAAAATATTTCAAAAATGTCAAATTAATATTCCTCTTCTTGATGCAATAAATCAAATTCCCGCATATGCTAAATTCTTAAAAGATTTATGCACCGTTAAGAGGAATGTTAGTGTTAAGAAAAAAGCCTTCCTAACGCAACAAGTTAGTGCTATCGTGCAACATAAAACCCCTCCTAAATACAAGGATCCTTGCTCACCTATAATCCCATGCATCATAGAAACCCAAAATATAGGGCAATCCCTCCTTGATTTAGGTTCGAGTGTTAACATTTTGCCATATAACGTGTATATGCAATTAGGGCTTGGAGAATTAAAATCTACATCCATTATTCTCCAAATGGCCGATAGATCCATCAAGGTCCCTAAGGGTAGCATAGAGGATGTACTTGTCCAAGTGGACAAATTTTACTACCCGATGGACTTTATCGAGTTGGATATCCTTGGGCCTCAAACCAAAGCACCAACCCCCATCATCTTAGGTAGACCATTCCTAGCCATAATCAATGCGATAATCAATTGTAGGGATGGTCAACTTAAGATCTCTTTTGGCAACATGACCCTTGACTTGAATATTTTCAATGCTTGTAAACTGCCATCGGGGGATGGTGAGTTTGAGGATGCTTGCATGATTGAGACTCTAGTTGAAGAACATTTTGATGCGGAGTTTGTTGAAGCGCTTAATTTTGTTGATCATTTTTGTGAAAATATTGACACCGAGTGTTTTTCGCAGGAAGTAGGCGCGGTCACTAAGTGGATGCCATCTTTTGAGCCGCTACCGTTAGACACGCCTTACCAAAGGCCATCGAAGCTAGAGCACCCATCCTTGGATTTGAAGCCGTTGCCACCATATTTGAAGTATGCATTTCTTGGGGAATCTGGCACATTCCCCGTGGTAATATCGTCTAAACTTTCTAATGAGCAAGAAATGCAATTGCTAGATGTGCTTAAAATTTACAAGGGGCAATTGGTTGGACAATTGCTGACATTAAAGGTATTGACCCCCTCATTTGTAAGCACCACATCTACTTAGAGGATGACACCAAGCCCACTAGATAAATGCAACGTAGGTTAAATCCTAACCTAAAGGAAGTGGTAAAGGGTGAAATCCTTAAGCTTCTTGATGCGGGTATTATATGCCCTATTGCCGATAGTAGATGGGTTAGCCCCATTCAAGTTGTACCTAAGAAATCGGGGTTAACAGTTATTAAAAATGAAAACAATGAGCTAGTCCCCATGCAAGCCACCACGGGATGGTGCATGTGTGTTGACTATAGTAAGCTTAATTTTAAGACCCGTAAAGACCACTTCACTCTCCCATTTCTTGATCAAATCCTAGAGAGAGTGGCCGGACACAAATATTATTGCTTCCTTGATGGCTATTCCGGTTATTATCAAATTGAAATAGCACCTGAAGAACAAGAGAGGACCACCTTCACTTGTCCCTTTGGCACTTTTGCATTTCGGAGGATGCCATTTGGCCTATGTAATGCCCCCGCAACCTTTCAACATTGTATCCTTAGCTTTCCATGATATGGTTGAAAAGATTGTGGAGGTATTCATGGATAATTTCTCTGTGTATGGTAGCTCATTTAATAATTGTTTATCTAACTTGGCTTTGGTGTTAGATCGGTGCATCGAGAAAAACCTTCCCTTGAATTGGGAGAAATGCCATTTCATGTCAACCGAAGGCTTAGGACTCGGTCATATTGTATCCAAGGAAGGTATGCACGTCGATAAAGCCAAGATCGAGGTAATAGAAAAGCTACCCACTCCTCGTTGTGTAAGAGATATTCAATCATTTCTTGCGCATGCAGGTTTTTATAGGAGGTTCATAAAAGATTTTAGTTATATATCTCAGTCTCTTTGCATGCTTTTGAAAAATGATGTAGATTTTGCTTGGAATAATGATTGTTAACTTGCATTTGAGAAGTTGAAAAATTTGCTCACACGTTCACCTATTCTTCAGGTGCCAGATTGGACATCACCCTTCGAAATCATGTGCGACGCTAGTGACTATGCGGTTGGTGCCATGCTTGGACAACGCAAGGACAACGTCCCCGTGGTGATTTACTATGCAAGCAAGAGCCTGAATGAGGCTCAACGAAACTACACCACCATGGAGAAGGAGCTTTTAGCCGTTGTCTTCGCGTTGGAGAAATTTAGGAGCTACATATTGGGATTCCCAATTACAATCTTCACCGACCATGCCGCTCTTAAATATCTCCTTTCCAAGAAAGACGCTAAGCCTAGACTAATCCGTTGGATTGTGCACTTGCAGGAATTCTGTAACGGCCGGTATTTTTCCTAGGCGTACTATTGTGTGTGCCCGTATTTTTTGTTTTAACCATCCGGATGTTTTCGTGCGCGAGTTCTATTTTGTGCGTCAATGCGAACGTGTCAATGACTTTTAATTTTTACCTTGGTTAATTTTTTTCACTAATTAAATTACCCTAATTATTTACCCCTAATTAAATTGCTAATTAAACCTAACCTACCAGGTTGAATCCCACCGAATGTATTGGCGAGATCCAACCACCACCTTCATTCTCCTCCGCCACTGCCAGATCCCTTCCATCAAGCTGCCATTGTTTTTAACAACAACGATAGGGCAAAACCACCATCGTCTTTCTCTTCTCCTGCAAACAACAACCTTCAACCTTCTTCTTCATGGAACCCATCACAACCCAAAATCAATCTCCACTGCAAAATTCTCCAAGCCAAAACATAAACAGAAACCCAATTCTCCCCAAAAACAAATCAGTCCCTCAATCATCCATCAACCAAAAACCCAAATCCTCAAACTAGAATCAAACAAATCCAATCCCCAAAAGTTCAAACTGAAATTAGAAGAGGGGAAACAAGAGATTTCAGATCTGAAAAGAAGTTTAAATTCCTACACAAATCGAACTCCTTCCCATTTCTTCTTCCTCCTCCCTCTTCCTTGGCCGGCCACCCCTCCCTCCACCTGTGCGCACAACCCAGCCCCCTACAGCATCAGAGGCCGCTGTCCGGAGCCTCTACCCACCGCCGGCACCCCCTACCCGCCGCCCGAACCCCCGCCGTCGCCGGAGAAGCTCCCGCCGACGCCACCCCGAGTGAGTTTCGAGCCCCCATGCCGTGAGTGGGTTCTCCCTTCGACTGCAAGTTTTTTTACAAAAAAAGGAAAGAAAATGAAGGACAGAATGAAAGAGATTAAGAAGAGTTGAAAATTAATAGAAAGAGGTTGACAGCCTTGAATGAAATAAAGAAAGAGTAGGGGGTGAGAGAGAGAAATGAGGGACAGCCTTGTTAAACATGAAGAGAGAGGGGGTATAATTATATATATAGTATTATAGTTGGAGTAGGTGGGATTGTTAAATATGATGTTAACCTTGTAATTAGTTTAGTCTAGTTAATTAACAGGTTGTTAGTATTAAATTTTAATGTTAAATTGTTCGTATTATTTAATTTCAGCATGTTAATATTGTTAAATGGTGTCAAGTTAATAATTCTAGTATAAAATAAGGCGCACCCCGTTAGTATAACACTAATAAATACCACCCTAGCCAGTGAAACCGATAAAATTAGGCGAACCCAATTCGGGTGTTATTTTAATATTGCACGTATTTCATAAAATATCTAATTCAGTGATTTATTTAACTAAAACAGAGAACCACTATCACAGTAACGAAGTACACGTCAGGACGAACCCAACGACACCAAAATCGCCGAAATCAGGCTAATATGCAATTTATAATGAATTTTTGAAGGTAGATGCTTATTTAGCTTTTTGCATGTAAAGCTGTATAACTCAAAACCTGCACGCGAAATGACATGTGAAAACACTACCACGACATCCGTGGCTAAAAATGTGATCCAACGGCATCAGTTTTCATGTCGTATTCGTTAAATTCACATACTCAGCATTTTTGTTATTTTGTTGAAAATATTGCTCGACACTCTAGTAACCGTGGAAATTGTTGTGTAAAGATAAATGATCATGTTATTTAATTGATGCATGCCTTAAATGACTAACAAGGGAGTGACATCGTGAAATCATGCGCCTCGAAGGCGAAATCGTGACTTTCGTGATGTCATGTGAGTTGATTAGGCTGGCTCGTGTTCCAGCACAATTCTTGGGGTGGGGTTAGGGTTGAGCGGCCACTAGTCGTATGACGAAGTACTCTCTTCAAGGGAACCACCCGTATGCAGTGGGTTAGCGCCAATCACGGTAAGCCCCCGTGAGAAGAACGACTAACTCATCACGTCCTAAAGGCGAGAACCCTATGATAGACGTGTGACACCAACATGGAATTTGCAAAGTGATATTGTTATCTCAGTGAAATTGACATGATTTACTTTACTAGTCAGATTGTTTAGAACTGCATGATAGGATGTATCTACTTTAAAATCAGCATGCTTAAACTTTTATTGTTATCTCGTTTAATTTATAATTGCCTCTTAAATCCAGTATAAATTTGTATATCTTGCCTTGGGTTCTAACATCTTCTTGCAGATCCTTGCTGACATACATTCATGTTTTTGGATGTATGTCAGGTCCCGAGCCTGAGTACCAGGAGGTTCCTTACGAGATACGTGACTTGGCGAGTCAGGATTTCGCTGTAGACACCGAGTCTCTCCCTGCAGAGGACTAGTGGAATTTTCCATTGCTGCTTGCCTTAGTTTACTTTCTGTTGTTGTTGATGTATGTTAGCCTTGTTGTATTTCGGCCCAGCTGAGGCTTGTGTTTTTATTTCGTGTACGGACGCTTATTATTCTGGATGTGGCTTGTAATGTATGAAGAATTATTGTTGTTCTGAAAAGCATGCAAAGGACCTCCCTCGCGTTTTACCACTGACGCTTAATGAACCCGAGCTTCACCGCTCCGGTTCATGTGGACCCCAGTAACGCTTTCGCTCCCGTCGTATTTTGGGAAGCGAGACGTTACAGGTTTCAGTGGTGGCCCATGCAGGTCCATCTCTTTACATTTGCGAATTCAGAACAATGAGAATATTTTCATCGGCCAAACATCTAGAGAAGCCATGCACATGAGATTAACTCGGGCTTTTCTTATCTCAGAATGGCTGGGAGACGAAACACCTGAAATGGACCAGGAGCTGCTGGAGGTGGAGAGGACGACATCCGCCAGATGCTTGGTGTTATGAGGGAAATGCTGGAGGTTCAGCACCATTTGGTCCAAGAGGGACATCAGGCTGCACTAGCTGCTCCACCACCTCGCTATGAGCCTGGAGCCAAGCAGTTCCGAGAGATGCATCCGACGAACTTCTCTGGACAAGAGGGCCCACTAGCGACCGAGGAATGGCTTCACAACACTGCAGATAACTTGGTCTTGCTCGAGTCAATCCAAACGAATGGGTGGAACTCGCCAAGAAACAGTTGACAGATAATGCTCGTCCCTGGTGGGATGCTGAAGAGGCTAGGCTGATCAAGCCGATTCCATGGGCTACTTTCCATCAGAGGTTTGACGCCCAGTACTTCCCGAAGGCTGCAAAGAGGGAGATGCAGCAGCGCTTCATCAACCTGGAGCAGGGCACCAGGACAGTTGACGAGTATGAGGCTGAATTTACCATGCCGAGTCGATTCGCCCCTACTTTGGTAGCAGACGAGGAGGACTGTGCACACCGCTTTCTACAGGGCTTGGAACTAGACATACAGAGAGTGTTGTCTGAGAACACCTTTACTACTCATGAGCAAGTCCTGGTAGCTGCAAAGAAGCACGAGTAGGTAGCTTATCAGAAGAAGGCACACCAGGAGGGCAAGCGCCCGATGGAGCTACATAGGAGTGCATGTAGGCCTGGTTTTCATCCCGTTCAGACCACACAGTTCAAAAGGCCAGCTGCACCTGTCCCCAACCGAGCTGAGTTGGTTTGCCATTTCTGCAGCAAGCTCAGTCATATGAAGAAAGACTGTAGGAGGATGCTGAATCAGTGTTTCATCTGTGGATCGCCTACTCATGCTGCAAAGGATTGCACCCGCGGTTCTCGATCGGTACCTGCTGGAGCACCTAGACCCGCCCAGAGGACCGTACCGGCACCTGGACATGTGGACCACCTCTGGTTCCACAGGATCGGGCCTCTCAGTAGGCCAATCCATCGAAGCGCCGAGCTTTCACTATGACAGCCGTTGAGGCTGAAGCTGAGGACGACGTGATTGCAGGTAACCTCTAGACTAGTCTTCCTTATTTATGCATTATGTTTGATTAGTTAATTTCTTATTTAATCTAGTTGCATGTTACCATTAGGTGTCATCTTAGTTTCATCTCACCCGGCCTTGACCCTGTTCGATTCTGGAGCTTCCATGTGCATTCTATCTCGGAAGTTCGTATCGAACACTCGATACCCTCCTATACACTTCCCAAGTGTTGGAACATTACAACTGGGAATGGTGTAGTGAAGGTTGCACTGGGATGTAGACCATGCCCGTTGGTGGTTAGTGGACACGAATTGTATGCCAACTTCATTATCCATGATCTACCCAACTTTGATGCTATTCTCGACATTGACTGGTTAGGAGCTTTTTATGCCACGATCGACTGTCACCGAAAGAAAGTGGTATTCGAAATTTCTGACCACCCAGTGTTCGAGTTTGACAGTGGAGGATGTTCGCTTGGACCTGTCAAGTTCCGAGCCAAGCCGTACAGATTGACTATTGCATCCATGATAGCTGAACTAGAGAAGCCTGCAGTAGTGAGAGATTTTGAAGACGTCTTCCCTGAAGACATTTCTGGATTGCCGCCTGACCGAGCATTGGAGTTCAGCATCGATCTTATGCCAGGAGCTGAACCAATTTCGAAGGCACCTTACCGTATGGCCCCTGCAGAGTTAGAGGAGCTGAGGAAGCAGTTGGATGAGCTAATGCAGAAGGGTTTCATTCATCCCAGCGCACCCGTCTTGCTAGTAAAGAAGAAGGATGGATCGAGAAGGATGTGCATTGACTATCGAGAGTTGAATCATGTCACTGTGAAGAACAAGTACCCGCTGCCCCGTATTGATGATATTTTCGATCAGCTTGGTGGATCGAGAGTATTTTCGAAGTTGGACCTCCGGAGCGGATACCATCAAGTCAGAGTCAAGAAGGAAGATGTGCCCAAGACCGCTTTTTGGACTAAGTACGGGCATTATGAGTTTGTTGTCATGCCGTTTGGTGTGACCAATGCTCCTGCTGTGTTCATGAATCTCATGAACCTTATCTTTTATGACTTCCTCGACAAGTTTGTGGTGATCTTCATAGATGACATCCTGGTGTACTCGAGGAGCGAGGAGAGGCATGCAGAGCACTTGAAGATAGTATTAGAGACGCTCCGTCATCATAGACTATATGCCAAGTACAGCAAATGTGAATTTTGGTTGGATAGAGTTGCATTTCTTGGGCATGTAGTATCAGGAGCTGGCATCTCAGTGGATCCGAAAAAGGTCAGAGCAGTCAGTTAATGGCCTACACCTCGATCGGCGTCGAACATTAGGAGTTTCCTTGGATTGGCTGGATACTACCGCAGATTTATCAAGGATTTCTCGAGGATAGCTGAGCCGATGATGAGTTTGACAAGGAAGGAAGTTAAGCTCAGTTGGTCAGACTCTTGTGAGCAAGCCTTTTCTACCTTGAAGGAGAGATTGACTACTGTACCAGTCTTAGCTATTCCGGACAGAAGAGGAGGCTTCGAGATTTTCTGCGATGCATCAGGCAAGGGACTTGGATGCGTTCTACACCAGCACGGTCATGTAGTCGCTTATGATACTCGGCAATTGAAGATCCATGAGAAGAATTATCCGACCCACGATCTGGAGCTAGCCGCTGTTGTCTTTGCATTGAAGATTTGGAGGCATTTCTTACTGAGTGAGAAAGTGAAAATTTTCACTGATCACAAAAGTTTGAAATATATATTCACTCAGAAGGAGCTGAATATGAGACATCACAGATGGTTGGAAGTGATGGCAGACTACGACATCGACCTTCAGTATCATCCAAGGAAGGTGAATGTCGTACTGGATGCTTTGAGTCAACTGCCCGAAGTGATGATTCTCACAGCTCAGTGGAGATTGCAGCAAGATCTGCGAGAGATGGATGTTGAGGCTGTCCTTCTGGGAGTCACATCATCATTGATGAGCATGCAGATTCAATCGACGATTGTGGATCAAATCAAGACTGCTCAAGATGGAGATGCTAAATTGAAGAAGATCAGAGAACAGGTTGAAGCAGGACTTTGGACAACTTTTCTAATTCACGAGGATGGATCTTTGAGATATAGTAGTAGGGTCTGCGTGCATGTAGGAGATATCAGAGAGGAGTTGATGAATGAGGCTCACAGTTCGCCTTATTCTATTCATCCTGGAGGTACGAAGATGTACAAGGATCTTCGTCAGAATTTCTGGTGGCATGGGATGAAGAGAAGTGTGGCACGTAGCATTGCCAAGTGTCTTGTTTGTCAGCAAGTGAAGGCTGAACATCATCACACTGCTGGACTACTACAACCTCTGCCGATTTCGGAGTGGAAGTGGCAGCATATCACGATGGACTTCGTGACTAGCTTACCTCAGAGCACCAAGCAGAACGACGTGATCTGGGTCATCGTTGATCGATTGACCAAGTCTGCACACTTCATACCTTTCCGAGTTGGGCAATCCACGTAGATATTAGCAAGGAAGTATATGGAGGTAATGACCTAACTCATACCTTAATAATTTCCTTCTAGTACTAGTCATGAAGTGAATTATGTCGTGTAGGAGATCGTGCACTTGCATGGAGTCCCTGTGAGCATTGTATCAGATCGTGATACGTGATTCACATCTCAATTCTGGAAGAGTCTGTAGACTAATCTGGGTACCAGTCTGAAATTCAGTACTGCGTATCACCCGCAGACGGACGCAAGTCGGAGCGCACTATTCAGATCTTGGAGGATATGTTGAGAGCCTGCATGTTGGATCTCAAGGGTTCGTGGGAGGATCATCTGCACCTGGTGGAGTTCTCTTACAACAACAGCTATCAGGTGAGCATTGGCATGGTGCCATTTGCTGCTCTCTACGGGAGGAAATGTCGATCGCCGCTGAGTTGGGATGACGTTGGTGATAGAGAGCTTTTGGGACCAGAGATGATAATTGAGGCTGTTGATGTTGTGCGTTATATCAGAGACAAACTTCGGATCGCCCAGGACCGTTATAAGCATTGGGCAGATGCTAAACGGCATCGTCTAGAGTTTCAGCCGGGAGATCATGTGTTCTTGAAGATCCCCCCGAATCGAGGAGTGATTCGATTTGGGAAGAGAGGCAAGCTTAGTCCGAGATATATTGGACCTTTCGATGTGCTAGAGCGAGTTGGAGAAGTAGCATATCGCTTAGATTTACTGCCATCCTTAGAGGGAGTTCATGACGTCTTCCATGTATCCCAGCTGCATCGTTATATCAACGACCCTTCTCATGTTGTGGACTACTCTGAGATTACGGTTCGACCGGATCTGACATATAAACAACAACAAGTTGAGATCCTAGATCGACGTCAGAAAGTCTTCAAGAACATGACTGTTGATCTAGTCAGAGTGATGTGGCATCGCGACTCGCCAGGAGAGTCTACCTGGGAGCGGGAAGATGGGATACGGGAGCGTTATCCATATTTGTTTCCTGCTCCTTAGTTGATAAGAATTCCAAGGACGGAATTTTTCTTAATGTGGGTAGGATGTAATGGCCAGTAGTTTTTCTAGGCGTACTATTGTGTGTGCCCGTATTTTTCGTTTTAACCATCCGGATGTTTTCGTGCGCGAGTTCTATTTTGTGCGTCAATGCGAAGTGTCAATGACTTTTAATTTTTACCTTGGGTAATTTTTTTCACTAATTAAATTACCCTAATTATTTACCCCTAATTAAATTGCTAATTAAACCTAACCTACCGGGTTGAATCCCATCGAATGTATCGGTGAGATCCAACCACCACCTTCATTCTCCTCCCCCACTGTCAGCTCCCTTCCATCAAGTTGCCATTATTTTTAACAACAACGATAGGGCAAAACCACCATCGTCTTTCTCTTCTCTTGTAAACAACAACATTCAACCTTCTTCTTCCTACAACCCATCACAACCCAAAATCAATCTCCCCTGCAAAATTCTCCAAGCCAAAACACAAACAGAAACCCAATTCTCCCCAAAAACAAATCTGTCCCTCAATCATCCATCAACCAAAAACCCAAATCCTCAAACCAAAATCAAACAAATCCAATCCCCAAAAGTTCAAACTGAAATTAGAAGAGGGGAAACAAGAGATTTCAGATCTGAAAAGAAGTTTAAATTCATACACAAATCGAACTCCCTCCCATTTCTTCTTCCTCCTCCCTCTTCCTTGGCCGACCACCCCTCCCTCCCCCTGCGCACACAACCCAGCCCCCTACAGCGCCGGAGGCCGCCGCCCGGAGCCTCTACCCACTGCCGGAACCCCCTGCCCGTCGCCCGGACCCCTGTCGTCACCGGAGAAGCTCCCGCCGATGCCACCCCGACTGAGTTTCCCGAGCCCCCATGCCGTGTGTGGGTTCTCCCTTCGCCTGCAAGTTTTTGTACTAAAAAAGGAAAGAAACTGAAGGACAGAATGAAAGAGTTGAAAATTAATAGAAAGAGGTTGACAACCTTGAATGAAATAAATAAAGAGTAAAGGAGAAAGAGACAGAGTGAGAGAGAGGGAGAAAAAAATGAGTGACAGCCTTGTTAAACATGAAGAGAGAGGGGGTATAATTTTATATATAGTATTATAGTTGGAGTAGGTGGGATTGTTAAATATGATGTTAACCTTGTAATTAGTTTAGTATAGTTAATTAACAGGTTGTTAGTATTAAATTTTAATGTTAAATTGTTCGTATTATTTAATTTCAGCATGTTAATATTGTTAAATGGTGTCATGTTAATAATACTAGTATAAAATAAGGCGCACCCCGTTAGTATAACACTAATAAACACCACCCTAGCCTATGAACCCGATAAAATTAGGCGAACCCAATTCGGGTGTTATTTTAATATTGCACGTATTTCACAAAATATCTAATTCAGTGATTTGTTTAACTAAAACATAGAACCACTGTCACAGTAACGAAGTATCCGTCAGGACGAACCCAACGACACCAAAATCGTCGAAATCAGCCAAGTATGCAATTTATAATGAATTTTTGAAGGTAGATGCTTATTTAGCTTTTTACATGTAAAGCTGTGTAACTCAAAACCTGCACGCGAAATGACACATGAAAACACTACCACGACATTCGTGGCTAAAAATGTGATCCAACGGCATATAATTTGACGTATCTTATTTTAGAACATTAGCGAAGAAAATCAGTTTTTATGTCGTATTCGTTAAATTCACATACCCGGCATTTTTGTTAAATTGTTGTTAATATTGCTTGACACTCTTGTAACCATGGAACTTGTTGTGTAAAGATAAATGATCATGTTATTTAATTGATGCATGCCTTAAAATGACTAACAAGAGAGTGACATCGTGAAATCGTGGGCCTCGAAGGCGAAATCGTGACTTTCGTGATGTCATGTGAGTTGACTAGGCTGGCTCGTGTTCCAGCACAACTCTTGGGTTGTGGTTAGGGTTGAGCGGCTACTAGGCGTATGACAGAGTACTCTCTTCAAGGGCACCACCCGTATGCGGTGGGTTAGCGCCAATCATGGTAAGCCCCCGTGAGAAGAACGACTCACTCATCACGTCCTAAAGGCGAGAACCCTATGATAGAAGTGTGACACTAACATGGAACTTGCAAAGTGATATTGTTATCTCAGTGAAATTGACATGCTTTACTTTACTAGTCAGATTGTTTAGAACTGCATGATATGATGTATCTACTTTAAAATCAGCATGCTTAAACTTTTATTGTTATCTCGTTTAATTTATAATTGCCTCTTAAATCCAGTATAAATTTGTATATCTTGCCTTGGGTTCTAACATCTTCTTACAGACCCTTGCTGACATACATTCATGTTTTTGTATGTATGTCAGATCCCGAGCCTGAGTACCAGGAGGTTCCTTACGAGACACCTGACTTGGAGAGTCAGGAGTTCGCTGTAGACGCCGAGTCTTTCCCTGCGGAGGACTAGTGGACTTTTCCATTGTTGCTTGCGTTAGTTTACTTTCTGTTGTTGTTGATGTATGTTAGCCTTCTTGTATTTCGGCCCAGCTGAGGCTTGTATTTTTATTTCGTGTACGGACGCTTATTATTCTGGATGCGTCTTGTAATGTATGAAGAATTATTGTTGTTCTGAAAAGCATGCAAAGGACCTCCCTCGCGTTTTACCACTGACGCTTAAAGAAACTGAGCTTAACCGCTCCGGTTCTTGCGGACCCCAGTAATGCTCTCGCTCCCGTCGTATTTTGGGAAGCGGGACGTTACAAATTCAACATCGCCATCAAGGACAGAAGAGAACGGGAAATCATGTTGCCGATCACCTTTCACGGTTAACGATGAGCATGGAGCTGGCGACTATCCCATTGAATGATTGGTTTCCTGACGAACATATTTTTGCGGTCGCCCACACACTCCCATGGTATGCCGACATAATAAACTACTTGATCACCGGTAAGATTCCTTCTACTTGGTCTCACCAGGATTACAAAAGGTTCATCTTTGAGGTAAAATCTTTCTTTTTCGATGACCCTTACCTTTACAAGTATTGTAATGACCAAATAGTAAGGAGATGCATACCCAACCATGAGTTTGATAGTATTTTACACTTTTGCCATGAAGGTGTGTGCGGTTGTCATTTTTCCGCCCAAAAGACCGTAGCAAAAATTCTACAATGTGGTTTTTATTGGCCTAGCATGTTTAAGGACACTTATACATATTTTAAATCATGCTTATCTTGCCAAAAGTTTGGGGTATTACTAAAAGAAATATGATGCCGCTAAACCCCATCCTTGAATTAGAAATTTTCGACTGTTGGGGCATTGATTTTATAGGGCCATTTCCCCCATCCTTTGGGTGCACATATATTTTGCTTGCAATAGATTATGTATCTAAATGGGTTGAGGCTATTCCTTGTAGGACTAATGATGTGGCTATCGTGCTTAAATTCATGAAAGAAAACATTTTCGCACGATTTGGGATGCCAAAGGCTATGATAAGCGACGGAGGGTCACATTTCTGCAACTGCCTCTTCACAAGCTTAATGAAGAAGTTTGGGGTGAAACATAAGGTCTCCACACCATACCACCCCCAAACCAATGGACAAGCGGAGTTGGCGAATCGGAAAATCAAGAACATACTCTAAAAGACAGTGAATCCATCAAGGAAGGATTGAGTATGTGTCTTTCCGAAGCATTGTGGGCATACCGTACCACCTACAAAACGGTTTTAGGGATGTCCCCATATCGCTTAGTGTTTGGAAAATTTTGCCACTTGCCCATTGAACTTGAACACAAATCCTTTTGGGCAATTAAAAAGTTTAATTATGAAATTGACCCATCTTCTCGTAAATTACAGTTAGTGGAGCTCGAAGAGATAAGGACGGAGGCATACAACAATTCCAAGCTTGTGAAGGAGAGGCTTAAATGTGCCCATGATCGAATCACCTTGAGGAGAAAATTCACCCCGGGGGAGAAAGTGCTACTTTACAACTTAAGACTTCATCTCTTCCCCGGAAAGCTTCGTTCGAAATGGATTGGACCTTTCATTGTTCGGAAGGTGTTTCCACATGGCGCAGTGACCATTGCCAACCCACAAAACGGAAATGAATTCAAGGTGAACGGCCAATGCTTAAAGCACTATCAAGAGCCATGGAGCAGAGATGAGTACACCATGGAGCTTACGGAACCACCGCCGGGTGGAACCAACTAGGTGTGTTTGCTCCAAAACTCTCATATCTAGTAATATGTAGTAATGAATAACTCTTGCTCAAGCTTTCTTATCCTAATTTATCCATCTTCATGCATATACTACATCTCACCCTTCAAACATTGAGGACCATGTTTATTTTTAGTTGGGGGGGTGTGGACTAGGATGTAGAAACTTCTTGAGCATCGTTTTATTATTTGCATCCTTTTATGGATAAATTGACTGAAATAAATAAATAAAATTTCCATCCATCACCAACATTTCTGCAACCCATAGTTTTTTGTTAAACCCATTGATTAAATGTGGTGATTCCTCCTAACTTTGGTAAAAATGTATTCTTGAAGTGGATTTTGGCAAATTAGGGTGTGTTGTATCTTTATGTACTAGGGGCAATTAATTGTCTCTCTTCATGCTTACACTTGGCCCTTTAACTTGAAGCTCATGACAATTACCACCCATTTGAAACCCTGTAGTGATGTGGAAACCTTGGTATCAACAATCAATCGATTTAGCCTTAGAAATTTAAAAAATTCGGCTAGGTTTATATTCATGGATCCTAAGATAGTGACTTGGAAGTTGGAGTTGCTCAAATGAATGCTATCAAATGCTTCAATAATAAGTGTACTTGTGCACATTTGAATAAGGCATGAACTCTTGCCATGGTACTTGGAATAAGGCAAAAATTGCCATGAAATTTGAGTAAGTGCATGAAATTGAACCAAAACTCATTTCCATGATCTTTTGAGGGAGCACGTGTTATATCCCATAAGCTCGAGAGTTCCTAAGGATCTTACATCATGAGATTGTGACATATTAATGGGTATACTAAGCTTAGGTGTAGATGGTGGAGTGTGTAAGAGGGATGCGATTATAGTCTTAGGGAAGAGTGTATAGACTTGAGAACTGTGCCCTTATATATATATGATTTCAACACCCTTTAGTATTGCCAATAATCCATGTATGGGGTTGACATTGTATTTTGGGATTGATCACTTATTTTGCCAGGGGCTAGCAAACCGCTAGTTGGGGGGGTATGATTATGAATAAATATTGCATATTCTAACCTCATAATCCTCTCCTCTTATGCATATAACCCATGGACTCATTCTCTCTTAACTACATTTACGCTAAATCATCATTTATGAGCATATGATTTTATTCTTGCACAATTGCACTTCCCTAAGCATTATAAATGTCTATTATATTTATAGGGATTTTTCTGGAATTTTCAAGTGTCCCGAAAGGGACTAAATCAACTCAAGAAGAGGAGTGCAAAACAGACGCCTGCAGAAGAAAAGACAGTCGCCTGGGAAACCCAACAGTCGACTGCCCAAACAACGACAGTCGCCTACCTTTAAAGAATTGAAGCTGGAGAAGCTGAAACCCAACTACAGTCGCCTGTAAGTGGATTCACAATCGACTGTAATATTGTGCAGTCGCCTGTCATCTTCACATCAGTCGATTGATATTTCATATTCCTGAGGAAGCAAAAAGGGCCAACTCTCTGTTATTTTGACATTTCTGCAGCAGGCGACTGAAGAGCAAACTACAGTCGCCTGTGGATTGCACAGGCAACTGTGAGTTTTAATTACAGTCGCATGTTGCCCTTTGGTAGAAACAACAGTTATCTTCGCATCAGTCGACTGTCATTTGTTCGACAGTCGACTGATCGGGGTTTTTCGGCCGCAGTCTGGGTTACGAGAAACGGGTTTTTCCTAACCCAATTTATCTCCAGTTGCTATGAATCGTTGGATGATGATGTGGATGGATGAGATGTAACTCCTAGGGGGTATAAAACACTACTATTCAGATGTAATAAGGGAGAACGAAATAGAACTTAATCTTTTGCTATTTTTAGATCATCTTCTTCCTTGAGAAGGGGATTATGGTTTTGGAGAGTTTTGAGCTTTCTGATTTTGTTTTTGATATTGCTGAGATTGATTGCTGATTGAAGAAGATTGTATTTGGTGACAAATCTCCAACCCTCTTTTTAATACATATTTGCTTTCATCCTTTGCATTGAACTATGTCCATTTTTATGAATGCTGATTCTGTTTTTGCTATGCTAGGCTAGATTCATTGTGTGTGTGTTTTGGATTGATGTAGGATGTATTGATTGCCTTGCTAATGTTAATTTCCAGCACCCCTTGTTAATCCATGTTGTTGGGAGAATTAAACTTATGAGTAGTTGGGTTTGATACTATCCATGGAGGAGCTGAAGAATGGTGGTGCTTCGTAATTGTTGCATCTATGTATCCAATGGGTATTGCATGTCTTGAAATGAATGCAAGACCCCTTCAACCCATATTTCGTAGTTTAGAAGCTTAATTCACCCGATACTCCAAATTGTTAATTGGGTTGTGACCCGTCTATCGAATCGTGCATTACCCGAAAGGTGCCGCAGAACGGTGGTTGTGCGCTGCGCACCACAACCTACATGCACTACTCTCACATCCCTTGAAACGGGTGTGAGAGTGATTCATAAGATTTAATTAGGGGAAGAACCCAGTTAGCAATTACCTTTGGTGCACCCCATATGTGCTTAATTGATTTATTTGCAGATCCTCATACCTTGAAATGGATGAGTGATCGAGTTATCATGTAATAAATATTTAGCAGAGCAATTGAGTAATCCTATCGATATCCTCAACACCCGCACTCTTTCTCTCCATTGCATCCAAACCTTAGGACATTCCCTAACTCTAGGGTTTAGATAAACCAATTATCCAAACAACCATTCACCCCCATAGGGTGGTAAGAACCCTCAACCATTCTTTACATGCTCTAACTATTTGTGTGAATTTGCAGATTAGTTCCGTCTCTGTAGATACAATCCCGTACTTACCGGGTATATTATTTGCCGACCTCGTACACTTGCGAGTATCACCTTTCAGGGAGAGTCAGGAAGGCAGATGGGGATAGGGGCTTGGGCATCGGGGGAGGGGGGCTTTGGGGTGGGCAGTTGGGCGGCGCCGTCGGCGGCGGTGGTGCCGGTGGGGGCCGATGTCGATTAGAAAAGAGGAAGGGGAAAGGAGAGAGAGAGGCGGAGAGATAGAGAGAAAGAGAGGGTGGGCGACTGGCCGGAGGTGGAGCGATGGATGGGCGGCGCAGGCGGCTGCCTGGGCGGAGGACGACGGCGACGAGGGAGATCGAGTAGGGGTGAGAGTGGGGTGCTCGGGCAGTAGATTAGGTTAGCTTGGGGTAAATTTTAGATTTTAGGATTAAAATGAAAACGGGTTGGGTTAAAAACCCAACCGTTTGGAAGCGGGGCCCACGAACATAGGGTGGATTGACCCGATCGAGCAATGAAGCTGCTCGGTCGAGTCGGACACGCTGTAAAAATAATTTGAAATTGAGTTATAGGGGACTCCCTCGTATGCTCGATCGAGCAGTATGTTGCTCGGGTGAGCATATCATCACCCAAACCGAGCATGCTCTGCTCGGACCGCGCAGACAGAACATCATTTTCTCCAAATCTTCGAGAGCCTGTACTGCTCGACCGAGCAGTCGGCTGCTCAGTCAAGTCACTGTCTGCTCGGACCGAGCAAATGCTGCTCGGGCCGTGTAGACAGAGTGATGATTTTGTTCTTTATCCTCGTCCTTGCGCTGCTCGACCAAGCAGTGTAGCTGCTCGGTCGAGTCACCTGTGTCTTCTTTTTGCTCCTTCTTCTTTTGTTTTCTCTTCAAATCTGTTGCTCTCCTCCAGATTCCTTCCGTTTAAAATGTCGATTTGCATGCCCCCTGATGTCCAACCTGTAAAGAAGAAGAACTCATCAAATTTTTATGGTTTTATAGTTTTACGAGAGATAAAAAACGTTTTTGTTTGGTTTTCTCAAATAAATGAAGTAAAAATATGAAATTGAAAAAGATAGTCTAGGATACACGAGATTGGGTTGCCTCCCAATAAGCGCTCGTTTTAAGTCATGAGCTCGACTCCCTTTGGTTTATCAACTGTCGTTTGGTGCACGAGGAATTCACGCGTCGTTCTTGCCGATGACGCAATCCGGCGGTATTTGATATCCGCCTACTTCAGGCTTCTCCCTTGCATAGCCCATGGCCTTCGGTTCTCACAATGCAGAGAACGGTTCGAAAGCTCCTCATCCAGCACTCGGATGTAGGCGGCGACCGCTTTGTGGTAGGTTGGGTTGCCGTCATCGTCAACTCCTGTTCTTATTGGGTCCTTAATGACCCCCTCAGAAGTGAAATCTTATACAGCTTCATCTTCCAGGACCTCTAAATAGCTAGCCCCTTCCTTATGAGCACACTCTCTCATTAGCTTCTGCAGCCTGAATTTAGCTTCGATGTTCCCCACGTTCAGCGAGAGAGTCCCTTCTCGAACATCAATCAAAACACCGGCCGTCGCCATGAAGGGGCGGCCAAGTATAAGCTGGGAGCTCCCTCCCTCGGGCATGTTCATAATGACAAAGTCAACAGGAACACATAACCCAGGGGGTATTTGGAGAATAATATCCTTGGCTATGCCCACCAGTTAAGTGATCGAATGGTCCACAAGCTGGATGGACATATTCGTCGGCTCTAGTTTGCTTCCGGTCTGCAATCTCTCAAATATAGAAAGGGGCATCAAACTGATGCTAGCCCCTAGATCAATCAAAGCTCGGCTGATGGGCATCCCTCCGATGGAGCACGGAATGGTGAAGCTCCCCGGATCCGGTAGCTTTCGGGGGAGATGATTCTTTATAACGGAGGTGGAGTCCTCCATGAGCTTTATCTCTTCAGGCTTCCTCTTTCCCGTGATCAGATCTTTTAAAAACTTGGCATAGATGAGGATCTCCGTGATAGCATCCATGAACATGATATTTAACTGGATTTCATTCAACAACTCTGTGAACTTGGAGTATTTCTTCTCCATCTTAGCCAGGGCCAGTCTCTATGGATATGGCGGGGAAGGTCGGCTAGCTTTGTTCTTTACAGCATCAACAGAGGCGGCGTTGTAGTAGGTGTGATGGATGGTGGATCTGCCTTCTCCTCATTCCATATAGGCTATTCAGTAGCCTCTTCTTTATCACCGTCATCAACGGCTTCTTCAATAATGACTCTCTCCTTGTTCAAAACTGGGATCTTGATGGGGTCAGTCATCCGTCCTCCATGTGTGGTGACAGAAACTATCGCAATCGCTTGGGCCCTTAGGTTTGTCTCTGGTTGCAAGGGAAACCTCCCTTGGTTCATCAAAAGCTGGGACATCTGGCCCCTCAGTTCATCTACTGAAGTATTTATGTTCTTGAACTGGGTGGAAGTGTCCTGGTTGAATCGGGCTTGCCCACTCATAAAAGTCTCCAATGTGGCCTCCAGATTGGACCGAGGCTGATTTGGCGCATAGCCCTGCTGAGACGGCTGGTTGAATTGATTACCTGGCGGTCGATAAGGCCCAGCTGGCCTGAACCCGCTCTGTTGCTAACTCTGTGGCTGCCCATGTTGTTGGTGAGGATGGGTGGCGGTCTCTAAAATTGTGGAGGTTGCAGCCCTCCACTTGGACTCCCATAAGAGAATCCCGGATGATTTTGAGCAACCGGGTGTTGCCATTGATTTCGTCACTCTCCTTAGACATACTGCACGAACTCAGATAGTTCAGTACCATCATAATGTGCTTCAATAGGAATGTAACCCTGCTCTACAGAATCCTCTGCATGATGATAAGTAGATGTGCTGTTGGATGCAGGGATGGAATCCAAGCACTGTTCAATCCTGGCCACCTGTTTGCACAAGGTCTCGATGTGAGAGTCCAGATGGCTGGCATCTTTCACCTCGGGAGTCCGGGTCACAATGGTTCATTCTTCACTCCAATGATGATTATTGGCAGCCATATGCTTGAGCATGTCTATGGCCTCTTCAGGAGATTTGTCAAGTAAGGCGCCTTGCGTCGTAGCATCTATTATCATCTTGGTGCTGGACTTCAGCCTGTTGTAAAAACTCTGCACCAAGTCCCTAGGCTGGATCCCGTGATGAGGGCATGATGTTGGAGGTCCTTGAACCTCTCACATGCCTCATAAAGCGTGTTTGAAATTTGAGATTGCTCCCCGGATTCGTATTGTCTTCGAAGGTGGATAGAATTTATCCACGAAGACGAGTGCCAGCTTCTCCCATGTGGTGAAATGGTTGGGAGGATGGGTCCGCAGCCATTACGAGGCTTTATCCCTCAGTGTGAATGGGAAAAGCCGCAGCTTGACAGCATCATCACTCACATCCTTTGCCTTGAAAGTGTCACCCTTTGCAAGGAAAGTATCGATGTAGTGGTTAGGGTTCTCGTGAGGATGCCCATGGAAGGGATCCTGCTGCATCAAATTTATGAGCCCCGTTTACAGCTCGAAGCTCGCCGTCGCCAGTTGCGGTCTAAGGATATATGAGTTATTTCCAAATGTCAGCTTCATATGGTCCCTGATGGACCCGGTACGAGGAGGAGAAATATTATTGTCTGCCATCTGGGCAGAGGGGGATGGATTTCTGCTTGAGGCCCTCAAGGCCCTTGCCGTTTTCTCGATCTCATGGTCAAACAGTAATTCTTGATTAAATGCACTGAAGCGAGTGTTCATGCACCAAAATAACTCAGACAAATACCTTAGTAGCACGGTAGTAGATAAAAGAATAAAAATGGTGGAGAGATAAGGAACGATTAGTTGCTAGCAAACTTCTCAAAGTAAAAATAAACTGAGATAAACACTATTGCCGTCCCCGGCAACGGTGCCAAAAACTTGACACACCTGAAACCTACACCTAGATTCCACCCGGCGGTGTCACGATCGCCAGGCGTGGTATGGCCCCTAGGTGTCAATTCCGGGCTCTATCCGCAAGCGGACAGTGTCAAATTATTGTATAAAAGATATCGAATCCCACAGGGATGGTGACAGTGTAATTGGGTTCTCAGCTTACTTTTATATCTCGAAGTGAGATAGCTATCGGGTTGAGAGAATTGGTTTTGGTATCATTGATGATTTAATAATAAAAAGGACTAGGGTTTTAGGGATCACCGTTAAGACCATCGGGGATCAACGTTGGAATATAATCCTTATGTTGTATTAGGGTTAGGCGATTAATCTCCCAATTCGTACAACTCTCGTGGGTTAGAATTGCGAGGTATTTCAGTGGCTCTCGTTGACGCAATAGCGGTAGCCGTCAACGTAGCGATATAGTTCGTCGGGTGATCCCATCAAGGCACGAGCTGGGCATGGTCACGAGCCTTGGTTGGATCCACCGATTTCCCTATTCGAATCCTAGGGATACCCCTTAAGCATATCAATTCCACAGACCGTGGGCAAGATCTCAGTATGGGTTATCCTAGGGATTCGGTAGGATCGACCGAAATACTCCCATATATTCCTAATTCAACATAGGGATCCAGATCTACATCTCCCCCTTAGGGTCTTAGGGCTAACCCATCAACCCTAGAAAAGACTACTCACTCATGACGTTATTGACGAGTAAAAACACAATTTTTTAGAGAGAAAACATCATGGCAAATTGATAGAATGAAAATCGAGAAACTTACAGCAAGCAATAGATCTCAACGAAAAACCAAGATTCCAAGAATGCGAGAATAGCAAATAAACTTCCAATAAATTTCGATCCAATAATCTTCAAAAGTTAATCTAGATCTAACAAGTTTTTCATGTTCTCCTCTCCAAAAATTATTCGACAAAAAACTAAGAAATGAATCGCCTCCTTTAACGCTCTCGCAGCTTTCCTCACTTCACTCCCCCAAAACGTGCAACAGCCGCTCGCAAAATCTTTCCAAAAATGGCCTTCAGCATCGTCGACCGAGTGGGTGATTCGGTCGAGCAGTGGGTTGCTCGGTCGGTCGCTCGGTCTGAGCAGATGTACTGCTCGACCGAGCATGACAGTAAATCGCGCTCCTCCAAAATCATCACTCTGTCTGCACAGCCCGAGTCAGCTCTGCTCGGTCAAGCAGGGCGTTACTCGGTCGAGCAAAAGTTGCTCGGGGCTGCACAAGAGATTGGAATTAAGAGCTGCTCGACCGAGCACCATGAGTGCTCGGTCTGAGCAAGCTGCATATCTGCTCATTTCTTCAATTTGCATCTGCTCGACCGAGCAGCTGCTCTGCTCGGTCGAGTCGCCTGGGAAACTCCTTGTTGTGGCTTCTGAGGCTTCTCCTCTCCTCCTGCTCTCTCCTCCACTCCTCCCATGGCTTCCAGAACTCGACGAACTCCTGTAGAGCTTCGCCAATTAGCTCACGGGAGTGTCAGATGTGTACTTACCCAGACCGGGTCCCAAATCGCACCAAAATCCCTGAAAATTCATGAAACACTACGAAAATCGAATATAACGTCAAAAATGCGATACCGTAGGAAAATATAGGATTTGGATGTGAAAATGGCATGGAATGCTATGTCATGATGCTATGAAAAAGATGTAAAATATGGACACATCAGTTACATATCAAGAATATCATTTTTGGAGACTAAACACTTGGTGCAAGGATGGACATCAAGTGGAGAAGGGCCAAAGCTTGGACTCAAGGGGTGCCAAAGCTTGGAGTTGATGGGGAGCATCAAGGCATTAAGATTGAAGCCATAGACTCTAAGGAAAGCATTGTAATCCATGTAATATTTCATTTATTGCTTTCTCTCTCGTTTGAGTCTAGGTTTAATGTAATGCCTTGATAGATGGTATGCTCATACATGCATATGCATTTAACCATCTTAGTGAGCCTTAGGATTATCATAGAATCCACCCCCAATAGGTTCATCTTGTCTAAAGACTCATTTGGAGTCTCTGAATTCCCTACAGTCGCCTGATGATGGGTTTACAGTCGACTGGGTGATCCAGTCGCCTGTCGAGCCTTCTACAGTCGACTGTGATGCACTGCTCAAGTCATCCTTTGATTGATTCTACTTGAGCTTTTCGCATCAGTCGACTGATGACCAATTTACAGTCACCTGTATATTTATAGTCGCCTGAGAAATGGTCAACAGTCGTCTGAGAGGCATAAGTGCATATACTGCTTCTTTCTATTTTTCTCCATCTCCTGCATCAGTCGAATGATGAAGGTTTAACAGTCACCTGTCTATTTTACAGTCGACTATATTCTTGTCATCAGTCGCCTGTTTGCTTTTTGGGAGAAAGAGTGCAACTCTCTGTTTTAATCCATCCCTTGGAGCAGTCGCCTGCTGAAGGTTTTACAGGCGCTTGTCCTGTTTACATTCGGCTGTATCGTCTTCTTCAGTCGACTGTCAAGGCTCAGATTATAGCCGTTGGATATTTTCTAGCCGTTGGACAGTCGACTGTCTTTTGTTCATCAGTCGATTGTCAGTGACGTTTCTGCCCAGAAACTAGCCGTTGCAGCTTTTTGTTTTTGGCTATTTCCTTGGGATTTGAGAGTTAATATAGGGCTCCTATATATATGAGAGGGCTGAGTTCATAGAAACTTCTTAATGCTATTGAAAATCCTTAGAGATTAAATAAGCCACTCTCAAACTCTCTCATTTCCCTCTTAGAGCTCAATCTCATCTTCATGCATTGAAGTCAAGCTCAAGGGAAATTATCCAAGTGCTTTCAAGCTACTCTCAACACTTGGATATCCTCTTCCATGCCTTGCATTCATATATGAGTAAGTACATCTCAAGGCATAAGTAAGAGTATTTGTTTTACTTGGTGTTTTCTTGTAACACTAATTCTCTTTGTGTGAATTAGTCTCTCTCTTTGTAGGAGTATTTCTCTTAGTGGGAATATGATATTCTCTTAGTGGGAATAACTCTCTTTGTGGGAGTTTGGTGTCCTAGTGTAGGGCTAACCCTAATTCTCTGAGTGAGAGTTAGTAATTCTCTAGGTGGGAGTTTGACCCTTGTGTAGGGTTGGTTG
This sequence comes from Scilla litardierei, assembly GCA_030789695.1. Taxonomy (NCBI): domain Eukaryota; kingdom Viridiplantae; phylum Streptophyta; class Magnoliopsida; order Asparagales; family Asparagaceae; genus Scilla; species Scilla litardierei. The sequence goes on from CM061141.1 coordinate 167,632,868, forward strand.
GGTCCTTGTGTAGGGCAAAATCCTCTTGGTGAGGTATCTCCTTGTGGGATTTGTATTCACTTCTCTTTGTGGGAACTATAGTGAATATTGGTGTGGTTGGACGTACCCAAGTTTGGGGAACCAGGGTAAAATCTGTTGTTTGCGTTTGGATTGATTGTGTCAATTATTTCCTCTTGCATTTATTATTCCGCATTTGCAAGTTTAATTTTAATTGAACAATTTTATTGTCATTATACTATTCACCCCCCATAGTGTGTTGTTATTAGTATTACAAAGGTAAGGCGATCCTTACAATTGTTATCAGAGTGAGGTTATAGCATACTGCAACGATGGCATTCAACGCTACATCCGCGTCTCATGAAGAAGGTCATTCTACTGTTCGACCCCCGCTCTTCAACGGAACCAACTACCCGAGTTGGAAGATCAGGATGATGATCTACATGGAGGGTCAAGACCTATGGGACATCACGGAGGTGCCATTTGAGAAGCCCACTACACCTGTGGCTTCAAGGACAAAGGTGGAGAAGGACTCGATCAAATTCAATGCGAGGGATATGAATGCATTCCATTGTGCCCTCTCAGTAAATGAGTTCAACCGCATCTCCATGTGTAAAACGGCCAACGAAATTTGGCATACTTTGGAGATATGTCATGAAGGGACTACAAAGGTAAAGAAATCTAAATAAACTGTGTTTAGATCTAAATATGAAATGTTCAAGATGCATGAAGGTGAAAGCATTTCAGAGATGTTCATAAGGTTCACAGATATCTGAACGCATTGGAGGGACTTGGGAAGATGATTTTCCAAGAGGATCGTGTAGAGAAGATCCTTGATTCTCTCACATCTCATTGGGAGTCAAAGGCCAATGGAATTTTGGAGTCATATGACATGTCCAAATACACCGTTGAGGAGTGCATTGGAAATCTCATGGAATACGAAGTAAAGCTTCAACACAAGAAGGAGATTCAACCATCGAAGCCCGAGAAGCATGAGAAGCAAAAGGGGGTTGCATTCCATGCCAAGGAGGAGCCAATCGAATGGAGGAAGAAATTCCATCGAGAAGCTCCTAGTGAAGAAGATGAGCTAGAAGAGGCGAGTGGAGAAGAAATTGAGGATCTTGCCGAGTAATTCAAGGCATTCCTCAAGTGCAAGGAAGGTAAATCTTTGTCAAAGTTTGCCTCCTATTCTAACAAGGTTCCTACTTGTTACACCTGCAGTGGAAAAGGTCACCTATCCACCGAATGCCCTTCCAAACCCAACAAAGAGACTTACAAAGGTAAATGGAAGAAGCATTGGAAAGAGAAGTCCAAGTCCAAAAACCACAAGAAGGGGCTTGTCGGGACATTTGATGATTCGAGTGAGGATACATCAAGTAACGAAGAAGAGGATGACATGGAGAAAGCTCACACATGCTTTGCGGCAACTGATGTTCCTACACCAATCCCCTCTGGCTCAAATAAAGAAGAGTTAGAAGCTTGGCTCAACTACTGTGAGGAACTGGGCCTCATGGCTATCGAGGAGGAATCATCGTCAAGTTCTAGAGAGGAAGAAGACAATGATGAGATTGAGGAGAAGATCTCATACGAGGAGCTTGAATATCAGCTTGATATGGTCTCCGAAGAAGCTAGTAAGTGCATCAATGCTTACAATAGATTAAAAGCTAAATATAATATTGCTAAGAGTAGATTGCATGAACTGAAACTAGCTAGTGTAAACAATGATGATATGTATATTTGTGACACTAGTGAGAGAAACACACTCCTCTCTCAAGTTAAGGAATTGAGTCTGTCTAATGATAATCTTGTTACTCAAAACCTTAGCTTAGAAACTCGCATTCAACAACTTACGTTGAAATGTGAAGAGGAATCCCGTAAGCTCAAAAGCTTTGTGTATTCTATGGATTCACTCCACGGTTTGCTTGAAAAACAACATCCGGCAAACCATAGAGGAGGCTTGGGATATATTCAAAATGTGGTACCCAAGCCCACCTCTACTTCCTCTTTTGGTGCAAATACAAGAAATATTGCTAAAGCACCTAAGAAGAATCACCATGCTTTCTTGTATAACAATAACATCAACAAGAAGCATGTAAATCACAAGGTGATGGGGAAGAATGAAAACTCTTCATTTGTTGCTAAGAAGCAAAAGCCTCATTCTATGCATGCCAAGAAATTCTTTTCTACACCTAAGCATGCCACATCCACCCCTCTTGCAAAGGCAAAACCCTTGCCTAAGAATTCCTTGAGTTTATGAATTCCCACTAAGGTTAGTGTGCAAGAGAGGGATAGATACATCAACTCTCTGTAAGGACCCTGGCTATGGGAAAAACACTATAAGGGGGTTGAATAGTGTTTATGCAATTTAAAAAGATAGTTACACCAATTTAAATGCTAACCAACAATATAGTGCGAAATTAAAATTAAACCCAAAGAGAAACAAATGCTAACGCAAGGATGTTTCAAGGGTCCGGATTACCCAAATCACTTCCCGACTTGTTCCCAGTAATCCTACGTCCCTTCCACCCGGATACCTCCGGATACTCAAGTTAGACCCTTAACTTGAGGTTTCTTAAAAACCACTTGTAGCAACCTTACAAGTGAAATCGAAATACAATCGATTGTCCTTTACTCTCACAACTTGGGAGCAAGAAAACCACTCTTACAACTCGAGAGCAAATTCAAATAACGAAAGTTATGAAATATGAAAGCAAAACTTACAATCACATATGCCTTGAAGTAGAACTTGAAGGAGAAGTGTGTTGTGTGTTGAAGACTCTCTTGGAAGAGAGGAAAAGCCCTTTCTCTTAACTGCACCAAATGCCTAGAAGATATCTCTTTGGTTCTAGGTTGGAGAGCAAGAGATCAAAAAATGGATTTCTTAGGGCTTTAGGATTTGAGAGCTTTGATCTTGAGAATGAAAGCTTGAAAGATTTTGAAATAGAATAAGTCACTTGGTCACATCTCAATGGAACAGTAGATGCTCCTTATATAGGTTTCTCAAATCCTCAAAACAGAATTAGCGAAAAACCTTTTGGAATACATGAGAAAACTCTTAACAATAGAATCTGCGCTCGCGACAGTCGTTGTTGAAGAAACCACAGTCGACTATTGCACAGTTAGATAGGGTAGGTGAGAATTCATAACGGAACTTACCACGTGTACATTCGACTGATGAAGGATAGACAGTCGACTGTTGAACCAACAGGCGACTGTAAGTCCTTCTACAGGCGACTGGCCGTAAGTAGGGTAAGTTAAAGAATTCTGGAAAACATCTGGGATAACAGGACAAATGACTGACGAGGAGATAACAGTCGACTGTTAATCAGAACAGGCGACTATAAATCCTTATACAGACGACTGTCAAAACCCTTAGATTTTCCAAAGAGCTGAGTCAACAAATTGGCTCACAGACAGACGACTGTTGCAGCATTGACAGTCGACTGATCCATTGGACAGTCGACTGTAAATTCAGCATTAGTCGACTGGCCATAAAAGACAGATCAATAGATTTTTGGCAAAAGACAGACAGACGACTAATTTACAAAACACAGTCGACTGTCCCTTGGACAGGTGCTTGTGAAACGTTCATGAGTCGCCTGTGGGAATTAAGACAGAGAAGCCCAAAAATAGACTGTGAAAGTTTGTGCATAACAGGTGACTTAGAACAAAACACAGTCGGCTGTTTTTGAGACAGGCGACTGTAAAATGTTCAGCAGTCGACTGTTATAAACAATACAAGCACAATCAATAAAGAAATGAATTGGAGTCTAAGGAAGATTAATCTAATGATGTCCTAAGACTGAAATGAAGATGTGTGTGCTCCAACAATGTTCTACTTCTAAGCTATATACTAGAAGAGATAAAATTGATTTACATTGACGAATAATTCTCTCTTCTATCCAACGCATAAGCTTGAAGTATTCATGGAGCTTCAATCATCATCTACGATCATCCAATCCATTTCATTTGCTTTCAAGGAGCTTTGAGTGTCATCCATTGCAAGTAGATCTTCATAATTAGCTTAGGAAATGGATTAACTGCAAAATAGGGGATTAGTCACAAGTATTTATGTTTGCTCATCATTAACACCAAGTAGGAAGAAGTCCAATACTCAACATTCTCCCCCTTTTTGATGATGACAAACAAACATAAACAAAAAGATAAATAATTGTGCTCAATGAAAACTTACTCCCCCTACATAGATGCCAAACAAGTTAGTCAGCAAATATTAGGGCATCTACATATTAATTGAAGCAAATGAGTAAGATATGAGTGAATTTAATTTCAAGAAATCTAGGATTTAAAATCCCTATTCATTGTATCTTACTCCCCCTGAATCTAAGGTAACTTCAATCTTAGATTCAAGTGTTATTAGTACATACTTAGCACATTCATTATGAATCTGTATGTTTATTTCTCTCCCCCTATGGCATTATCCAAAAGGTGGGAGTAGATAACAACAATAATCGTGCTAACTAAGAACTATAAACAATCAAGGAGTCTAAAGATATAAAAAACCAAAACTCATAAAATCACAACATATTCTTATGTGAATAGAGGACTGAAAGTCCAATATCAACATTTGAGATATAGGAAGAGAACATATCGTCTCAAAATACATCTCAACACAAATATAATCCAATATCAAGTCCAATATTGTCTCAAAAACACAGCAGAAGAGATTATATCATTCATGGAGACAATATCACAAACATCACAGAGATAAGTTAAGCAATTATACAATGTGTGAAACATAAGGCGAAATTGCAATATCATATATATAAAAAAGAGATATCACAAGAGTACAAGTCAAATGGACATCAACATATCCAACAAAATACATCATGATAAAAAATACTACATCATGATCACAAAAGTACATCATCAGATAACATCATCATACATCATCATACAAACACTGAAGAACCACTCAACCCAACCAAAATAGACCACAAAAAAATCTAGGTCTTCGGGTGAGTGCACAAAAAGAACTAGCTGCAACATCAGTCAATGTGAATGACAGAGGGGTCCGATGGACGTCCAGATGAGCGGAACATCAGCCTAGCAGAGCGACGAATAGGAAAAGCTGGAGTCTTCCTCTTGGAAGACGAAGCACGTGTGGCAGAGGATTCCGCATAAGCAAGAACTGGAGTCTGGACAACGGGGGTCTGGACCACAGAAGGTACATGCACAAATCCTGGAGGAGGAGGAACACCAACAGGGGCAGTATCATCAGAATTAGAGAACAGAGCCTTAAGCTCGGCAGGAATGGGAAAACCATGAAGCATGAGATATTTGTACTGAAGCTCGAGAAGAAGATTAAGCTTCTCATCCATGTTGACATCAAGCTTCTCAAGAGAAGAGACACGGTCACACAATCTATCGAGAAGAAAATCCTCAAGGGGTACAGACGAGGAGTACGGGGAGGATGATCAGTCGGTTGGGAAGTGTGTTCAGTAACATTCTCTGGAGGAATGGGGTCACCACCCACGATATTCAGGAATTCCCCACACGAAGAAGGCGAGGAGGGAACCAGATTAGAGGGTAGAGGAGAGGGGACCGGGTCATCAAGGAAGTCGAAAGATCCCTTAGGAAAAAGATGACCAGAGGGATCCATGAACACGATCGACTGAAGGCTAGGTGATAAGGCGATTTAGAGAAACACACAAAGAATCGAACCAAAGTGAAGAGAAGTCCGAGCGGCGCACTCGACGAGACGGCGGGGACAAGGAGCGCCAGAGGAGTGATCGCTTGAGGGTTTGAAGCGGGAAGTCGAATGATTTCAATCACATGAGAGAGAAATCATGGGTCGAAAAGAAGTATCTCGATGAATATAAGAAAGGGGTGAATTAATCTGGGCCGTTGGATCAAAGAATCGACGGCTCAGATCGAAGCAGTGAACCGCCACAACAGGAGACAGTCGACTGATGAACAAAAGTCAGTCGACTGGCTGAAGTGATAAGAAATAAGCTTAGGATGACAGACAGTCGACTGGTGAGTAACACACAGTCACCTGTCCGGGAAACAATCGACTGTACACTACGCATCAGTCGACTGACTGAGAATCAGTAAAACTCATCAAAGAAACAGAGAGTACTGGCAAATTTTGACAAAGATGACAGGCTCCTGATGACTAAAATGCAGTCGCCTGTTGAAACAACAGTCGACTGTAAAATTTTCATCTGTCGTCTGTACGAAAGATACAAGTTTCTGACGGAGAATATAGAGTAGGGCAGTCGACTGTCGAAGGAAAGACAGTCGTCTGTCCTGGTCCAAAAATGCACAGTGAGATAAAAATCCATAGGATATGAACACTCACCCTAGGACATATACTCTAAACATAAACTCATCATAAAATCAACATCAAATTATAAATCTTTGATAAAAAAAATCTCTTAAAACAATCGGAAAACCCCCTGTAATCACAGAAGTCTCAATTGTCATTCTCAAGACACATAAATGAAATAACAAATGAAGAGAGGCAACAAGATGATATGAGCTCAAAGAGTGTTATAACAAGTATGTTGAGCTCCTAAATTTCAGATTCACCCATAATTCCTAATTCTCCACGCAACCTCACAAATGAATCTTCTTTAATAGGTTTGGTGAAGATGTCGACAATTTGTTTTTGGGTTTCAATGTACTCTAAGATGATGTCCTTCTTAGCTACATGATCACTAATAAAGTGGTGTCTCAGATCTATGTGTTTGGTACGGGAGTGATGTCCCGGGTTCTTGGAAAGACATATAGCACTTTGGTTATCAACCATGATAGGGCAAGTATCACAATTGACACCATAGTCACTAAGAGTGTGTCTCATCCAAAGAACTTGTGCACATGCAAGACCCGCGACAATATATTCCCTCTTCAGTCGTAGACAATGATACCGAGTTCTGTTTCTTGGAAAACCAAGAAACTAAGGAATTTCTTAGAAAATGGCAAGTGCCACTAGTACTTTTCCTATCGGATTTGCATCCAGCAACGTCGACATCACTATACGAGATTAACTCATATGTGCTAGATTTAGGGTAAAGTAACCTATAATCTAGAGACTGATTGAGATAACGAAATATTCGTTTAACCGCAATCAAGTGTGACTCCTTAGGTCTAGCTTGATATCTAGCACACAAGCATATGGAAAACATGATATCGGGCCTACTAGCGGTTAAATAAAGTAAGCTACCGATCATACCTCGATATAGACGAACGTCTACATCTTTCTGTTCTCATCCTTGTGTAGATGGGTTGTCGTACTCATGGGAGTCCTTTTGCTTGAAGACGATTCCATCCCGATTCGCTTAATAAGCTCCCCTGTGTACTTCGTTTGATGTATGAATGTTCCATCCTCCATTTGTCGAATTTGCAGTCCAAGGAAGTAATTGAGCTCTCCCATGTGGCTCATCTCGAATTCATCGTTCATAGACTTAGAAAATTCTTGACAAAGATTAAAGTTAGTAGAACCAAATATTATATCGTTTACGTAAACTTGAATCAAGAGGATGTCATTTTCATAATCTTTAATGAAAAGTGTTGAATCAACTTCTCCCATTTTAAAACCTAAATTCAAAAGAAAGGTCTTGAGTCGATCATACCAAGCTCTAGGAGCTTGTCTCAACCCATACAATGCTTTCTTAAGTTTGAAAACATGGTTTGGAAATTTTTCATGAATGAAACCGGGAGGTTGAGAAACATATACTTCTTCATTGACAATCCCATTTAAAAATGCACTTTTAACATCCATTTGAAATAGTTTAAAATTCTTATGAGATGCAAAAGATAAAAGCAATCTAATAGCTTCTAATCTATCTACGGGGGCAAAGGATTCTTCGAAATCGATACCTTCCTCTTGTCGATAGCCTTGAGCTACTAACCTTGCTTTGTTCCTTGTGATTACCTCGTTCTCATCGGTCTTGTTCTTGAAGATCCATTTGGTCCCAATAACTTGATGACCACTTGGAAGAGGAACGAGTTCCCAACTTCATTTCTCTCGAATTGCATGAGTTCTTCTTCCATTGCCACTATCCAAGAGCTATCCTCACAAGCTTCCTGGATGTTCTTTGGCTCAATGGTAGAGACAAAAGCGCAATGAGAGAATTCTTCAATTCTTGACCTTGTTCGAACACCCACACCAATATCTCCAATTATTTGGTTATGTGGATGGTTGCGAACGGTCGAGTAAGCTTTGGGTATTCCTGCATTACTTTGAATATCTTCAACAATCTCATTTGTAGTGTTAGTCTCAATAATCGAATCATTAATTTTAACATTACTAAGAGGTTCACAAATAGCATCTACACTATCATCATCAACATGAGGAAAATCAAAATCTTCATAAAATGATACGTGTAGTGATTCCTCGATCATGAGGAAGTTTTATTGTATATCCGGTAGGCTTTGCTACGTGTGGAATATCCAACAAAAATTCCTTCATCGGATCTTGGCTCAAATTTATCTAGATTACCAAAAGTGTTCTTGATAAAACATTTTGAACCAAAAACTCGAAAATACTTAACTTGAGGCTTTTTGTTATAAAATAACTCAAAACAAGTTTTGTTCGTTCGGGGTCTCACTAGGATCCTATTGAGCACATAACATGCTGTATGCACCGCTTCTGCCCAAAATTGTAGTCCAAGATGACTATCATGGAGCATGGTGCGAGCACACTCTATAAGAGTCCTATTCTTTCTCTGTACAACACCATTTTGTGGTTGGTGGGCTCCGAAAGGTGCTTCTCTCAAGCGCAAGAGTCCGTACAAGTAGTAAAATCTGGGAGTCCAGATGTCGAATCCTCGGGAGAATCTGTTGAAACCACAAGTCCAAATCAAATAGAGTAACTACGAATAAAATCTAAGCACTTTAATAACGATGGTGAAGGTGGTATGAAAAGTGTGTGGTGATGGGATTGTTACGTGCGAACAATGCAAACAACGAAATCTAGTTTGTGAAAAATAGATATAAAAGGCATGTACATGGCATGGGTTCATTAGGATCAGCGAATCGTAAACTTTGGTTGATCAAATATAACACAACGAAACCTCCTTTTGGGAGCGAATCGTCGGGAGATGTCCTTTTGGGAGTTAACGCATCAATTCTAATAATATATCGCTAAAGTTGTAAACGTATGTATGAAGTATGAAGCTCTCTTTTGGAGAGATCAAATCTCACCCTTGTGGGGTGATCATCAACAAGAACAATTCTTTTGGAATATGCAAAAGTAGATTTAAGAACGACGATTAAAACTTTAGCAAATATAGCGATTAAGCGCAATAATACAACCAACGAATACGATTCACATCACCTAATTACTCCATACCATGCACATAAAATAATTAGCTACTCATGGTGCAGAAATACACAATTTTCAGATCAGAATTCATAAGTTTATTAGCAAAATACGGAAGTTTAAGGGCAAAATACAAGCTAAAACACCCAAATACAAGCTAGAGTTGAAGAAAATATCACCAATTCTCTCTGAAAAGTCTTCAAAACTCTCTGGAAATAAGAAAATAGGCTCTGGAAATTTACAGAATTTTTGCAGAAGAAAATACGGCTCCTAAGTGCTCCAATACGCCAATTATACGCCCAAAAACCCTAGAATACGCTTAAATAATAAGATTGCGGGTTTATTGGGCTTAACGGGTTCAAACCCGCACAGAATTCGCACCCGAATCAATCTGGGCCGCAGATCTAAAGCGGGGCAAACCTCAGCCGTTAATCAATGCGGGATCGAGCGTGGGGGTGACGCGTTGCTTCCAAGATTCGCGCTCAGTGCTTCGTCGACTCGCATCCGCCTCGGAGTTGATCGCCTCCGTCCGCTCTCGATCGCACGGCCTCGCTTACGCCACGTCGCCGTCGCTGAATTCGGATGCGGGGCTGTTGATGTCCGTTGGATTTCGATCGTGAGGCTGTGATGATGCCGCGTCGCCCCGCTTCATCTCGTCGCCTGGGCCGTTCGATCATCATCGCACGCTCAGGAAGCTGCCACGTCGCTTCCTCTGCTTTCGAATCGCGGGGTTAACAGCATCCGTTGGATCATGCGTCGACGTCCGAGATCTGGCCGCGTCGCTCAAGCGCTGAGGGTCGTTGGATCGAGCAGGGACGGGTCTGATGCTGCCACGTGGCGCGCCAAAAATCGTGCGCCGACCGTATATACGTATTTAAACGTATTTTCTTCCGTATTTCTTCAATTAATTGGTATTCTGCATTCAATAAATCATAATAATTAGCACAGATCTCAGAAAAATACAAATAAATAGTCGTTGGAATCGTGAGATCGAGACGATGCTAAGAAAAATATAAAATGTATAGAATTGCATCGTTAAATGCTGTTTTGTGCTCAAATAAGGTGTTTTCTCTAATAGATAAATGTGTAGCAAATACGTATGTACTAGAGACCAATATAGCATCACATGAGCACAAAATAGGGCTAAATGGGGGGGTTAAATACGCAATATTAAACCCAAATCACAGCCCCAACTAGCGTTTTGCTAGTCTCTAGCAAAAAGAGCGATTAAAAATACACCTAGATCACCTTATCAGATCTCAAATTACTCACCATCATACTACTACGACAAAAGAGATAACCGCACACTAATATCAAAATTTCAAGCCCATCAAGTAATGGTACTTGTGGGTTTTCAAAAATGAACGTCAAGCATCTCAAATGGTTATAAAATAGACTCAAATTCACTATCCATTACTTTATAGCTCATAGTACACAAAATCAATGGCCCACACCGTTCAATCAAATATTTTAACTTGGAGCGTAGATGGTTCATGCAAAGCAAGTATCAAAAGTAGGATGGTATCAAGACATACACACGTCAATCTCTATTCATAGGAACTCACACCACATCTTGCGTTTTCTTTAAGCTTTGGAAGTTTTCTTGCCTCGCTAATCATGCACACTTATTCTCTATGTTCTTTCACTTTTCTCCATAGTTCCGCGTAACGCGTATCAAGCAACATTCGCAGAAAAGTATATAACTTGGATCGCTCCATCAAATAATTGAGGTTCCGGTCAATGGCTCCCAAACCAGACGATAATAGGGCATTAGGCCAAGAAGGACCCCTCGGACTGTACTACTCGAGCCAACCAAGTTATTTCTTTAATAGCACATTTATTCATTCTTTTCTTCCTCATTCATCTCATTTTTTTCTTCTTTTGTGCGTGCATAAACAACTTGGCAAGATAACTTCCTATTCTTTAATTGTTCACAAGAATGGGTATCCTAATCATTTCAAATGACGTGGTACGTTTTCTACCCAAAATTACACCAAGCATGCAAATGGCAATAAATACGAGATAAAGAACAATGCTCCAGTTAATTTATGAATTATTGGTACATGAACTTTGGTGTGTTCCAATGAAAGCATACCACTTGCTAATCCATAATTTCTAGGTTCATTAAGTCATCGATCAATCTTGCCATTGAGACGTATAAAAAAAAGAAATTCACCACAAGCACTCAAATTCATGTATAATGAGACTGAGATATTTAACAATAGTGGTGGGGGAAATAAATCACGAGTGTATGGTGGTGAATAAATATCGAGAAATTTCATCACATAGGGGTCATTTCTAGGTAAAGATAGACTTTGGTGATATTTCTTAACTCAAAATTTTTTTTTTCAATGCAAAAAGGGAAGTAAAAAAAAGAAAACCATAAAAGAAAAAGAAAAATGAAATAAAATAAAAATCCTAAAAGTTATTTTCCTCCCCCCAACTTAAAATAGACATTGTCCTCAATGTTAGGAAGAGGGAATCATGGAAAGAACACACCTGATTAGTCCCCACCCGAAGGTGGGTCTGTGAGATCCATGGTGCTCGCTTCCTTGGTCCAAGGCTCGTGAAAATGCTTCAATCGTTGGCCATTCACCTTGAACTCACTTCCGTCTTTTTCATTAAGTAAGAGCACATCGCCATGTGGGAAAACTTCTTTGACGACGAAAGGTCCATACCACCTAGAGCGAAGCTTCCCAGGAAAGATGTGCAGCCTGGAATTGTATAGGAGTACTTTTTGGCCTGGGGTGAACTCCCTCCTCAAAATCATCATGTCGTGGACGGATTTCATCCTCTCTTTTGAAATTTTAGCGTTGTCGTACGCATTTCTCCTCAACTCCTCCAGCTCCAACAATTGTAACCTGCGAGAAGAAAAAGAGACATCAGTATCAAAATTCATTTTCTTTATAGCCTAATAAGATCTATGCTCTATCTCAACAGGTAAGTGACAAGACTTCCCAAATACAAGGCGGTAAGGTGACATCCCCAAAATTGTTTTGTAGGCCGTCCTGTAGGCCCACAACGCTTCAGGTAAGCGCAAACTCCAATCTTTTCTTGATGGATTCACCGTTTTCTGTAGAATTCCTTTGATCTCTCTATTTGCCAACTCTGCTTGACCATTGGTTTGGGGGTGATACGGAGTAGAAACTTTATGTGTGACCCCAAACCTCTTCATTAAAGTGGCGAACATGCGGTTGCAAAAATGAGACCCTGCATCACTGATCAAGGCCTTGGGCACTCCAAACCTAGAGAAAATGTTCTCTTTGAGGAACTTAAGCACAACGGAAGTGTCGTTCGACCTGCAAGGAATAGCTTCCACCCATTTAGAAACATAATCAATACAAACCAAAATATAGGCATATCCAAATGAATGTGGGAAAGGTCCCATGAAGTCTATGCCCCAACAATCAAATATTTCAATCTCTAAAATAGGGTTTAAAGGCATCATGTTACGCTTAGTAATACCCCCTAATTGTTGGCATGCAGCACAAGTCTTGCAATAATGAAATGTGTCTTTAAACATAGATGGGCAATAAAAGCCACATTGCGAGATTTTTGCCACAGTTTTGTTCGCTGAAAAGTGTCCACCACATACTCCATCATGGCAAAATTGTGTCACACTGGTTATTTCATGATCAGAAATGCATCTCCTAACAATTTGGTCACTACAATATTTATATAAGTACGGATCATCAAAGAAGAAATATTTTACCTCGTACTTGAACCATTTAAAGTCTTGAAGAGACCAAGTGTCAGGGGTCTTACCAGTTACCAGATAATTAACGATATCAGCATACCATGGAGAGGTGGAAACGCTAAAAAGATGCTCGTCGGGAAAGGAGTCCTTCAAGGGCACATCTGCTGAATCAAGGCCTACTGTCAATCGTGATAAATGGTCAGCTACTAGATTCTCCACGCCTTTCTTGTCCTTGATTGTGACATTGAACTCCTGCAACAATAAAATCCATCGTATCAATCGAGGCTTAGCATCTTTTTTAGATAATAAATATTTTAAAGCAGAGTGATCAGTATATATCAAAATTGGTGATCCTAAAATATAGCTCCTGAATTTTTCCAACGCAAAGACTACTGCCAGCAACTCCTTCTCTGTTGTTGTATAATTCCTTTGAGCGTCATTTAATGTCTTGCTGGCGTAGTAAATCACTACTGGAACTTTGTCTTTTCTTTGGCCCAGGACTGCACCAACTGCGTAATTGCTTGCGTCACACATTATTTCAAATGGTAGAGACCAGTCTGGCACCTGCAAAATGGGAGCAGAAATCAGCAACTTCTTTAAAGTTTCAAAAGAAATTTGACACTCAGGTGTCCAAATAAAATCCACATTTAAAGTGAGTAAGTTGCAAAGAGGGCGAGATATAGCGCTAAAATCTTTGATGAACCGCCTATAAAATCCTGCATGTCCCAAGAATGATCTGATGTCCTTCACGCATTTAGGACTTGGTAGCTTCTCAATTACTGCTACCTTGGCTCTGTCTACCTGTATACCATCTTTAGAAACCAGGTGACCTAGGACAAGTCCCTCTGTGGTCATAAAATGACACTTCTCCCAATTCAATAGGAGGTTCTTTTCAATGCACATGTCGAGAACAAGAGCCAAGTTAGCAAAACAATCATGAAAAGAGCTACCATATACGGAAAAATCATCCATAAATACCTCAACAATTTTCTCAACCATATCATCAAAAATACTGAGCATGCATCGTTGAAAAGTAGCTGGAGCATTACATAAACCAAACGGCATTCGTTTAAATGCAAAAATACCAAAGGGACAGGTAAAAGTGGTCTTTTCCTGGTCCTCAGGTGCAATCTCAATCTGGTAATAACCTGAATAACCGTCTAGAAAGCAATAATATTCATGTCCAGCTACCCTCTCTAAAATTTGGTCAAGAAATGGAAGAGGGAAATGATCTTTTCCAGTTCGGGAGTTCAACTTCCTATAGTCTATGCACATCCTCCAACCTGTGGTGGCTCTAACTGGGATAAGCTCATTATTCTCATTTTTAACCACGGTGAGGCCAGACTTTTTAGGAACAACCTGTGTAGGGCTAACCCACTTGCTGTCAGAAATAGGATATATAATGCCTGCATCTAATAATTTTAGTACCTCGCCTTTCACCACTTCTTTTAATGTTGGATTTAACCTACGTTGCATTTCTCTAGTGGATTTGGCGTCATCCTCTAAATAAATATGATGCATGCATACAATAGGGCTTATACCTTTAATGTCAGCAATGGACCAACCAATAGCACCTCTATGTTTCCTCAGCACATCAAGTAAAGAGCTTTCCTGCTCTAAAGAAAGTTTAGAAGATATTACCACATGGAAGCTGTTTTCTTCTCCAAGAAAAGCGTACTTAAGGTAGTCAGGAAGTGGCTTCAACTCTGGCTTTGGATCCTCCACCTCAGATGAAATTTGAATTGATGCATTAGGTGGCAAAGCCTCAAACCTAGGCTCCCATATTGCATTGAGCTCCTTCACGTTCTCCTGCACAAAAGATATGTCATCAGAATCACCAATAAAAGTCTCAACAATAGAAGCATCATCACAAAATTCAGAACAAATATAATCATTCACCAACGAATCAATCATATGCACACTCTCAATCTCATCATCCACATGTGGCAACTTGCAAGTATTGAAAATATTCAAGTCCAAAGTCATGTTGCCAAAGTTAGTTTCAGTTGACCATCTCTACAATTTATTAAAGCATTGCATGTCGCTAGGAATGGTCTTCCTAGGATGATAGGAGTAGCATTGGCAGTTTGGGGTCCCTGGATGTCTAGAACTATAAAGTCTGCGGGGTAGTAAAATTTGTCCACCTGAACGAGGACATCCTCAATGCATCCCTTAGGAACTTTAATAGATCTATCAGCTAGTTGTAATATAACAGATGTAGGCTTTAGCTGTCCTAACCCAAGCTGCACAAAAATAGGATATGGCAATATATTGACACTAGATCCTAAATCCAATAAAGCATTTCCAATTTTCTTAGTGCCAATGGTGCAAGTGATGGTGGGTGATCCAGGGTCTCTAAATTTAGGTGGTGTATTTTGTTGCACGATAGAGCTAACCTGTTCAGTCAAAAATGCTTTCTTTTTCACATTTAACTTTCTTTTAACAGTGCACAAATCTTTCAGAAATTTAGCATAAGCAGGTATTTGATTGATAGCATCAAGCAATGGAATATTGATCTGGCACTTCTGAAAAATTTCACGAATCTCAGTTTGATACTTATCTTTGCTTTTCTGAAGTAGCCGATGAGGGTAGGGTGCTGCAGGTACATAAGCTGCGGGTTCCTTCTCTTTAATGATGCTTTTGCTCACACCCACGTCCGTGCTCTCTTCCTGCACCTCCTCTTGTTCTTTCATTCCCTCTTCTTGGATCTGAATTTCCTCTTCCTGCTCAGCTTGTTTGCTCGGTGGATCAGGCTTCTGAATCTCTTTTCCACTTCTCAAAGTGGACACCGCTTGGCAAGGCTTCATATTATTTCCTGCAGAAGAAGATGAGCCCATATTAGGATTTGGAATTGACTGAGATGGAAGCTTACCTTTTTCTAATGTCGCTGTAAGCCTCGCCAAGCTCTCGCTCATCTGCTGATTCTGAGTCCGCTGAGCCTGAAATTGAGCCTGCTGCTGCTGCATCTGAGCTTGTTGCAATTGGATAAGTTGCTGAAGCGCATCGCCAAATGGTTGCATCTGCTGTTGTTGCACTGGCTCATGGTCCCCCCTCTAGTTCCCACCTTGATAGTTGTTGTTGTTGTATTGAGGTTGTCGGAACTGAGGGGGAGCCTGCTGCTGCTGAGTCTGCTGATTGGGGCCCCAGTTCAAGTTTGGATTGTTGCGCCACCCCTTGTTGGAATTGAAGTTCTGGTAGTTCGAAGAAACTTGATTCACCCCAGTAGGATTTCCTAGCATGCTCTTCAAGGCTGGAAGTGTGGGGCATGCATTGGTGTCATGGCCACTGACGTCGCAAAGTGCGCAAATCTGCTCTATCTCAACTGCCTTGGCCTCTTTCAAATTCATTGCATGAAGCTTGTTTGAGATCATGGCCTCCATCTTTGCCTCCAACGCATCATCTTGCTTCAAATTATAAACCACTCCTCGCGTAGGCTGGGATGGTGCAGAATGGCCTCCTCTCTCGTAGTCTGAAGTGGTGTCCCATGTCTGCGCATTTTCTGCTATCTCCTCCAGGTACGTCCAAGCTTCGTCTGGCTCTTTATCAAAGAATCCTCCATTGCACATCATCTCTACAAATTGCTTCATTTGCGGCTGCAGTCCATCGTAGAAGAAGCCAATAATCCTGCTTTTGTCGAAGCCATTGTGCGGACAAGCGAGCAGTAACTCATTGAACCTTTCAAATGCCTGGTAAAATGTTTCCTCGCTTTTCTGGGCAAAGTTCATAATCTGCCGCTTCAGTCCCTGTGTCCTGTGAATAGGAAAAAACTTCTTTAGAAATTCAGCCTGCAAATCAATCCATGTAGTAATAGAGCGTGATGGCAATGCATTCAACCAATTTTTAGCTTTGTCTTTTAATGAGAATGGGAACAGTTTAAGATATATCGTATCCTCGCTAGTTTTCCCATCAAAGCATGTCAAGCAAACCTCCTCAAATCCTTTAATATGAAGATATGGATTTTCCTTGTCTAACCCATGAAAGGTGGGTAAGAGTTGGATCACCCCAGGTTTAAAATTGAAAGAATTTGCATCGGCAGGTAAAACAAAGCATGAAGCAGTGCTAGTCCTAGTGGGTCTGAGTAAATCTTTTAAAGTCCTAGGCACTCCAGGTTGCACATTATTCTCGTTATTGTTGCTAAAATTTTCATCCATATTATTATTAGCCATATCAAAACGTCGAGTCAACCTATGTGTCCTAGGAGTCCTATGCCACATAAACTAGCACAAATATTTTTTTTATGAAGGCAAACAAAAGTTTATATACAATAAAGTGGAAGGATCTCACCGAAGGTCCTCTGAATGAGATAAACCGTAGTAACAAACCGTCCTCCCCGGCAACGGCGCCAAAAACTTGGTGGGCTCCGAAAGGTGCTTCTCTCAAGCGCAAGAGTCCGTACAAGTAGTAAAATCTGGGAGTCCAGATGTCGAATCCTCGGGAGAATCTGTTGAAACCACAAGTCCAAATCAAATAGAGTAACTACGAATAAAATCTAAGCACTTTAATAACGATGGTGAAGGTGGTATGAAAAGTGTGTGGTGATGGGATTGTTACGTGCGATCAATGCAAACAACGAAATCTAGTTTGTGAAAAATAGATATAAAAGGCATGTACATGGCATGGGTTCATTAGGATCAGCGAATCGTAAGCTTTGGTTGATCAAATATAACACAGCGAAACCTCCTTTTGGGAGCGAATCGTCGGGAGATGTCCTTTTGGGAGTTAACGCATCAATTCTAATAATATATCGCTAAAGTTGTAAACGTATGTATGAAGTATGAAGCTCTCTTTTGGAGAGATCAAATCTCACCCTTGTGGGGTGATCATCAACAAGAACAATTCTTTTGGAATATGCAAAAGTAGATTTAAGAACGACGATTAAAACTTTAGCAAATATAGCGATTAAGCGCAATAATACAACCAACGAATACGATTCACATCACCTAATTACTCCATACCATGCACATAAAATAATTAGCTACTCATGGTGCAGAAATACACAATTTTCAGATCAGAATTCATAAGTTTATTAGCAAAATACGGAAGTTTAAGGGCAAAATACAAGCTAAAACACCCAAATACAAGCTAGAGTTGAAGAAAATATCACCAATTCTCTCTGAAAAGTCTTCAAAACTCTCTGGAAATAAGAAAATAGGCTCTGGAAATTTACAGAATTTTTGCAGAAGAAAATACGGCTCCTAAGTGCTCCAATACGCCAATTATACGCCCAAAAACCCTAGAATACGCTTAAATAATAAGATTGCGGGTTTATTGGGCTTAACGGGTTCAAACCCGCACAGAATTCGCACCCGAATCAATCTGGGCCGCAGATCTAAAGCGGGGCAAACCTCAGCCGTTAATCAATGCGGGATCGAGCGTGGGGGTGACGCGTGGCTTCCAAGATTCACGCTCAGCGCTTCGTCGACCCGCATCCGCCTCGGAGTTGATCGCCTCCGTCCGCTCTCGATCGCACGGCCTCGCTTACGCCACGTCGCCGTCGCTAAATTCGGATGCGGGGCTGTTGATGTCCGTTGGATTTCGATCGTGAGGCTGTGATGATGCCGCGTCGCCCCGCTTCATCTCGTCGCCTGGGCCGTTCGATCGTCATCGCACGCTCAGGAAGCTGCCATGTCGCTTCCTCTGCTTTCGAATCACGGGGTTAACAGCATCCGTTGGATCATGCGTCGACGTCCGAGATCTGGCCGCGTCGCTCAAGCGCTGAGGGTCGTTGGATCGAGCAGGGACGGGTCTGATGCTGCCACGTGGCGCGCCAAAAATCGTGCGCCGACCGTATATACGTATTTAAACGTATTTTCTTCCGTATTTCTTCAATTAATTGGTATTCTGCATTCAATAAATCATAATAATTAGCACAGATCTCAGAAAAATACAAATAAATAGTCGTTGGAATCGTGAGATCGAGACGATGCTTAGAAAAATATAAAATGTGCAGAATTGCATTGTTAAATGCTGTTTTGTGCTCAAATAAGGTGTTTTCTCTAATAGATAAATGTGTAGCAAATACGTATGTACTAGAGACCAATATAGCATCACATGAGCACAAAATAGGGCTAAATGGGGGGGTTAAATACGCAATATTGAACCCAAATCAGTGGTGGTGCCCGAGGAAAGGAAAAATTATGAGTTATCCCGGTGTCATCACAAAACTTTGTAAAAAACTCATTCTCAAATTCTCCTCCATGATCACTACGGATAGTGATAATGGTGGATCCTAAGAGATTCTGAATCTTCTTTGCAAATATGGTAAACTCTTCATAAACTTCATTCTTATTAGTTCAGAATGAAACCCAAGTAAATCTAGAGAAGTCGTCAACGACAACTAATCCATAATGTGCATTGCCTAAAGAAGCGGTTCTAGTTGGCCCAAACAAATCTAGATGAAGAAGTTCTAGGGGCCTCTTAGAAGTAATGCCTTCTTTAAGCTTAAAAGATGATTTACTTAGTTTACCTCTTTGACACGAATCACAAAAGTTTTTCTTACTAAAAGCAATTTTAGGAAAACCTTTGACTAGATCATGCTTAGCTAACTTATATAAGTGCTTGAAATGAACATGACCAAAATGGCGATGCCATATTAGTTGTTCACTTGTATTAGCAACTAAGCAATGTTCTACGGTTTTAGGCAAGCTCAAATAATAGATATTTTTACGCCTAATACCGGTAAATAAAACATGTGAATTAGAATCAACAATTTTACACAATCCTTCTCCAAAGTTAACCTTGTAACCTTTGTCACAAAGTTGACTAATGAAAATGAGATTGTGACATAAACCACTAACAAGAAATACATTAGTAATTAAGGGTTGGAAGGGTTACCTACAATACCTACTCCGATGATGGTTCCCTTTTGATTACATCCAAAAATGACCGTTGCACCATCCTTGATGCTAATCACTTCGGAGAGCAATGAGGGATCTCCAATCATGTGTTTGGAGCAACCACTATCGAGAATCCATCCTTTCCCTTTAGAGCTAATATGACCTGTATTGCACTTTTTCTTTCTCTTGGCTACCTACATAATATACCATAAGCTCCTGGTACCCAATGTTTGTTGGGTCCAAGGGGATTAGCCCTTTGGAAGCCAAGTCCAAGTGGACTACCGCTTCCCAACATAATTGCTATTCTTAATAACATCATGAAAATAGGAATCAACATATGCATTCCTATCATTTAAGCTAGTGTTCTTGGGACCCCAAATGGTGTATGTTTTGGGAGTTCTTTTCCTAGTTGCATGCATACTTGTTAGATTTCTATATGGTGCATGCTTCTTAGGAACATGACTTCTAGCATACGAATGTGGTGGTGGATATGCATTGGACATACGAGAATGATATGTATGCTTGGGAACATGCATGTTGTATGCAACATGTGGGTCATGCATGACATGTTGAGGTTGTGCATACATGTAAGAATGATGTGTATGAGCATATCGGTGTATAGGAGTACGTACATGAGTATTTCTCATGTGTGGATTTGTACGTGTCCGTGGGTGTGGAGCATAAAAAGTGTCATGAGTATCCAACTTGTGAAGTAGGAGATTTCCTACGTGGATGAATGTTGGTGTACATGTAAGCATGGCTTCTCTTTTGGTTTCCACCCTTAGTGGGTTTCTTGCCAAAAGGAAGAGATGGTGAAGTGGTGACTTTCTTGGTAGGTTTGCTACCTATAGTGTCTTTGACACCACTTGTGGATGCATCGGAGGAAGGCCTCACAAAGTCTATAGTGAATCCACTATAGGAGGTGCGATCATTGGATGCATTGGCTTTTCCAAAACCAAGACCAACACGATGTGTGGCCGGAAATTGGTTTGCAAGAAAATCGTCCAATTTTCATTTCCCTTATTGAATCTCACAATACGGGAGAACATGAGCTCATATTTCTCCTTAAAAGAATAAATGTTGGTATCCAAGGTGGAAACTCGTGCTTTAAGCTCGTACACTTGGGTTTTAAGAGAATCATTCTCTAAACCCAATTGTGTGTGTCGTGTAACTAGATCACTATTATCCTTAGGATGTGTTTGATCTAGTTGAGATTTGAGGATAGTCACCTCATTTCTCAAAGTGACATTTTGAGAAGCTAAATTGCTTTCTCAAGAGTTAAAGTATCAACAATGGTGTCATTGTTGATAATGCATGGAATGGATGAATTGCTAACATTCAATTTCTTTAAGCTAGTATATCTAAGCATTAGAGATTGATACTTAGCAAACAATTCTTCATTAGCAATACGTAATTCATCCATTGTTACCTCGGTTTCATCATGTCGGAATCACTCTCATCGGAGAGTGGATCTTCTCGTGCCATGAAGCACATGTGGGCACTTTCACCCTTCTCATCATCGAAATCACTTGATGAGTCTCCACTTGAGTCATCGAATGTACCGACGAGTCTTTCTTCTTGTATCTCTTGTTCTTGTCGGACTTGTGGTACTTCGGAGCCTTTCACTTCTCTTTGTTTCTTAGCATTGGGCAATCCTTCTTGATGTGCCCTGGCTAATTACACTTAAAGCAAAGAGAGGAAGTATTATTAGTAGACTCAAATCTTTTGTTAGAGGGAAATTTACCTTTACGGAAGAAGCGTTGGAACTTCTTCGCCATTTGGGCCATTTCACCCAAATCCATCTCATCTTCTGAATCTTCACTATCGGAGAATGAGGAATTGGCGTTAAATGCCAAAGCTTTCTTCTTGGCCTCCGAAGGATTCATCATAGCTCGAATCTTTAATCGGTTCTCCCGTCTTACTTCATACGATATGAGAGTCTCGATAAGATTCACAACTGTGTAGGTCTTCAAGTCGTTGACCTCCTCGATGTCGATAGCTCTTCTTTCTCAGTTGGAGGTCATTCCCATTATGATCTTCCTTACCTTTTCTGGTTCAGTGTAGACTTGACCAAGAGCTTTCAATTCATTGGTGAGTCGGTAAAACGTCCGTACATCGATGCTATGTTTTCATTTTCCTGCATATGAAACATATCGAAGTTTTGCACGGCAAGATAAAGTTTGGAAAGTTTAACGACGAGATGGTTCCAAATTTGATATACACTCTTACATGTGCATATCTTGTTGAACTCATTGGGGTCCAACGCACAATGAAGTGCGTTCATTGCTTTTGCGTTGTTGACTTCGGCGGATTTCTCGGAAGTCGTCCATTTTTCGAAATCCTCTTCGGTGGGCTCGACATATTCCTTGTGGATGGTTCTTCAAAGTGAAGCACTCCTTAGGAACGTCTCAATCCTACATTTCCAATAGCCAAAGTTCGTGCCATTGAAACGTGGAGGACACACCGTTGATTGAACTTCGAAAAGTGTGGACGCTCCATCACGGTCATGATTGTTGTACGAAGGCGGCGGCGGAACGTTGTTGTTGTTGGATGCCATAGCTATAACTTTGCGCTTTGATACCAATTGTAAGGACCCTGGCTATGGGAAAAACACTAGAAGGGGGGTTGAATAGTGTTTATGCAATTTAAAAAGATAGTTACACCAATTTAAATGCTAACCAACAATATAATGCGGAATTAAAATTAAACCCAAAGAGAAACAAATGCCGACGCAAGGATGTTTCAAGGGTTCGGATTACCCAAGTCACTTCCCGACTTGTTCCCGGTAATCCTACGTCCCTTCCACCCGGATACCTTCGGATACTCAAGTTAGAACCCTAACTTGAGGTTTCCTTAAAACCCACTTGTAGCAACCCTACAAGTGAAATCGAAATACAATCGATTGTCCTTGACTCCCATAGCTTGGGAGCAAGCAAACCACTCTCATAACCCGAGAGCAAATTCAAATAACGAAAGTTATGAAATATGAAAGCAACACTTTCAATCACTTATGCTTTGAAGTAGAACTTGAAAGAGAAGTGTGTTGTGTGTTGAAGACTCTCTTGGAAGAGAGGAAAAGCCCTTTCTCTTGACTGCACCAAATGCTTAGAAGATATATCTTTGGTTCTAGGTTGGAGAGCAAGAGATCAAAGATTGGATTTCTTAGGGCTCTAGGATTTGAGAGCTTTGATCTTGAGAATGAAAGCTTGAAAGATTTTGCAATAGAATAAGTCACTTGGTCACATCTCAATAGAACAGTAGATGCTCCTTATATAGGTTTCTCAAATCCTCAAAACAAAA
Source organism: Scilla litardierei (assembly GCA_030789695.1). Classification (NCBI taxonomy): domain Eukaryota; kingdom Viridiplantae; phylum Streptophyta; class Magnoliopsida; order Asparagales; family Asparagaceae; genus Scilla; species Scilla litardierei. The sequence goes on from CM061141.1 coordinate 167,655,984, forward strand.
TTAGCAAAAACCTTTTTGGAATTCGTGAGAAAACTCTCAACGGATAGATCTGCGCTCGCGACAGTCGACTGTTGAAGAAAACACAGTCGACTGTTGCACAGTCAGATAGGGTAGGTGAGAATTCATAACAGTAACTTACCACGTGGACAGTCGACTGATGAAGGATAGAAAGTCGACTGTTGAACCAACATGCGACTGTAAGTCCTTCTACAGGCGACTGGCTGTAATAAGGGTAAGTTAAAGAATTCTGGAAAACATCTGGGATAACAGGACAGACGACTCACGAGGAGATAACAGTCGACTGTTAATCAGAACAGGCGACTGTAAATCCTTATACATACGATTGTCAAAACCCTGAGGTTTTCCAGAGAGCTGAGTCAACAAATTGGCTCACAGACAGACGACTGTTGCAGCATTGACAGTCGACTGATCCATTGGACAGTCGACTGTAAATTCAACATTAGTCGACTGCCCATAAAAGACAGATCAATAGATTTTGGGCAAAAGACAGACATGCGACTGATTTACAAAACACAGTCGACTGTCCCTTGGACAGGCGCCTGTGAAACATTCATGAGTCGCCTGTGGGAATTAAGACAGAGAAGCCCAAAACTAGACTGTGAAAGTTTTTGCTTAACAGACGACTGTAGAACAAAACACAGTCGACTGTTTTTGAGACAGGCGACTGTAAAATGTTCAGCAATCGACTGTTATAAACAATACAAGCACAATCAATAAAGAAATGAATTGGAGTCTAAGGACGATTGATCTAATGATGTCATAAGACTGAAATGAAGATGTATGTGTGCTCCAACAATGTTCTACTTCTAAGCTACATACTAGAAGAGATAAGAGATTTACATTAACGAATAATTCTCTCTTTTATCCAACGCATGTGCTTGAAGTCTTCATGGAGCTTCAATCATCATCTACGATCATCCAATCCATTTCATTTGCTTTCAATGAGCTTTGAGTGTCATCCATTGCAAGTAGATCTTCATAATTAGCTTAGGCAAAGGATTAACTGCAAAATAGGGGATTAGTCACAAGTATTTATGTTTGTTCATCATTAACACCAAGTAGGGAGAAGTCCAATACTCAACACTCTCTAGTTAAAGATGTAATCACCTCATGTGATTACATTAGGAAATCAAAGTCCTCTTGGGTTTGGTTCCCTAATGTTTAGGTTCCTCACACATATGCATATTGCATGGATATTATTCTTAAATATTTTTTTAGCATACCCATTGTTTGTGTGTGTTTCATGATTTTGAAATTGTTTTCAAATTTATTTTTCATGAAAATGGGGACCTTGGGAAATACTTTGACATGCATGCATTTGCTAATCCATGTGTATGTCAATGTGGGAGTTAATATGTTGTATGTTTAAAATATTTTAAAATGTATTTTAACTCTCATTTCAGGTTGTTCTTGGGATCATTTTTTCAATTGGTGTCATTTTCCAATTGGTTATGATGGTTTCAAACCCAACCCAATTATATTGCCAACATGCTTCATGTTATACTTTGTTTTGGCAATGTCATTGTATATCAATGAAGCTTGATTTTTCCATACCTATTGCTTTGATACACTTTAGGCCCATGGCTCCAATATATGTTTATCAATTTGTAAAGAGGATTATCTTTCAAGATTCTTTTTCTACAATTGGTATTACCTCAATTGTTAGAGATTGTTTATCTCCTACTTTACAATTGGTATTAGATCATAGAAGTCAAAATTTGACCATTTCTATGATCTAGGGGGCACGGGATAGTGATTGATACCCACTAAATATTTACAATTTGGTATCATACATTTCAAAACTCTTGCATATTGTCACATCTTTGATTAAGATGACAAAGGGGGATATTTATGTTGTCCACATTTTTGACGATGTCAATGGGGAGAGATATATGCATTATGTAATTGTAATTCTTGTATTTCATACATTTGCATTTGGAGAGAGATATATCTATGGGAGAGATATGTGGGATTATATATACCATTCATGTGTGCATGGTTATTTTCTATTGCAATTGGTTTATGTAATCCATACCTATTATATGTCACCATGGTTTCTCTTTATTTCATTTGGTTTAATGAGTATTTACAATTGAGTATCTCATTTTACAATTGGTGCACATAAGTAGGGGGAGCTCATTAGCATTGTGCTTTATTTCTTTACGTTTTACATAATGTGTGTCATCATCAAAAAGGGGGAGATTGTTGAGTATTGATGTTTCATGCCAATGTTATTTTGATGATGATCATAACATTATGTTTTTGATAATGACACTCTTGTTTTAGTCTCTTAGTTACATTTCAAGAATATCATTTTGGGAGACTAAACACGTGGTGCAAGGATGGACATCAAGTGGAGAAGAGCCGAAGCTTGGACTCAAGGGGTGCCAAAGGTTGGAGTTGATGGGGAGCATCAAGGCATCAATATTGAAGCCATAGACTCTAAGGAAGCATTGTAATCCATGTAATATTTCCTTTATTGCTTTCTCTCTCGTTTGAGTCTAGGTTTAATGTAATGCCTTGATAGATGGTCTACTCATACATGCATATGCATTTAACCATCTTAGTGAGCCTTAGGATTATCATAGACTCCAACTCAATAGGTTCATCGTGTCCAAAGACTCATTTGGAGTCTTTGGCTTCCCTACAGTCGCCTGATGAAGATTTTACAGTCGATTGGGTGATTCCAGTCGCCTATCGAGCCTTCTAAAGTCGACTATGATGCATTGCTCAAGTCATCCTTTGATTGATTCTACTTGACACATCAGTCGATTGATGACCAATTTACAGTCTCCTGTATATTTACAGTCGCCTGAGAAACGGTCAACAGTCGTCTGAGAGGCATAAGTGCATATACTGCTTCTTTCTATTTTTCTCCATCTCCTGCAGTAGTCGACTGATGAAGGTTTAACAGTCGCCTGTCTATTTTACAGTCGACTGTATTCTTGTCATCAGTTGCATGTATGCTTTTTGGGAGAAAGAGTGCAACTCTCTGTTTTATTCCATCCCAGGCAGCAATCGCCTGCTGAAGGTTTTACAGGCGCCTGTCCTATTTACAGTCGACTGTATCGTCTTCTTCAGTCGACTGTCAAGGCTCAGATTATAACCGTTGGATATTTTCTAGCCGTTGGAAAGTCGACTGTTTTTTGTTCATCAGTCGACTGTAAGTGACATTTATGCCCATTAACTAGCCGTTGCAGCTTTTTGTTTTTGGCTGTTTCCTTGGGTTTTGAGAGTTGATATAGGGTTCCTATATATATGAGAGGGCTGAGTTCATAGGAACTTCTTGATGCTATTGAAAATCCTTAGAGATTAAATAATCCACTCTCAAACTCTCTCATTTCCCTCTTAGAGATCAATCTCCTCTTCATGCATTGAAGTCAAGCTCAAGGAAAATCATCCAAATGCTTTCAAGCTACTCTCAACACTTGGAGATCCTCTTCCATGCCTTGCATTCATATATGAGTAAGTACATCTCAAGGCATAGGTAAGAGTATTTGTTTTACTTGGTGTTTTCTTGTAACACTAGTTCTCTTTGTGGGAATTAGTCTCTCTCTTTATAGGAGTATTTCTCTTAGTGCGAATAGGATATTCTCTTAGTGTGAATAACTCTCTTTGTAGGAGTAACTCTCTTTGTGGGAGTTTGGTGTCCTAGTGTAGGGCTAACCCTAATTCTCTGAGTGGGAGTTAGTAATTCTCTAGGTGAAAGTTTGCCCCTTGTGTAGGGTTGGTTGGGTCCTTGTGTAGTGCAAAATCTTCTTGGTGAGGTATCTCCTTGTGGGATTTATATTCACTTCTCTTTGTGGGAACTATAGTGAATATTAGTGTGGCTGGACGTACCCAAGTTTGGGGCACCATGGTAAAATCTTGTGTTTGCGTTTGGATTGATTGCGTCGATTATTTCCTCTTGCATTTATTATTCCGCATTTGCAAGTTTAATTATAATTGAACAATTTTATTGCAATTACAATATTCACCCCCTAGTGTGTTGTTGTTAGTATTGCAAGGGTAAGGCGATCCTTACAATAACATTAAAAGTGATACAGAGCATATAATTATGATCCTAAAAAGCATCATATAATGTAAAAGGCTGTGCTAGTTGGGATTATTCAAAAGAGTTTGAAAAAGAGCCCAAAATTTAACATGTTCTTCGTGAAAAAGAACGAAGTTTTCCTTTTTAAATTATCCCCAATTTATCCCCAAAAGTCTCCTTAATGTCCCATATTTTATCATGATTTTCATGAATTTTTAGGCCCACTGAAACCTTTTTAAACTTATTTTTAGTCCCCAAAAAGCCTTTTAAAGCTTATTTTTTTCGAAAAGCCCTTGTTGAATAATATTTATCATGCTAATCTTTTTTTCCGAAAAAAAACTAGCGGCCTAAAGCCCCCGTAATCTTAATAATTTTTTTAAGAAAGATATTTGGCATGCGGGCCTAAAGCATGCAGCTTGCCTGCGGGCTTTAGGCCCGCAAGGCGAATTTTTTTTCTCATGGGCTTTAGGCCTAAGGGTATTGGGGGTGGGGCAGCGGCTAAGGTTTGCCGCCGCCGCTGCCCCCTGTTTATGTGCCCTCGGAGAGGGGTGGCCGCCCGGCCGTAGCAAGGGTGACAAGGGGGACCCCCCCTCCGCTGTCGTGGCGGGGATCGGCGGCACCCCCTCTTGTCGTAGCGAGGGGGAGGGGGAACAACAGCCCCCCTCAGGGGGATAATGTCGACGGCCTGAATGTCGCCCCCCTTCGAGGGATAACGGCGGTGGCCCGAAGCCCGCCCCCCTTCGGGAGGAATGATAGCGCCCCCATTCGGGGGGGAACATCGGTGCCCCTGCTTCAGGCAGGGGCACGGGGAGTGGCGCCCCCGCTTCAGGCGAGGGGCACGGGGGACAACGACCCCCGCTTCAGGCGGGGGGCAGTGTCAGCCCCACCACTTCAGGTGGGGGCATGGGCGGCGACAGCCCCCCGCATTCGCTTCGAGCGTGGGGGGATCCGGCGCCTACGGGTGACGAAAAATAGCGACGGCCGGCGATGTCGAGAGGGGATACCCCAAATTTTATTATAAATTTCAGATTGAAATCAAGTTAAAAATATGATTTTTAGACGATAAAATCGTCGATTTAGGCGATTAGCCTTATTTCCACTCCGATCTTACGAGATCTATGGATAAAATTTTCATACGTATGATAACAAAGACATTTTAGCGAGATTTACCTCTATATCCGTCCTCCGAATATAGCGACGGTTGAATGAAGCCTACGCGAATGATGACGCTCGTTTGATGAAGCTTGACGCCACGTGCATGGATCTTCCGCCTTTCTCCGCTTTCGCAACGATCTATTTTGTGTGGAATTTTTGTTTAGAGGCTCGTGCTGATAATGTGTTATGAATCATCATCTGGGGGAGGAACCCTCAGCTCTTTATTTATAGCATATAAAGGAGCGTATACAGATAAGGTACAATATATATGGTCTTATCTAGAAGACAAAACTAGACCAAAAAAAATCATATCATTTAATAAAAAGATCTATCTTTCAGAAAATGCAGAACATAACCACGAGTTCAGAAAAATCCACAAAAATGTCCTTGGAACCGGGAGATCGCCATCTTTAACTTAAAAATAAGAGAAGGTAAAATTAGGCTATAAAATCATATCATTTAATATTAAGATTCATATCTTATAGAAAATTTAGAAAATGGCCCGTAGTTCAGGAAAATCATCAAAAATGTCTTTTGGAACCGAGAGATCGCAATCTTCAACTGAAAAATAAAAGAAGACAAAATTAGGCCAAAAATCATATAATTTAAGCAAAAGATCCATATGTTCCAGAAAATGTAGAAAAAAATCCGCAAAAATATTCGTTAGAACCAGGAGATCGCGATCTTCAACTAAAAAAAATAAGAGAAGACAAACTTATGTTATAAAAATCATATCATTTAAAGAAAAGATCCATTTCTTAAATAAAATGTAGAAAATAGCTCCGAGCTCAAAAAAATCCACAAAAATGTCAGTTGGAACCGGGAGATCGCTATCTTCAACTGAAAAATAAGAGAAGACAAAAATATGCCAAAAATCATATCATTTAATAAAAAGATCAATGTCTTTTAGAAAAATGTAGAAAAAGTCTCATGGCCAGAAAATTCCGCAAAAATGTCCGATTGAAACGGGAGATCGCCATGTTCAACTGAAAAAAAGATAAGACAACCTTAGTATATGAAAATCATATGATTTTATAAAAAGATCCATACAATGTCTTTTGTAACCGGAAGATTGCCATCTTCAACTGAAAAATAAGAGAAGATAAACTTAGGCTATAACAATACATCATTTAATAAAATGATTCATGTCTCTAATAAAATGTTGAAAATAGCCCCCGAGTTCAAAAAAATTCCTAAAAATCTCTGGTGGAACCGGGAGAAAGCCATCTTCAACAAAAAATAAAATAAAACAAAATTTGACTCTAAAAATCATAAGATTTAATAAAATATTCATATCTTACAGAAAATGTAGAAATTATCGCGGAGCTTAGAAAAATCCCGCAAAAATGTCCGTTGAAACCGGGAGATCGCCATCTTTAACAAAAAATAAGTGAAGACAAAATTTGGCCAAAATGTACCATTTAATAAAAAGATCCATATCTTCGAGAAAATGTAGAAAATAGCCCTGAGCTCAGAAAAATCGGCGAAAATGTCCGTTGGAATCAAAAGATCGTCATCTTCAACTGAAAAAAATAAGAGAAGACAAAATTATACTAAAAAGCATATCATTTGATAAAAATATCCATATATTCAATAAAATGAAGAAATTAACACTCAGCTCAGAAAATTCAGCAAAAATTTCTGTTGTAACCGGGAGATCGCCATTTTCAACTGAAAAATAAGGAAAGACAAAATTAGACTATAAAAATCCTATTATTTAATATTAAGATAATATCTTACAGAAAATATAAAAAATTGCACGTAGATTAGAAAAATCCGCAACAATGTCCGTTGGAACCATGAGATCGCCATTTTCATCTAAAAAATAAGAGAAGACAAAATTAGGCCAAAAATCATACTGCCAGAAAAATCCGCAAAAATGTCCGTTTAATAAAAAGAAACATATCTTCCACAAAATATAGAAAATCACCACATGGTCAGAAAAATCCGCAAAAATATCCTTTGGAACAGGGAGATCATCATCTTCAACTGAAAAATAAGGGAAGACAAACTTAGGCTATGAAAATCATATCATTTATTAAAAAGATTCATATCTTTCAGAAAATGTAGAAAACAGCCCGGAGCTTAGAAAAATCAGTAAAAATGTGTATTAGAACCAGGAAATCAACATCTTCAATGAAAAAATAAATGAAGACAAAATTAGGCCAAAATATCATATCATTTAATAAAAATCTTTATCTTACTTAAAATGTAGAAAAATCGCCACGAGTTCAGAAAAATCAGCAAAAATATCTATTGGAACCGGCAGATCACCATACTTAACTGAAAAATAAGAAAAGACAAAATTACCGTACAAAAATCATATCATTTAATAATTAGATCCCTATCTTCAGTAAAATATAGAAAATAGACCCGAGCGAAGAAAAATCCGCAGAATGTCCATTGGAACCAGAAGATCGCCATCTTTAACAGAAAAATAAGAGACGAGAAAATTAGGACAAAAATCATATCATATATAAAATGATCCATATCTTTTAGAAAATGTAGAAAATAGCACAGATCTAAGAAAAATCTGCAAAAATTTCTATAGGAACCGAAAGATCGCCATCTTAAACTGAAAAATTTTAGAAAACAAAATTAGGCTATAAAAATTATATCATTTAATATAGAGATCCCTATCTGACAGAAAATGTAGAAAATTGCCCGGAGCTCAGAAACATTTGCAAAAAGGTCAGTTGGAACCAGGAGATCGCCATATTCAATGAAAAAATACGAGAAGACAAAATTAGGCAATAAAAATCATATAATTTAATAAAAGATAAATATCTTCAATAAACTGTAGAACAATAGCCCCAAGCTCGGAGAAATAATCAAAATGTCCGTTGGAACCGAGAGATCAACATCTACAACTTAATAATAAGAGAATATAAAATTAGGCCAAAAAATCTTATAATTTAATAAAAATATCTGTATCTACCCGAAAATATAGAAAGATAGCATCGAGCTCAGAAAAATACGCAAAAATGTCCGTTGGAACCGGGAGATCACCATCTTCAACTGAAAAATAAGAGAAGACAAAATGTGATTATAAAAATCATATTATTTAATATTGAGATTCATATCTTACAAAAAATATAGAAAATAGCCCGTAGCTCAGAAAAATATGCAAAGATGTTTATTGGAACCAGGAGTTTGCCATCTTCAACCGAAAAAAGAGAAGACAAAATTAGGACATAAAAATCATATCATTTAATATATTTTACAGAAAATGTAGAAAATAGACCGGAGTTCAGAAAAATCCGCAAAAATTTCTATTGGAACCGGAAGAACGACATTTTGAACTAAAAAAATAAGACAAGACAAAATTAGGTAATAAAAATCATATCATTTAATAAGATATACATATCTTCAATAAACTGAAAAAATAGTCCCGAGCTCAGAAAAATTCGCAAAAATGTCCGTTGGAACTGGGAGATCGCCATCTTCAACAGAAAAATAAGGGGAGACAAAATAAGGCCAAAAAACATATGGTTTAATTAAGTGATCCATATCTTTTAGAAAAAAGTAGAAAATAGCCCAGAACTCAGAAAAATTTGCAAAAAAAATCTGTTGGAACCAGAAGATCGTCATCTTCAACTAAAAAAATAAGAGATACAAAATCAGGCTATAAAAATCATATCATTTAATATAAAGATCAATGCCTTACAGAAAATGTAGAAAATTGCCTGGTGCTAAGAAAGATTTGCGAAAAGGTCCGTTGGAACAGGGAGATCGCCAAATTCAACGAAAAAAATAAGAGAAGACAAAATTAGGCCCAAAAATCATATTATTTAATAAAAAGATCCACATCTTCTAGAAAATATAGAAAATAGGCTCTATGTTAGAAAAATCTGCAAAAATTTCCGTTGAAACCGAGAGATCACCATCTTCAACTTAAAAAAAGAGAAGACAAACTTAGGCTATAAAAACATCATTTTGTTATAAACGGGCTTTTGGAGGCCCAGGTATCCACCATTATGTAACCCTATTACTATAAATACAGGGCTACAGGTTTCGTAGTCACTAAGTTTACAACACGTTATCAGCAAGCTCGAGGCTGAGCCGAACCTCTGCCGACGGACGAACGCGACGCGAACGAGCTTCCTTCATCGAACGTCGCTAAATCCGGCGGGTAGGATCTAGAGGTAATTTTTAACTACTAGATCTAAATTTGTATGCGCATATGTATAGATCCAAATACTTGGATCGATGTCTTGATTATTATAGATCTGATTTTTTTTCCTAAGATCTACATGCTAAATCAACCGTTTAATGTAAAATCGTCGTTTTTACTGCTAAAAATCAACTTTTTACGATAAAAACTTCATTTTGAAGACTAAAAATAGATTTTTTTTCAATAAAAATCAGATTTTTTATCATCTTCTTCCCCAAAAATCTCAAAACCCTAGGCGGATTTCTTCATCGCCACGCAGCCGGAAGCCGCGCACGCAATAACCCCCCGATCTCGTGCCGTTACCGCTGCCGCCGCTCGCAGCGGCGTGCGGCAACCGCCGCCGCCTGCAGACGGCAGGCCAAACCCGCCGCCTGCAGCGATGGGCGGGCCCCGCCGCCTGCAGCGCCCCCCCCATGAGTGCGTCCGAAACCTTAGCCGCCAGAAGCGGCAACATACGCGACTAAAAACCCTCACTAGGGTTTGTCCAAAAAAAATTTCCCGAATTATTTTTCAGATTGAATTACGATTTTTCTTCGTTAAAATCTGGATAAATTACACGTTTTAATTCATTGCATTTTGTTTGGATTATCTGATTATAATACGCTTAATAATTAGGAAGATCATGCGACCGCTCTGCCGTTAGTCAACTAACCGAACGGTGTATGACGTTGCCCAGTGGTCCAATAATTATTAAACGAAAAAAATTTCATTTCCAGTATAAAATGCATGTGATGATTAATTGCTTGTTATGATTAAATTGCCTGTGATGATTAATTGTCTGTAATGTAATAAAATGCCTGTTGCATTATTCTGCGACGTATGTGTATAATTGTTATGGTTTTGGATCGGCTAGCTATCACCATTATTTCCCTCGCATTCTTTTCTATTTTTGAGAGAAATTGTAGTGAGGATATTATTGTATAAATTCCAAGACCGGCAGACGTCCCACGAAGATGGAAATCTATTCCAGAAGAATAGGGACCCCACGTGGGTTCCCGAGTTGTATTTTCATTTTTATGGGACTGTATGGACTTTATTTAAAATGGTGATTAGCCGATCCACATAACAAATATCTGTGTTTGAAATGCTTAATTATTTGTTTTTATTTAAAAATATCTAATTATTGCTCATTTTGAACATGCTAGAGATAATGGCTAAAATTGCGAGCGTCGACTTTGACGTATTGGATGCTACAGGCAAAAATTATCTGAGCTGGCAGTTGGATATAAAATTCCATTTGCGCTCTCAGGGACTGAGCCATGACATCGCTGCAGGCGATAAGGTTTCTAACATAGATAAATCGAAAGCAATTATCTATATCAGACACCATATCGATCGGACCCTGAAGGCCGAGTACCTCACGGTGGAAGACTCTTATGAGTTATGAACCGCCCTCGAGGATAGATATAAACATCAAAGAGATGTTATACTTTCTTGAGCACGATATGAATGGGAGAACCTCCGTCTCCAAGACTTTAAATCTATCGTCGAGTACAACTCAGCACTTTTCAGTATCACCTCACGCCTGAAGTTGTGTGGTGAGAAAGTGACAGAGGAACGCATGTTAGAGAAGACGTATACATCATTCCACAAGAAGGATGTTATACTAATGCAGCAGTATCATGAACGAAAGTTCACAAAATACTCGGAGCTTCTCTCATGCATTCTGATGGCAGAGGAGAATAGAGACCTCCTTCTGGTCACCCATAACTCACGCCCTACCGGCACTGCTCCTGCCCCTGAAGCGCATCACAACTCCTCCCAGAAGAAGAGGACCAACTTCAAAGGCAAACCCCAGAAGGGCAGGGCAATGAAGAAGCAGGCTAGAGGACCCCCTCCAAGAACCAATAATGAGGGAAAGAAGAAAAATGTGTGGAAGAGAAAAGACGACGGCCAGACATCTGCCCCCAGAAAAGACTGGGAAGATAAGTGCCACAGGTGTGGCATGATTGGACATTGGTCCAGGAATTGTCGGACTCCATGCCACCAACAGGACTAGTACAAAGCTAGCCAGAAGCAAGCTTAGACAAACATGGTGGAACATGAAGACCTGGCACCAATCAGGTTCATCGCTGAGGACTTCTCAAACGATGACCTGCTCGAATGAAGCATTATCTACTTCCTGCTATGCATTGTAATTTGAAAAGCAATTTACTCTCTAGTTGTTTGATTTCTAGCATGTTTGATGAATTTTCAGACATTGAATAATTATTAGTAAATCTTTTTGTGCCTTATACTGCTATGTTTTCTCTCTTTTAAAATTAGATGGATAATAAATGCCTAGTGGACAGTGCCTCTATGCACACGATCCTCTAAGACATTTGCTTTTTTCAAAGCATAGATAAATACGATGGAACCGTGAATACAATCTCCGGTCCATCAGAAATTATTGAAGGATCAGGGGAAGCACATTTTATGCTCCCCAAAAAAACACAACTACTAATAAAAGATGTGCTTTTCTCCCCTAGCTCTCATAGAAATCTGTTAAGCTTTAAAGATATATGTTTAAACGAATACCACCTTGAGACGGTGAACAAACAAAACAGAGAATTCTTGTATGTAACGTCTCATTAAAACGGTTCTAAAACCACCGTCGAGCGTTTTGAGGGACTCCTGTCGGGTCTCTACCATACAAAGATAAGAGCAATGGAAGCAAACACACTTGAGCACCAGAAGTGCGAAAACCAACCAGAATTCCAACTCTGGAACAATAGACTCGGACACCCTGGAAGGAATATGATGCGTCGCATCATATCCCAATCCCCTGGAATTAACTCGAAAAGCCTGAAGCTACTTCGAAAGGGTGCATCTCCTTGTCCCCATTGTCACAAAGGGAAATTGATTACGAGACCATCCCCCCTGAAGGTGGACTCAGAGTCTCCGAGCTTCCTAGAGAGAATACATGGAGACATTTGCGGGCCTATTCACCACGTAAGTGGCCCATTTCGGTAGTACATGGTACTGACTGACACATCTTCCAAATGTTCGTATGTGTGCCTCTTGTCCATCCGCAATGTAGCCTTTGCAAAGCTATTGGCACAAATCATAAAGTTGCGGGCACATTTCCCAGACAACCAGATCAAGAAATTGCGTTTGGATAACGCTGGGGAATTCACATCACAAGTCTTTATAAACTACTGCCAAGCAACCGGTATAGAAGTTGAACATCATGTAGCTCATATTCACACCCAGAACGGATTAGCCGAATCCTTTATAAAGAGACTACAATGGATTGCTCGTCCATTGTTGATGCAATTCCAGTTGCCGGTGAATGCATGGGGACATGCCATCTTGCACGCCCATCACTGATAAGATTACGACCGTCAGGGAGTCAATCTTATTCTCTGATGCAACTTGCATATGGGAACCCACCAGATATCTCTCACCTGAGGATATTCGGATGTGTTGTCTATGTCCCCATAACACCACTGCAAAGGACCAAGATGGTTCCTCAACGTTGACTGGATATCTACATAGGATTCGATTCACTATCGATCATTAGATACCTGGAACCCCTAACGGGGGACGCCTTTAAGGCACGTCTAGCAGATTATGAGTTTGACAAAAACACTGTTCCCAAACTAGGCATTAACACAGAGAAGCCAGAAGCTTCAAAGACCATTTCATGGGATACCAAAACTTTATCCCATTTTGATCCGCGTACAAACCAATGTGAAGACGAGATTCTGAAGATCCTTCAAATACAAAATACAGTTCACATTTTACCAGACAAATTCACTGATAACCAGAAGATTGTCAAATCACACGTCCCTGCTGCAAACACGACAGCTAGGATTGACAAACCCAAAGATGGATGCAATCCACCTGCAGCAGAAGCGGCCGTACCTCAACAAAAGAGAGGACGACCCCCAGGCTCCAAAGATAAAAACCTTCGAAAGAGGAAAAATCCTGTAGCAATGATAACGATACCACCACTGGATGCTGAGCTCAGCCCAGATACCTCTCCCCTCCTAAAAACCCCTGAAGAGAAAAATATAGTAGGAATATCATTAAACTATGTACGTACTGGGGAGGTACTGGACAAAAAAATCACAATCATCGATGATAACTTCGCGCTCATTATTACCAATCACGTCACTGAATACGACGATGAGACCGATCCACGCTCTCTAGCAGAATGTAAATGCAGAGAGGATTGGCCAAAGTGGAACGAGGCAATAGGAGTAGAGCTGGACTCACTCTCGAAGCGCAAAGTTTTTTGGACCCGTAGTCCTAATACCAAAGGGTGTTAAACCTGTGGGATACAAATGGGTATTCGTGAGAAAAAGAAACGAAAATAATGAGATCGTCCGCTACAAAGCGCGCCTTGTTGCACAAGGATTTTCCCAACGACCAGGAATAGACTATGATGATACATATTCCCCGGTCATGGATGCGATCACTTTTCGTTCCATTATTGGCCTATCTACTAAGGAAGGCCTAGATATGCAGGTCATGGACGTTGTGACTGCATACCTATATGGAAATATAGATAAGGATATCTATATGAGAATCCCAGACGGATATAAACTACCGACAAAAATGACAGAAAGACCTCGGGACGTCTATTCCGTTAAACTCCAAAGATCACTATATGGTCTAAAACAGTCGGGGAGAATGTGGTACAATAGACTCAGTGAATTCCTAGTGCAACAAGGATTCACAACTAATGAAGTCTGCCCTTGCACCTTCATAAGATCAAAGGGAACAGGATTCATAATCATTGTCGTCTACGTAGATGACCTAAACATCATCGGATCTCTCGAAGAGATAGCTGAGTATCCAAGAGTCTCGCACAGACTTTTGAGATGAAAGACCTTGGCAAAATGAAGTTCTGCCTAGGCTTACAAATTGAACATCTAAGCAGAGGAATCATGTTGCACCATCCACATACATAAAGAAGTTGCTGAAAAACTTCATTATGGACAAATGTCATCCGCTTAGTACACCAATGGTTGTTAGATCATTGGATGTTAATACGGATCCCTTCCGGCCACTGGAAGAGGGGGAGGAAGCACTGGGTCCTGGAGTACCCTACCTGAGTGCAATTGGAGCACTCCTATACCTGGAAAACTGCACGTGTCCCGACATAGAGTTCGCAGTTAACCTACTAGCCAGATACAGTTCAGCGCCCTCAAAGCGCCACTGGAACGAAGTGAAGCACCTTCTGCGCTACCTCCAAAGGTCTGTAGACCTGGGACTATACTTCAAGAAAGGTGTATCCTCTGATTTAGTCGGTTATGCAGATGCATGATACAGGTCTGACCCACACACCGCAAAGTCCCAGACCAGTTTCGTATTCACATATGGTGGGACAACCATCTCATGGAGATCCGTGAAGCAGACTTCAACATCGACATCATCCAACCACTCCGAGCTCATTGTGATCCACGAAGCTAGCAGAGAATGCTTTTGGCTTCGATCAGTCATCCACCACATCCTCGTGACTACCGGCTTGAAGACGGGAGATCTTGGACCAACCACCATGTACGGAGACAATGCTACATGCATAGCTCAACTACGAGGTGGCTACATCAAAGGTGACAGGACGAAGCACATTTCCCCCAAGCTCTTCTGGATGCATGAACAACAAGTAGACAACCAGATCGACATCCAGCAGATCCAGTCTTGCAATAACCTGACAGATCTATTTACTAAAGCTTTACCTCGCAGTACATTTAGAAAACTTGTATTAGGAATTGGGATGAGACAGTTGAGAGATCTACACGCCTGAAGCTTGTACATTTCAGGGGGAGTTAATGTTGGGCTGTACTCTTTTTCCCTTGGCTATTGGTTTTTCCCACTGGATTTTCCATAGCCAAAGGTTTTAACGAGGCAACCACATCAACTCTGGATCCAGAAGTATCCACCTCTGATGATATCCATCGATCAGGGGAAGTTACAGAGACTTGTACTCTTTTCCCTTAGCCACTGGTCTTTCCCACTGGGTTTTCCATGGCAAAGGTTGTAACGAGGCAAGAACTCTTAACTTGGGATCGAGAAGTATCCATAGCCCCATGGTCAGATAAGCTTTATGAACCCTGAAGCGCTCATTACGGCTTACAACAATGGATGGATAAGTGGAAGTGTTATAAACGGGCTTTTGGAGGCCCAACAAGGTATTGGGTATCCACCCATTATGTAACCCTATTACTATAAATACAGGGCTACGGGTTCTGTAGCCACCAAGTTTACAACACATTTAATAAAAAGACACATATCCTCAATTAATTGTACAGAGCTCAGAGAAATCTGCAAAAATGTCCAATAGAAACTGGAGATCGACATATTCAACTGAAAAGTAAGAGAAGACAAACTTACGCTATAAAATCATATCATTTAATAAAAAGATCCATATCTTACATAAAATATAGAAAATAGCCCCCAACTTAGAAAAATCCCCAAAAATGTCCGTTGGAACAGGGAGATTGCCATCTTCGTCTGAAAAGTAAGAAAAGACAAACTTAGCCTATTAAAATCATATCATTTAATAAAAAGAGCCATATGTTCCATAAATTTAGAAAATAGATTGAATCACAGAAAAATCCACAAAAATGTCCGATGAAATAGAAACATCGCCATCTTCAACTGAAAAATAAAAGAAGACAAAATTTGGCCAAAATCAAATCCTTTAATAAAAAGATTCATATATTTCATGAAATATAGAAAATAGCCCGGAGCTATGAAAAATCCGTAAAAACGTCCGTTAGAACCGGTAGATCGACATCTTCAACTGAAAAAAGAGAAGACAAAATTAGGTCAACAAATAATATCATTTAATAAAATACATATCTTACAGAAAATGTAGAAAAATTGACCAAAGCAAAGAAAATTCCACAAAAATGTCCGTTGGAACTGGTAGATCACCATCTTCACTGAAAAAATAAGAGAGGAAAAATGTAGGCAATAAAAATCATCTCATTAAATAAAAAGATACATATCTTCCACAAAATGTAGAAAATAGCACCGAGCTCAGAAGAATTCGCAAAAATATCAGTCGGAACCGGGAGATCGCCATCTTCAACTTAAAAAATAAGAGAATGGAAAATTAGGCCAAAAATCAATTCATTTAATAAAAAGACCCATATCTTCCAGAAAATTAAGAAAATATCTCCGCGTTCAGAATAATCCGAAAATATGTTCGTTGAAACCAGGAGATCGCCATGTTTAGCTGAAAAATAAGAGAAGACAAAATTTGGCCAAAAAATCTCATCATTTAATAAAAAGATTCATAATTTCTCAAAAATATAGAAAAATAGCCTCGAGCTGAGAAACATTAGCAAAAATGTATGTTGGAACCGGGAGATTGCCATATTTAGCTGAAAAATAAGAGAAGACAAAATTAAGCAATAAAAATCATATTATTTAATCTAAAGATCCATATCTTATAGATAATGTAGAAAATAGCATGGAGTACAAAAAATCCGCACAAATGTAAATTGAAACCGGGAGATCGCCATCTTTAACTGAAAAAAGAGAAGAGAAAATTGGGCCAAAAAATCATATCATTTAATTGAAATATCCATATCTTCTAGAAAAAGTAGAAAAATAGTCCCAAAATAAGAAAAATCCGAAAAAATGTTTGTTGGAACAAGTAGATCGACATCTTCAACTAAAAAAAATAAGAGTAGACAATTGTCGGCTATAAAAATCATATCAGTTATTAAAAAGATCCTTATCTTTCATAAATATAGAAAATAGCACCGAGCTCATAAACTGAGCAAAAATGTCTGTTGGAACTAAGAGATCGCCATCTTTAACTGAAAAATACGAGAAGAAAAAATTAGACAAAAAGCATATGGTTTAATAAAAAGATACAAATATTCAAGAAAATTTAGGAAATAGCCCGAGGTCAGAAAAATACGCAAAAATGTCCGTTGGAACCGGGAGATCGTCATCATTAATTGAAAAATAAGAGAAGAAAAAATTAGACCATAAAAATCATATCATTTAATATAAAGATCCATATCTTCTAGAATATGCAAAAAATAGCCTAGAGCTAGAAAAGTCTGCAAAAATTTCCGTTGGAACCGATAATCAACATCTTCAACTGAAAAAAAATAAGAGAAGACAAGTGTAGGCTATAAAAATCATATCATTTAAGAAAAAGATTTATATCTTCCATAAAATGTAGAACATAGCACCGAGCTCAAATAATTCCGCAAAAATGTTCATTGGGACCAGGAGATCGCCATCTTCAACTAAAAAAATAAGAGAAGACAAAATTAGGCAATAAAAATCATATCATTTAATATAAAAATTCATATCTTACAGAAAATGTAGAAAATATCCCGGAGCTCAGATAAATCTGCAAAAATATTCGTTGGAACCAGGAGATCATCATCGTCATCTGAAAAATATAGAATACAAAATTAAGCCAAAAATCATATTATTTCAGAAAAAGATCCATATCTTTCAGGAAATGTAGAAAAACAGACTTAAGCTAAGAAAAATCTAAAAAAATGTCCATTGGAACCGAGAGATCGCCATCTTCAACTAAAAAATAAAAGAAGACAAAATATGCTATTAAAATGTAAAAATAGCACAGATCTTTTAAAAATCCGCAAAAATATCTAATGGAACAGGAAGATCTCCATCTTCAACTGAGAAATAAGAAAACAAATTAGGCCAAAAATCATAACATTTAATAAAAGATCCATATCTTCCAGAAAATTTAGAAAATAGTCATGAGGTCAGAATAATACGCAAAATGTCCGTTAGAAACGGGAAATCGTCATCTTCAATTGAAAAATAAAAGAAAACAAAATTAGGCCAAAAAATAGTATCATTTAATAAAAAGATCCAAAACTTCTCGAAAATGTAGAAAAATAGACTCGAACTCGGAAAAATCTGCAATAATGTCCCTTAGAACCAGGAGATCGCTATCTTCAACTGAAAAATAAGAGATAACAAAAGTAGGTTATAAAAATCATATCATTTAATATAAAGATTCATATTATTCAAAAATATTAAAAATAGACCGGAGCTCAAAAAAATCCGCACAAATGTACATTGGAACAGGGAGATCGCCATCTTCAAATTAAAAAAATAGAAGACAAAATTAGGCCAAAATCATATCATTTAATTAAAAGATACATATCAGATAGAAAATGTAGAAAAATAGTCTCTAGCTAAAAAATCTGCAAAAATGTCAGTTGAAACGGGGAGATCGCCATCTTCACCTAAAAAAATAAGAGAATACAAACATAGGCTATTTGTAATGCCACGCTTCCCAAGATATTCAAGAAATACGAATCCGTCCAACGTTTTCCAAGAGCAGCAAGTGTTAAAAAAGAGAAGGAAGAGAGTCTACAAGAAGAATAATGAAGGTCACTGCGCACATGCTGGGAAGTACGAGTAATGCTCCAACATAGAAAACAAGAGACAATCATACACAAGTCCAACATTCTTTATTATTAAAACAAAGGTACTTTATTTACATCATCTCATCATCCAATACAAAAGTGAAAAACAGAAGAAATCCCAGAAAAATCCCTAAAAGACAAAAATGTCCACATCGGTACAATTCACTCCCTAGACTACCCTGAGAACTAACTGAAGAGGCTGCTCTCTGAGGATTCCATCTCTACCACGAATCGAAAGCTAACTGCTAAGACATGCCTAATCTGGCTGTACTGCTCTGAAACCTGGAAAAAGTAAATGGGACACGTCAACGCGTGACCCAGTAGGAAATCCTAACATCGTTAGGTAGGGTCTAGTTTTAGAACTGTTCTTCCTAACTAGGGACTGATCACTTAACTGTAAACAGGTCTATAAGACAATCATATACAAGTCCAACATTCTTTATTATTAAAACAAAGGTACCTCTTTTTTACATCATCTCATCCTCAAATACAAAAGTGAAAAACATAAGAAATCCTAGAAAAATCCCCAAAAGTCATAAAGGTCCACACCAGTACAACTCACTCCCTAGACTACCCTGAGAACCAACTGAAGAAGCTGCCCTCTGAGGATTCCATCTCTACCACGAACTGAAAGCTAACTCCTGTGTCAAGCCTGATCTGACTGTACTCATCTGAAACCTGGAAAAGGTAAATGGGACACGTCAACGCATGACCTAGTAGGAAATCCTAACATCGCTAGGTAGTGTCTAGTTTTTGAACTGTTCTTCCTAACTAGGGTCTGGTTACTTAACTGTAAACAGGTCTACTATTTACGCATAAAGAACAAGCACTGTAAACAAGGTCTACTGAATTAACATGCAGGGAAAGTAAACGACATCACATGCAGATATTGACAAGTAAGAGCTACAAAATTAAATAAGCATGAAGTATAGATATGCACATGATGCATATGAATGGTTATGAATACAAATACAACACCTAAGGGATCCCATCTATGCCAGCGTGCCTACAATGTGACTCATGGATTCTAGATGTGGCTCCCATGAATCCAAGAGGCGGCCCTCGACATTTCTATGGCACACTGGTCTCTGTAGCACGTAAGTCCATGTCGTCTATTATACCACATATAGATTCAGGAGATGGCCCCCATGGATTCAGGAGGTGGCCTCCGGTATTTCCGTGGCACGCTGGTCCACATGGCACTTTGGTCTATGTGGTGTTAATTTCTGTTAAGCTACCATTCTTTCCATGACAAATTTCACATACACTATAACATCTTATGTTTCCAATTAACATATAACTCCGCCATTCTTAATATGAAACACATCATGGTATGGAAGCATCTTGTCATAATGTATGCCAATATAAGAATAAGGAGCATAACATGGCATTTGTATGACATAGTACAAGAATAACATTACATCTATAAGCATGAACCATTCTCATAACATAATTTACTACATGCATAACAACATTACATCCATAAGCATGAATATCACCATTCTTAGCACCATAATTTTCATAAAATTTAGCATGATATTTATATGACAACAACAGAATTCTGTTTTAAATATGGACTCTGATATATCAGTTTAAAACAACTATCTAAGGACATAATCTGGGTTAGCGCTGAACATAAAAGTTGTAGATGCTTAAATTCTATTTCCAAATTATCTAAGATTGTGTCATTGGGGGTCTATAGATAGAGTCATGAATTTTTTTTCCACAATGTAGCTGAATCTGTCTAAAACTGACACCATGGTAAAATCGTCTATTTACACCTTCATACTTTCAAAATTAGGCTCTGCTTTCTTCTAGAGAGTGTAGTTAACTTCATGGCCTTTTCAAAACATCTTGAATCATCCCATTTGAAAGTGTACATAGTAGATATGAATTTTTGAATCTACTTAACAGAACTGAAAATTTTACAGCATTTCATTAACATAGCTATTATAGCATATTGACTGACTAACACGAAGCTACTTGTCATATTACCATTGCCATCCTAATAATTTGACATGATAATGATTTTAAAGATAAGAAAGGAAGCATAATGGCAACATGGTCTACACTAACATGGCAACATGGTCTACATTTTGGCAAACTATGCATACTTCCACTAAATAAAATATTACATCATAAGCATGTATACTAAACTTAACATAACATGGCACTTTACTAACATGTGGCTTAAACTACAATTCTACATCAAATCCCAACTTAAAATTAACAGGTGATGAAACTCTATAACCGCAATCCTAAAACTACATCCTAACTAGGATGTTAGAATTCCTAACTCAAATATCTCCTTCTTAATTCCTTTGGCCATTCTTCTCCTTGAAAACCCTATCAATCCTTAAGCTTTCTTCTTCCATACTTTAATCTCCAATGTTGGATGTCAATAGAGGGATTGAATTAAGGAGATGGTGGTGGAGTGGGAGGTGCAAATGGAGGAGAGGGAAGTCAGAAGAGGGGATGAGAACTTGAATTTTTTCTACTTCTTTTTCGTTTTCTTTTTCTCAATTTCTTCTCTTTTATTCATCCCATCATCCTTGTCGTCCCTTAATTCCCTCTTAGCTTGCCAAATGGAGAGAGTTAGGTGAAAATCAAAGAGGTGATGCCACCTCTTAGGCTAGGTGTCTACATGAGGAAATTTTGGGATTTCTATTTTCTAATAAATAGAATTACTCCACTAAAATACCCTTACTCACCAAATACCAAGTATACCATCTAAATACTCATTCTTTTTATCCAAATGATGTTTAAAAAATTATTTTAAAAATAATTTGGTGATTAGAAAATTATGTAAAATTTATTAAAATACCCAAAAATTAATACGTACAAATACATCTAGAAATATGTACATTTTACATGTGAATACCAACAACACTACGTATACTCTAACCACACAAAGCTATATGTATCGCATATACGTACATACACATCACATACACAACAATCAAGCGTAGTATTCATACATCACACTTTCATACAAGTACTCCACATAGTTGTACAAACATATGTATACATGACATATACATGCAATACAGCAACACACCAAAAACAAGCAATAATACATACAAGTCAGTATACACCACGATGAAGGAACCACAACACATACGTACATACACATGCCTACATTCACATCACTTCATACATTCAAGTATACCACACTCATACAATAGCCATACATGCACCTACTACATTCATATCATAGACATATGTATACATGTGTACAAACACCAACACCAAGTCACATAAGTAACATACAAACATCAATATACTCTATCTACGTATACATACACACAAACATAGATACATACTTACACACAAACATCAATACATACATACACACAAACATCAATATACTCTATCTATGTATACATACAAACATCCTTACATATGCTTATATATTAAAACTACACATACTTCCATACAGAAAAAATCTATAGCATATACCTTCCATATGCAACATATAGCACACATATAGAACCAAATCATACCAATCCAAGAATACATACCAACTGCACCTATGTACACATCAGTGTACGCCGTAGAATGTCACACATAAGTGACAATTTATCCACCTGAAACCAGGTTCTTGCTTAGCCTTCTATAGGTAGGGCTATATACTAATATATCACAGTCTAAACTTTAAGGCCACTAACCACCTTAAGACATGACTATTCTCTATAGAGCATTACCCAAACTACCATACGCACGCCGTAGTGTAGTGACCTGCATGAGCCGCCAAATGTAACGCCTCGCTCCCCAGGATACCCGAGAAGTACGAATCCGTCCCAATTATTTCTAGAGCAGCGAGTGTTAAAAAGAAAGAGAAGGAAGAGAGTCTACAAGAAGAATAATGCAGGTCACTGCGCATATGCTGGGAAGTATAATTAATGATTCAACACAGAAATTATGAGACAATCATATATAAGTCCAACATTCTTTACTATTAAAACAAAGGTACATCTTTATTTACATCATCTATTCCTCAAATACAAAAGTGAAAAACAGAAGAAATCCTAGAAAAATTTCTAAAAGACATAAAGGTCCACACCAGTACAACTCAATCCCTAGACTACCCTGAGAACCTACTGAAAATGCTGCCCTCTAAGGATTCCATCTCTAACACGAACTGAAAGCTAACTCCTGAGTCAGGCCTGATCTGGGTGTACAGCTTTGAAATCTAGAAAAAGTAAATGGGACACGGCAACGCGTTACCCAGTAGGAAATCCAAACATCTCTAGGTAGTGTCCAATTTTAGAACTGTTCTTCCTAACTAAGGTCTGGTCACTTAACTGTAAACAGGTCTACTATTTACGCATAAGAAACAAGTATTGTAAATAAGGTCTACTGAATTAACATGCACAGAAAGAAAAACAACATCACATGCAGATATTGAAATGTAAGAGCTATAAAATTAAATAAGCGTGAAGTAAAGGCAGACAATCATAGATATGCACATGATGCATATGAATGGTTATGAATACAAATGCAACACCTAAGGGATCCCATCTATGCCAGCGTGCCTATAATGTGACTCATGGATTCTAGAGGTGGCTCCAATGGATTCAGAAGGTTGTCCCAGCATTTCTGTGGCACACTAGTCTATGTACCACGTAGGTCCATGTCGTCTATCATACCACACATAGATTCAAGAGGTGGTCCACATGGATTTAGTCGGTGGCCTCTGGCATTTCTGTGGCACACTAGTCCATGTGGTACTTTGGTATATGTGGTGTTAATTTCTGTAAAGCTACCATTCTTTTCATGACAAATTTCACATACAGTATTACATTTTATGTTTCCAATTAACATATAACTCCGTCATTCTTAATATGAAACACATCATGGTATGGAAGCATCTTGTCATAAAGTATGCTAATATGAGAATAAGGAGCATAATATGGTATTTGTGTGACAAATTACAAGCATAACATAATATCCATAAGCATGAACTATTCTCATAACATAATTTACTACATGGATAACAACATTACTTCTATAAAGATGAATATCACCATTCTTAGCACCATAATTTTCACAAACTTTCGCATGATATTTATATGACAACTACAGAATTCTGTTTTAAATCTGGACTCTGATATATCAGTCTAAACAGCTATCTAAGGCCATAATCTGGTTTAGTGCTAACCATAAAAGTTGTAGATGCTTAAGTTCTATTTCCAAATTACCTAAGATTATGTCATTTGGGTGTCTGTAGAGAGAGTTATGAAATTTTTTCCACAATGTAGCCAAATCTGTCTAAAACTGATACCATGGTAAAGTCGTCTATTTACACCTTCCTATACTCAAAACTAGGTCTGTTTTCTTCTAGAGAGTTGTAGTTAACTTCATGAACTTTCCAAAACATCCTGAATAATCCCATTTGGAGGACTACACTAGCATATGAATTTTTGAATCTACAGGACAGAACTGAAAATTTTATACTATATCATTAACATAGCTATTATTGCATATTGACTGACTAACATGAAGCTACTAGTCTTACTACCATTGCCATCCTAATAATTTGATATGATAATGATTTTTAAAGCTAAGAAAGGAAGCATAATGGTAACATGATCTACACTAACATGGGATGTTACATTGTATAGTTTGGCAAACTATGCATACTGCCACTAAATAAAACATTACATCATAAGCATTATATCAAACTTAACATAACATGGAACTTTACTAGCATGGGGCTTAAACTACAGTTCTACATCAAATTCCAACTTAAAATTAACTAAGTGATGAAACTCTATAACCACAATCCTAAAACTGCATCATAACTAGGATGTTAGAACTCCTAACTCAAATATCTCCTTCTTAGTTTCTTTGGCCCTTCTTCTCCTTGAAGGCCCCATCAATCCACAAGATTTCTTCTTCATACCTTAAGCTCCATTGGTGGATGTCAATAAGGGGATTGAATTAAGGAGATGGAGGTGGATATGTTGGTGGATGGGAGGTGCAACGGGAGGAGAGGGAAGAGAGAAGAAGGGACGAGAACTTGAATTTTTTTCTCCTTCCTCTTTTTATTTTTCCCAATTTCTTCTCTTTTATTCATCCAGTCATCCTCTCATCCTTTAATTCCCTCTTAGCTTGCCAAATGGAGAGAATTAGGTGAAAATCAAAGAGGTGATGACACCTCTTAGGCTAGGTGTCTCCATTAGGAAATTTAGGGATTTCTATTTTCTAATAATAGACATACTCTACTAAAATACCCTTACTCACCAAATACCAAGTATACCATCTAAATACTAATCCATTTAATCCAAATGATGTTTAAAAAATTATTGAAAAATTATTTGGTCATTATGTAAAATTTATAAAAAATACCTGAAAATTTCATTCGTACAAATACGTCTAGAAATACGTACATGATACCCGTATATACGAAAACAAGGTATTACATTCTACACGTCTTAAAAACAAAGTCCGTCCTTGGACTTTCTAAAGTTAAGGGTCTAACCAAAGGCTAAATGGATCTAAGGGTCATCCCACCCATGAAATACAACAACACTACATATACTCTAACCACACATAGCTGTATGTATCGCATATACATACATACACTACACATACACAACACTCAAGCAGATATATATACACCCTAGTATTCATACACCACATTTTCATACAAGTACTCCACATAGTTATTCAAACATATGTAAACATGACATATACACGCAAAACACTAACACATCACACACAAGCAATATTACTTACAAGTTTATATACAACACGATGAAGGAACCACAATACAAACGCATACCTACATTCATATCACTTCATACATTCAATTATACCACACTCATACAATGGCCATACATGAACCAACTACATTCATAACATAAACATATGTACACATATGTACAAGCACAAACACCAAGACACATAAGTAACATACATACATAGATACATACATATAAGTATACATTCATACAGCTAGATATATGTATCACTCATATGTTTTTATATATATTGTCATAAAAAATGCACATAAAACAAGAGATATGCATAACGAACACACATATAGATACATCCACACATACCAATATACTCTATCTATGTATACATACAAACATCCTTACATATGCTTATATATTAAAACCACACATACTTCCATATATAACCTTACATATGCAACATATTGCACACATATAGAACCAATAATACCAACCCATGAATACATACCAACTGCACCTATCCACACATCAGTGTATGCCATAGAACATCACCATAGGTGACAATCTATCCACCTGGAACCAAGTTCTTGCTTAGCCTTCTATAGGTAGGGCTCTATACTAATAATTTCTCAGTCTAGTCTCTAAGGCCACTACCCACCTTAATACATGACTATTCTCTATGAAGCATTACCCACACTACCTTAAGCATGTCGTAGTGTGGTGACCTGCATGGGCTGCCAAATGTAACGTCCCAATTCCCTTGATAGCCAGGAAGTACGAATCCGTCCCACATATTCCTAGAGCAGCGAGTGTTAAAAAGAAAGATAAGAAAGAGAGTCGACAAGAAGAATAATGTAGGTCACTACGTACATGCTGGAAAGTACAAGCAATTCTCCAACACAGAAAATAAGAGACAATCAAATACAAGTCTAACATTCCTTATTATTAAAACAAAGGTACCTCTTTATTTACATCATCTCATCCTCAAATACAAAAGTGAAAAACAGAAGAAATCCTAGGAAAATTCCCAAAAGACATAATGGTCCACACCAGTACAACTCACTCCCTAGACTAGCATGAGAACCAACTAAGAGGCTGCCCTCTGAGGATTCCATCTCTACTACGAACTGAAAGCTAACTCTTGAGTCAGGCCGGATCTGGTTGTATTGCTTCGAAACCTGGAAAAAGTAAATGTGACACGTCCACACGTGACCCAGTAGGAAATCCTAACATCGCTAGGTAGGGTCTAGTTTTAGAGCTGTTCTTCCTAACTTGGGTCTGGTCCCTTAACTGTAAACAGTCTACTATTTATGCATAAGGAACAAGTAAGGTAAATAAGGTCTATTGAATTAACATGCAAGGAAAGTAACAATATCACAAGCAGATATTGAAAAGTAAGAGCAACAGAATTAAATAAGCATGAAGTAAAGCCATACAATCACAGATATGCACAAGATGCATATCAATGGTTATGAATACAAATGCAACACCTAAGAGATCCCATCTATGCCATTGTGCCTACAATGTGACTCATGGATTCTAGAGGTGGCTCCCATGGATTCAGGAGGTGGCCCTGGCATTTTCGTGGCACACAAATCTATGTAGCACGTAGGTCCATGTCGTCTATCATACCATACATAGATTCAAGAGGTGGCCCTATGGATTCAGGAGGTGGCATCCGGCATTTCCATGGCACACTGGTCCATTTGGTACTTTGGTTTATGTGGTGTTAATTTCTGTTAAGCTACCATTCTTTTCATTACAAATTTCACATACACTATAACATCTTATGTTTTCAATTAACATGTAACTCCATCATTCTTAATATTAAACACATCATGGTATGGAAGCATCTTGTCATAAAGTATGCTAATATGAGAATAAAGAGCATAACATGGCATTTGTGTGACATAGTACAAGCATAACATTACATCCATAAGCATGAACTATTCTCATAACATAATTTACTACATGGATAAAAACATTACATCCATAAGCATGAACTATTCTCATAACATAATTTACTACATGGATAACAACATTACATCCATAAGCATGACTATCACCATTCTTAACACTATAATTTTCACAAACTTTAGCATGATATTTATATGACAACTACAGAATTCTGTTTTGAATCTAAACTCTGATCTATCAGTCTTAAAGAGCTATCTAAGGCCATAATCTGGTTTAGTGCTGAATATAAAAATTGTATATGCTTAAGTTTTGTTTCCAAATTATCTAGGATTGTGTCATTTGAGATCAATAGAGAGAGTTATGAAATTTTTCCTACAATGTAGCAGAATCTTCCTAAACTGACACCATGGTAAAGTCGTCTGCTTACGCATTCTTACAGTCAAAACTAGGCTCTGCTTCTTTATAGAGATTTGTAATTAACTTCATGACATTTCCAAAACATCTTGATTCATCTCATTTGGAGGTCTACATTAGTAGATATTAATTTTGTGAATCTACAGGACAGAACTGAAATTTTACAGCATATCATTAACAAAGCTATTATTGCATATTGACTGACTAACTTGAAGCTCCTAGTCATACTACCATTGCCATCCTAATAATTTGATATGATAATGATTTTAAAGCTAAAAAATGAAGCATAATGGCAACATGGTCTACACTAATATGGGATGTTACACGGTATATTTTGGCTAACTATGCATACTGCCACTAAATAAAACATTACATCATAAGCATTCATACCAAACTTAACATAACATGTCATTTTATTAGCTTGGAGCGTAAACTACAATTCTACATCAAATTCCAACTTAAAATTAACTAGGTGATGAAACTCTATAACCACAATTCCTAAAACTACATCCTAATTAGGATGTTAGAACTCCTACCTCAAATATCTCCTCCTTATTTTTTTTGGCCCTTTTTTGATGGGAAATCGAATCCCACCCCTAAGTAGTTTTTGATGATGAGCACGCCAAATGATGTTAGTGTACTAATGCCATTATCTAAAGTGTGCAGATTATGGGATAAATAATATTAGCTTTACACATGCTCCGAAGAAGCTCAACCACACTCAGAAGATGAAGACAATTTGATAGCTCTACGTCAAGCACAAGTAAAGCTCAAAAATGAAGCACATGGAACACACTCAAGGTTAATCAAAGAGGAGCTCAAATTCAAAATGAAGCTATCTACATCAATATCTGATCGGCTTTAGAAGTCTTCATTAAGTCTAAGTGTGTGAGTTGGTATTTTAGGAATATGTTAAAGCCAAGTTTTATTACACACACACACAAAATGTTTTCGAAACAAAGTTGTTCCAACTCGTTTTTAAACTCGTTAAGTGCATAGCTATTTTATTTAACTTCGTAGTCAATCTCCAAACATGCATGAGTTGATTACTTATCTTTAGCTGAGTTTTAGTGAACAATATGCTCTGGGAGTTGACTACCAAAGGAGGGAATTGACTACCAGCTGTGAGCAGAATTTTCAATGAAAACTCACTGGGAGTCGACTACCTCCCTTGGTAGTCGACTACCAGCTGCGTTTTTGACTTCCTAATTTAGCTCCCTTGATCCTCTCGTTTCCTTGATTGATGGGCTGAAGTCAAATGTTTTTTGAATTTCGAATTTATTCTGGAAACTTTATAAATAGAGCCTATTGAGAACATTTCTAAATATCCAATTCTCCATTATCTTTTAAGCTAAAGCTATACTCTTGAAATTCTCAATCGCTCTCATCGTCGTAGCCAAATTTTGGTTCTAATTTCTGATCTCACTTTTTATCTGAAATTCTTTGAGATCTATTTTATTTTTTGGCTATTGAAAATCATTTTTCAAAATCCTTACTTTTGATTTAACATTATTTAAAGGATTTTTGAAAACAAAAGCATCTAGATCACAATGAATTAAATTATATTCTTTGTGTGATCTAAGATCTTATAAAATTCTTTTAAGCCACATAAGCACATTTGCAATATTATCTTGGCTATAGAATATTGTTGGATTTGTTGGATGTAAACTAATCTCCACCAAATATTGTGGTGAATTGGACCTTGTTTTTATTTGGATTCCCTTTGTGATAAGGGTTATGAAAATCCTAGTCAAGGCTAGGGGTTGAAAATCCTGGTAGGTATACTAGGTCGTTGGAAATCCAAACGAGTGAAGTTAGGTAATTTTATTGCTAAAGCAATAATGGATTGAATCTCGTACTGGATTGGTCGGAGACTGGACGTACCCATGTTGCGTAGAACCAGGATAAAAATCTCTTGTCTCTGCGTGCTTTCTGCGTTTGTTTATTTATTTGTGCATGAAATTTATTTGTTGTTAATATATCATCTTTGTAAGTCTTTATTAATATAATGCAAAGTTCATATTTTTATTTCCGTTGTATAAATATCTCTTTGATTGTAATCATTGCAATTAATCTCTTAATTTGTTTAAGATTATCTTGTTGATTAAGAACCAAGCATATATCACTCTATTTGGTTTCTTAGGCAACATTGGAAGTGAATTATTGTGTTATACTTATTAAATGAAAAAGTTTTATAATTTATACAACACTATTCAACCCCACTTCTAGTGTTGTTTGCCAACCACAGGATCCAACACTTGGTATCAGAGCAGGTCTAAAAGACGATGGCATCAACATCTTTTCACTCCGTAGGACTCAACACCATGCGACCACCATTGTTCAATGGAACAAACTATGCAAGCTGGAAGATACGCATAAAGACTCATCTAGAGTCGCTGGATATTGAGACATGGATCATCACCAAGGATCCATACAAAGCGCCTACTGAAGTTGATGCCGGAAAATGGTCCGCTGCTGAAAAGAAGAAAGCCAATCTCAACGCCAAAGCCATGAAAACACTATTCAATGCTGTAACAGGCAATGAGTTCAATCGTGTCTACCAATGTGAGACTGCACATCATATCTGGCATACTCTTCAGGTAAGTCACGAAGGAAGCGAGATGGTAATAGAATCTCGAATTAACGTTTTACATTCTAAATTTGAATCTTTTAAGATGGAAGAAGGAGAGAGTATTACCGAGGTGAATACGTGTTTTACTAACATAACAATTGAGCTTGCAGGTCTAGACAAGAAGTTATCTGAGTATGATCAGGTAGTGAAGTTATTGAGATCGCTCAGACCCGAATGGAAAGGGAAGACGACGGCCATTCGAGAAGCTCATAACGTAAGAGACCTCACTGTTGAAGAATTGATGGAATTTCTCATGGCATATGAGATTGAGATTTAGGAAGACAAGAAGATAGAGGAGAAACCAAAGAAAAAGAACCTAGCATTCAACATCAACGATGAAGACTCCGACTTTACCAGCAAAGAAGATCATAGTGCCTTCATCTCAAAGAACTTCTTCATGACAAGTATGGTAGAAGATCTTTTTGTTCTACTACTAACATTATTTGCTTTGGTTGCAACAAACCAGGAGAAGTAAAAAGAGACTGTCCGTTGGAGAAGAATAACAGAGGCGCCAAAGACCGTGAAAAAAGCAGAGAGAACAAAGAAAGAATGAATGATAGAAGAAACAAGACTTGAAGACCAAGGAAGGCAGCATATGCAGCCTTCGATCAAAGTGATGATTCTACATCCGACGAATCGTCATCAGATGACAAAGAAGAGAGAAGAGAAACTGCTCATATGTGTTTCCTAGCTTCCACGTCATCACAAGTAAGTTCATTGCATGATTCATCATTTAGTGAAGATGATTCTCATTAAATGATGATGAAGACGTGGATTATAGAGGAGCATATAAGGAGCTTTGCTCAATGCATGAAATGCTCATTAAAGAACACAAAAAAACTTTGAGATTAGTTAAGAAGAATGCAAAGGATAAAGAGGAACTTCTTAATGAAAATATTGCATTAAAAGAAAAGAATGACCTGTTAGAAAAAGACATGCATTCCATGAAAGAGAAAATTGAGGGTTTGGATAATCTTCTCATGTCTATTAAAGACAAATATGATTCTACGATGAAGATTGTCGAAAACTTTCAATAAAGAGAAAGGAAAGTTAGATAGTTTAACATTAGTCAAAAAGCATCATCTAGCAAAACCGGACTTGTTTATGATTCTAATCATGTCAAGAAAAGGATTAAGCATACTAGGATGCATCATGCTAACCTAAATTTTTTGAGCATATGGGTTCCCAAGAATTTGACGGATCAAAAGCGACAAAGGTATCAATCGATTTTGTTCAAAATGTTCATTTAAATAAAAATTATAAGTATTTCTCTATTGAAGGAACTACACCATAATGGGTTTAGTTTCCTAAAGGATAACCCCTTTGGACCCAATGCATAAAGAGTACCACAAACGATCATATTTTTCAGGTACTCTAAACCAAGGAAGAGGAACACAAATCATATCAACGCTTTGCGAGAAGAATAAAATCGCTTCGCAAAAAACTTATTCAAATGAATAATTAAATATTTGTTTAAATTTTTTTGCTTTATATGAATGCTTATATATATTGCTTGTGAAGAATTTTGGCCAAACACTCAAACCAACGTGTCAAAAATCCATAAGGATTAGAAAACTACTCAACCCAGGAGGGAGTCGACAACCATCTCATGGAGTCGACTACCAGAGTTTTGAGTCGAAATCTATGGTTGATTCCTTTATTTTTTTACTAACTCATATTGGGTTTTGTTGAGCCTATTGGGTGCATAACCAAAGAATTGTTGGATCTGGATTTAAGCCTAGAGAGGGGGTGAATAGGCTAATAAAAATTCTCGTGCAACCCACGAGAAATCACGCACAGTTATAGCCGATTCAGAGTAAACACAAAGCAATCATAGATGCACACCAGATTTACCCCGGTTCGGTCGTCACCACGACCTACATCCAGCCCCCAAAGTAGATACTAGATTAATAATATAACAGGTACAACCTTAATAGCTAGAGAACACACGTCTCTACACTCACCAGGCTCTCAGTACCCCACTCAACGTGTTCAACAAAATTAATCCTAGTATAAGCTTTCTATTGGCTAGTCCCAACTAGCCAAGTCCCTCTTGTCTAGCACCCACTAGACAAGACCCCAAACATGCATCAATGGTAAAGTTTCCCCTATAGAGGTCTATACAACTACACAAATAATAATAAAGAGTTTAGAGAATCTCAGTTTGTGTAGTGGCAGTCGTCTCTGTCAATCAGCTCAGGTTAGATCGTATCTAACATGATGTCGTCACCAACGTCATGTCCTCGCCTCTGGAACTTGCAGCCTTAATGTCTTAGGCTCTCAAAAGTTGCAGCCCAGGTGCTCCTTCCCTTGTATGTTGTGCAATGATGTATGGTGACTCTCTTGGATGGTTGCGCAAGTGTTGAAGACTCTCCCTCTGATTGTGCCCTTGGCAATGGATGGGTACTCGATCAATGAACCCCCTATTGCCCTTATCAGCTTGCGACCAAGGTGTAGGTGCTTGCAAAACTTGCGGCCTATGGAGATCTTGGTCTTGATACAATGAAAGAACTTTTGGCAATGGAGATAGGAGCTTCGTTGTGCAAGGAGGAGGGAGAAGTTGCGCAAAGGAGAGGGTGAAGCAAAGGAGCTCTTGGATTTTTCTTGCGCAAGGAGAGGAGATATAT
Source organism: Scilla litardierei (assembly GCA_030789695.1). Lineage (NCBI taxonomy): Eukaryota > Viridiplantae > Streptophyta > Magnoliopsida > Asparagales > Asparagaceae > Scilla > Scilla litardierei. The sequence goes on from CM061141.1 coordinate 167,689,023, forward strand.
ATATTGGCAATGGTGCTCTTGGCAATGGGGATGGTGGAGCTTTGTGATCACTCCATATTTTACACCTTTTTTCTGCATGTTTGCATGCCATTTTGATCGCTCGAATCGCGTTTTTACGATTTTTTGGCAATATTGCGATGCTTTTCACGATTTCTTGTTTTTGTCAAATTTCAGGAGATTTCGAGCGATTTGGAGTGATTCTGAGATGCACCCACTCCGGACTGTCACCCGTGACTCTTTTGAGGGGAATTTTGCTATTGGAGAGGAGTGGAAGAAGAAACAACGTCGCAGGAGCGACGAGGGAGTAAAAATACGAAGATTGGGCATTTTTAGCATGTCACTCGACCGAGTGAAGGAGTCACTCGACCGACCATCGAAAGCCCGCTCGGCCGACCAGATCGGACACGCAACAGACTGAGTATCAGCGGGCACTCGGCCGACCGTCGCCCGTCCACTCGGCCGAACCACGGAGACACCACTTGCCTGAGTGGCATCAAGACGACGACAACGAAAAGTCCAGACTTAATGTAATCTGTCAGTCAACTCCTGAGTTCCGACTCGGTCGAGTGAAGAAGTCCCCTCGGCCGAAGCAAAGAAAGTCACTCGGCCGAGTGACTCCCGAGGAGCCGACCCCCAAAAGTCCGAAGTTTCTGAAATTTGTCAGGGTTTGTCACTTGGCCGAATGACATTTGTCACTCGGCCGAGTGAGCCGCGCTACCTGTAGCGTAAATTGCGATTTTGAGGCTGCGCAGGGGCATTTTCGTCACAGTTTTTAACCTAGTTTAGGGAGCTTTTTCAGAACTTTTTGCAGCCTTTTTAGATTACTTTTTAGGAGATTAGATTGAGCTTTTAGGCGATTTTGGGGGGTATTTAACCCCAGTTTTTAACCTAGTTTAGGGAGCTTTTTCAGAACTTTTTGCAGCCTTTTTAGATTACTTTTTAGGAGATTAGATTGAGCTTTTAGGGGAGAGAGAAAAGTGTTATTTTGTTGGATGCTATTGAATCTTCATTGGTTTGTCTCTCTCTCTCTCTATCAAAAACCTCATTTTTATTGATGTATTGAATATTGCAATGAATTCTATTGATTTTATTTGTGAATTTCTATTGAATTGCATTATGAATTGTGAGTAGTTTTATCGTCTTAGGGCGTAGGGATGAACCCTACGAACCCTATTTCTAATTTGTGATGAATTGGTGAAATTATTGCTAGGATTGATTAGGGTTAGTTTGGGATTGATTTAATACGAATAGCTAGGGATTATTACCGATTGGGATTTGCAAGAGATTGGATCCCAACTCGATAGGAAGCCCTAGAAATTCGAATTGGGTTACAATTGGATTTCTCCGGAATCGGTTTGCAAGAGATTGGACCGAAACTAGGGTTTTCGATTGCAATTCTATACCAATACCCGTTTGCAAGAGATTGGACGGGTAGGAACTATCCCAACCTAGGTCGTAGCTCGAGTTTGCATGAGAGTGGGCTCGAGATACGATTGAACGATGATGTTGTTTTTCACGCTAGCTTTCCTAGGTTAGGGTTTGCAAGAGATTGGACCCTGCCTTAGGTTTGCTATAGACCGGCAATAGCGCGAGAGCGTGAGCTTGGTTCTACATTTAGTTGCAACTAGTTCACCTGAATTTCAAGTCTGGTAATTGTGAAACCTACGAATCACAATGACGAGATACGGTTTGTAGCGGGGATTCCCTACCCCCTAGGCGACTTTATTAATTTGATATTCCTTTTATACAATTGAACGACTGTGACCGCTTTATTGCGAACATTTCTCGACTGTTCTTATAGCCAGGTGAATTGAAGAAGACACTGTCATTTTCCCTCCTCGTGTTCGATACCCGCTCGCCACTACACCGTGCGCTTGCGGTAAGACTAGCGAGTCCCTCGTCCCGGGTTTGTGTTCGGGGCGGGCGATCAAGTTTTTGGCGCCGTTGCCGGGGAGGCGATAGTGTTTGATTCTACCTACCTAGCTATTTTTTCTTTTTTGTTCTATTATTTCTATTTTTATTTTACCCTTCCTTTGTGCTAACAATTTCTTTGAAACTCTGTTTTTCCCTTGCATGTACACGAGATCCACGACGAACCCCGAAGAAATACTATACGATCCGGAGATCGAGCGTACATTGAGGAGGATCCGAGCGGAGAAGAGACCCGATACGGAAGGGAATTTTATGACCCATCCTGAGACACCCGAAGAATTGGCGGAGCGAATGGCGAGGATCATTTCCATTAGAGATAGGCTTCGGCCTAAGACTTCCTCCACGACCTCATCCATAGCTATGCTGGAGTTGGCGGCCGACAAAAATTTCGAATTGAAGACTGGATTGGTAGTTCTGATGCAACAAGACCCTTTTCATGGAAACTCCCATGAAAACCCCCATTACCACATCCAGCTCTTCCTATCAAAATATGCCACCTTCCAAATGCCGGGCGTCTCCATAGATGCTATCAGACTGCGCCTCTTCCCCTTCACACTCAAGGACAAGGCCTTATATTGGTTGAGGACGCAAGTTGAAGGAATCTTCACCACTTGGGATGAATTGGCGAGTGCCTTCGTCGACAAATTTTACCCTCCCTCCAAGACGGTGAAGATAAGAAGTGCTCTCATGTCCTTCAAGCAAGGACCGCAGGAGACTCTCTATGAGGCATGGGAGCGCTTCAAGGACTTGCAACATCAATGCCCCCATCACAGCATTGAGGATTGGGAGCTTGTCCACAGTTTCTACAATGGACTCCAACCAGGCACAAAACAGATTATTGATGCTACCGCAAACGGAGCCATTTTGTCAAAGACCCCCAATGAAGCTACGGCCTTGCTAGAGGAGATGGCCTCCAACAACCAACAATGGGGGGGACGAGCAAGGATATTCTTCATCCTCCTTGAAGCCCACGAGTATCTATGAGGCTAAGGCCGTGGCGGAGCTTGCTAGCAAATTTGACTCTCTCCACAAGGTAGTGGAGAGGTTGGAGAAATACATTACCGAGTCGCAAGGAGCCCCGACTACATCCGCACTGACGAACCATATGAGTGATTGGCAAGACCAATCCCAAGCCATGTATGTAGTAGGAGAGCAAGGAGAAGGAGATTTGGAGCAAATTCAGTATGTTGCGGGGAATTCCGGATATTGGGCCAACCCGGCCGCTAGAAACCATCTGGGTTTTTCCTATGCTAATAATGATGGTGCCTTGAACCCCCCGCCACAACAACCTCCTCAAGCTCGGGCTCCACCACCACAACCGAATTATCAACCAAGGGGGCCACCGCAACAAAACTTCCCACCTAGGAACCAAGTGGGACCTTATAGGCCACCCGGGTATAATCAAGGGTGGAGAAATCCCAATCCTCCACAAGCTCAACCACGTTCGGATTTTGAAGCTAAGGTGGAGGAGTTTATGGCGGAGCAGAGGAAGATTAACTCCATATTGAAGGCGGGACAAGATTCTCTCACCACCGTCGTCGCTCAAATTGGGGAGCAACTTGCGTTGCTCAATAGAAATAACCAACAATTGCCGGCTCAACCCGAGCCAAATCCACGGGGCAACACCGGCCATATCAACGTGGTTGTTGCGCTTACAACAAGAGGTGGGAAGGATACCACTCCCCCCATGACCCAAATCAAGGAACCCGTGGTGGAGATTCTAGAAGAGAGTGAGCCGGTAATTGAGGTGGAAAAAGAGAAGGAGCCGCAAGAAGGAGCAAAACCTAGAGTGGAGGAACCTATTGATGAGCACCGATTCATGCCACCGGTGTCTTTCCCTCAACGGCTAGCTAGAGCCAAGATCGAGAAGAGGCTAGCCAAGTTCCTCGAATACTTGAGAGGGGTGAGCCTCAATATCCCTTTTCTTGATGCCATAGTGGAAATCCCGTCCTACGCGAAGTTCTTAAAGGACTTGATTACGGGAAGGAAAAGGAAGGAGAAGATCATGCTCGCGGAACAAGGAACTTGGTTCACTAGGAAGGAGAAGGAGCCCGCCAAATTTAAAGATCCCGGGAGTTTCCGGATTCCTTGCACACTCGGAGGCGTCCCCTTACAAAAAGCATTGGTTGATTTGGGCGCTAGTGTGAGCCTCATGCCTCTTACCATGTTCCGGAAGTTGAACACCGGCACGGATTTAAAGCCAACCGACATGAGATCAACTCGCGGACGGTCGGATTACAAGGCCAGTTGGGATCGCGGAGAATATCCCACTCCAAGTTCCGGGAGGCATATGCTTGCCTTGTGATTTTGTGATCATGGACATCAAGGAGGAGGGTGACACATCGCTCATACTTGGACGCCCATTCCTCGCCACCGCCGGTGTAATCGTCGATGTGCGGAAAGGGACTCTTACCTTGAATGTAGGCAACATTGAAGTCGAGCTCCATATACCAAAGGCTATGAAGCACATGCCGTATCATGAGGAGCTAGATTATTTGGACCTCCTTGATGAGGTCATTGAAGAGGCTATCCCCTACTCCATCGGTGCACTCCATGATAACGGCTTCGAAGAAAGCCAAGATTTGGTCGAAGAAGAGAAGATGGAGGACTCTCCCAATAGTTCCACGGCAAATGATGATGGTGACGCTGATGTCGCGAGAATATGGGAGCTCTGCAAGCTCTCGACATTGAAGAATCCGAAGAAAGCTCCACCGATTCGAAGATCGGTGTCACCGGCGAAGCCAAGGACCGGAACAAGCTCAAGCTTGGGGGAGCCATCCCCCAACATTGCTCATGATGAAGGGGCGCTGAGGAAGGCCACGCACCACCACGATCCAAATCCGAGCGGTCTTCCCGGCAAGTTCGACGGGACCCAACATTACGCGTTAATTGAAAATCCAAGGGGGTCGAGCTCAAGACCTTAAACGAGCGCTTGTCGGGAGGCAACCTGACGGTTTTTGCATTATTTCTATTTGATTTTTCATTTTTGGTTTTAGATTTTATTAGTGTTTTGAGTCTTTTTGCCCATAAAAATCGTGACAACGGGTCTTAATTTCTATGACAGGAGAGGAGAAAAGGAGATCTCTCATATGGAGGAAGATAGAGGCAAGGAAAAGCGCTCCAGGAATGCGCTCAGGCCTTGGGAGGAGAAAGAAACCAACTGGAGAAAGAAAAACAGAGAATAGAGCGAAAACGGAGCCCCGAAGCAGAAAACAGCACGTCACTCAGCCGAGTATCATATGCGACTCGGCCGAGCAAAGGACCCCATTCGGCCGAGTGGGGCACCAACCAGGGAAGTCTGCGGAACCAACTCTCTGTCTTTTTTGTGCATTTCGTATTAACTGCCACTCGGCCGAGTACGTTTAGTCACTCGACCGAGGGAAACAGATACCCTCCTAGCCTAAATATTGCCGAGTAGCTTGTGCCACTCGGCCGAAGGAGTTTTCTCCCTTCGGCCGAGTAAACAAAAGCCACTCGCCCGAGTCATAAGTGGCGGGGAGAAATTTAAATTTTTTATCGTTACATCACTCGGTCGAGCAACATAGTCACTCGGTCGAGTCGTAACTACCCCTATATAAGTCGCTGCGGGCTCGACGCGAATTCCAACACAACTAATCCCCAATTTCGCTCGAGCCCAGCGACTTTTCCCCTCCCCTCGCCCGCGACCACTGCCCCCTTGCCCGAATCACCTCGTCGCCGGCCTCACTCGCCCGACCACCACCGGCGATCATCCCACCACCGACGCCCTGACCTCCGGCGAGTATCCTCCCCGCCGGCCGACCCCCTATCGCCTCGGTTTGCCCCCATACTCGATTTTTCTCCTATTTTGCTCGATCCGTAGACCCGTTGAGCCCAAAAATCAAATTAATTTGTTTATCTATCTATTATACCCCATCTCCCCCATGTATTTTGAATATTATCCGCTGATGTCGTTTTTTGATTTGTAGGCTATCTTAGGGAGCTTAGGGGAGCTTCAGGACGCATTTTTAGCTTCGCGGAGGCGGCGCTCTTCACACGCACTTGCTGATTTGCTCTCGCGGCGTGTACAGGTACACTCGTTCCTTTTATTGGGCACGCCGCACTATATTTTTGTTGGGTGAGCACTCGCGGCACACATGACGCCCCGCACTAGGCCACGCACGCGGGGAGCCTCTTCCAAGCGGAAGAGGACCAATGACGCCGGTCCCTCTCACGATAGGGAGGACTCCCCTCCACCTAGCCCGCCACATCCACCACCACCCACACAGCCGTTTCCCACCGATCCCATCCATGCACAGCCCATCCCCGCTGATCCTGTCCCACCACCGGCTCCCGCTGTCGGGCCGCTGGGGATCACGTTCAGAGAGGATGCACAGCGCGTCCGATTTGAGCGTATCGCCCAGTGCTCGATAGTGCCCTCTAGGTTCGCACATTTAGCAGACCTTGATCGCCTAGGGGCACTAGAGGGGATGCTCACGTTGTACGACAACGTGGGTTGGCGCGACTTTTTGTCAGTGTCGGCGGACACCTACGTCCGTCCGACACTTGATGTACTTAGCTCGATAGCCCGGACCCCTGGAGGATACACATTCTGTCTTATGGATCGAGAGCACGAGGTCACTCTTGCCATGCTTCGTGCATTCTTCCAGTGGCCCGATGTCCCCGTCCCCGACCGAGCCTACGCACCCACTCACATCCCACCGCCGTCGTTTGACACTTCCACGTTCTGGACACGTATCACGGGCTCCCACCATGGCTTTGACCCTAGTAGGACCAAGGCCTCAGCCATCCTACACCCCTACCTCCGCATAGCACAGCGCCTCATGGCGACCACTTTCTTGGCGAGGTACGAGCCTGGGACGATGTCTACGCCTGAGCTCTATATGCTCTACGCGATGACTCGCCCCAGAGTTCTCGATAGGGATAGCGACGACCTGGTCCCTGCCGTTGAGATTGATATTGCTAGCTGGTTCTTAGACCGCATCATCATTTCGGTGGGCGCTCGCTCACCTATTTGCTGCGGCGGTCTGATTACTCTGCTAGCCCTGATGACCGCCGTGGACCTACTTGCTGACCTTCGACGAGCCCCAGGCCCCACTGCACTCTCGATAGACGTCATGGCCCGGATGAAGATGCTTCGTCCCCACGGCCAGCGGCACTGGGTGTGGTTGCATGGTCCTTTTAGTGCCGATTACATGATCCTCCCGAGCCTAGCTCGGACACATATTGGACCGGCCCACGAGGATTGGATCCCAGTGATGGATCTCCTCATCCCAGCTGCCTACGTACTTGAGGCTGAGGGCGCTGAGCAGGCACCCCCTACACCCCCTGCACCTCCTGCTGACCCCGTGATCCATCAGCCCGAGCCTGCACTTTCTACACATCCCGGCACTTCTGTCCCCACTTCTATCAGTGTCGGGAGTACCCTTGTTGAGTCGTCTACCACCACCCCCACCACTGATGTGCCTATCTCGGTTGAGCCTATTTCCTCACTTCTTCCCGAGCGTCCACCCACCATACTAGAGAGCGGCGAGTCTTCTTCCCTGCTGTTGTACGATCCCTATCCAGCTTGCTGTCCGCTGGGGTGTCACCTTTTGGTCCTTACACTTCCACCCCAGTGGTCGACCCTTCTGTCTCCACCGTAGCTGTCCTATCCGAGAGTGTCGTGACGTCTGTCCTCACACCTGTGTCATCGACCTCCCTTGCTGCCTCGTCACCGATTTTTTCTTCCACCACTACTGTTGCTGCCTCCTCGTCACAGCCTGCGTCCCAGCCTCGCACTGAGGCTGGGCATCCACTAGTGAGCACAGCACCCTTCCCGCACTTTCCTGCTGGCCCGATTACCTACTCCACCCGTGTGCGGCAGCCCCGACCTTCGCAGCCAAGACCTGTTCGTCCCTCCGCTCCACCACTCCCTGACGCTCTACTTCAGAGCATTCATGCTCTTGAGGGGGTGGTGAGTGGACTCAGGGGCGATTTTAGGGCTCTCTCTGCCACGGTCAATTCCGTGCAGTCTCGCGTCGCCATGCTTCCCGATATTCAGGCTTTCCTGAATCAGATACTGGCGCGACTCCCTCCACTACACCCACCCACCCAGCCGACACCTCGACCACCACCTCGACCACCACCTCTACCACAGGACGGAGATGGTGCAGCACCACCAGCTTAGGCACACCCTTGATGCCATTGATCTTTTTTGTCGTTATACCGCCCATTCTCTGCTGGTCCTGTCGATATATTTTTGGCCCCACCCTCCTCCCCTCACTATTTTGGTCCCTGTTCAGATCACATCATTCTATATCTTTTTGGGAGAGAGGGAGTGTATTTTTGGTGACACATATCTGCATCACTCCCATCTTTGCATGCATCATTCACATCATCATATTTTCTTTTTATTTTTCTTTTTTTTCATCATGCATGCATCCTCACCCTCCCCACCCATTTCACGTCTCTCGGTGTGCCACACTTTGCACATTGAGGACACTGTGCACTTTAGCTTGGGGGAGTGAGTTCTCACACTTTTTGCTTTCATCACCTTTATTTTTAGTTTTTTTCACGTTTTTTCGCCTTTGCACCCATTTTTCATCACTTTTTCATTTTTTACCATGCATCACGTTTTTCTTATTTTCTTTGTGTGCTGCATTGTAAATAATTCTGTTTTCTTTTATCTTTATTTCTTTCATGTTTTGCTAAAGATGATTTTTCTGTGATGACGATGACGTGGTGTTAGCTTTTCTCTATATGCATGCTAATTTTGTCATGGCATAGCTTTTGTTTCTGATATCATATGCTATGTTCTGTTTTGCATTTAGAAATAGTAACCCACTTCTTTTTCCGTATGAAAATGGATGAAATTCTATTATTAGCTGATGTCTGATGATTCATATGTATGCTATCGTAGAAAACACACCAAGATTCACGCATTGATGCTTATATCTGGAGTACTGCTTTCTTTCCTCATATCACTTCTTATTGCATGATTTGTACGCTTCACTTCAGGTTGATGGAATGTTTGGTAGCATTGATAAATCTGGATTAGTTTACTTTTTGAGATCAAACTGAGTAGATTAAATTACCCTGCTGAAGTTGTCATGCACGTCCTATAGAGTAAACCAAAAGATACATTTATTTCTTTCTCCACATATCTTGAACATTATTTCTCTATTTTAAATTCATTGGTGAATCTCCCCTTAGCAATTCTATTATTGGCATTCCCCCGTTATTATATCACATGCTCCAAATTCCCCAAAACCCAAAGAAAAAATACTCGTATATCCTTCTCTTTGATTTGGGATCATTTGTGTATATATTATTGAAAAAAACAGAGAGAGAGAAAAAGAAAAAGAAAAAGATTTGAGAATAAGAAAAGAAAAGAGAAAAGAAGTTCGAAAACGATCACATCTCATACCCTTTCTCTCTTTCTTCCCTCTTTTGTTTTTTTTATTTCTTTGACTTTTGGAGTTTCAAAAGAAATGGGGAATGTAAATATTGTTTTGTATATGCCACCACGCTTATGGATAAGCTTGGGGGAGAGGATCCAATGATGTGTGAGAGAGTGAATACTTGACGGTACATGACAACCTAGGCTAAGTAATATTTTATACTCGGTGAGATTGCTTAAAGTTTTACGAACTCCAAAAATCTATGCCGAGCATTCATTTCATGAAAACCACACTTTTCTATTCTTACTACTCCATTGTGTGATATCTCTTATACTCCTTATAGAAAGCATTCAATTGAAAAGTGTGTGATCTACGATTTTGTATACCGCTTTAGATGCTTCAGACGATGCTAATTCTAGGATTATTCCATTTTTCATGATATATTGATATTCTTGGGTTTTCTATTTCAAATGCATCATTATACTATGATATCGAGATAAAAGTCTTTGACATGTGTTTTACATTCGATGCGTGCTATATGAGTAAGCAAAACCCACGTCCTGAGAAAAATGATCTAGCAGCTTCCTTCTTCGTTTTCTACTTTGTTTTTCGTTTTTCATTTTCCATTTCTCCATCGTTTCTATTTTCCTTATCCACCGGGTTCGCTTTTTACTCATCTTCCTCAAGGACGAGTAAGAGGTAAGCTTAGGGGATTTTGATCACTCCATATTTTACACCTTTTTTCTGCATGTTTGCATGCCATTTTGATCGCTCGAATCGCGTTTTTTACGATTTTTCAGCAATATTGCGGTGCTTTTCACGATTTCTTGTTTTTGTCGAATTTCAGGAGATTTCGAGCGATTTGGAGTGATTCTGAGATGCACCCACTCCGGAGTGTCACCCGTGACTCTTTTGAGGGGAATTTTGCTATTGGAGAGGAGTGGAAGAAGAAAGAACGTCGTAGGAGCGACGAGGGAGCAAAAATACGAAGATTGGGCATTTTCAGCATGTCACTCGGCCGAGTGAAGGAGTCACTCGGCCGACCATCGAAAGCCCGCTCGGCCGACCAGATCGGACACGCAACAGACTGAGTATCAGCGTGCACTCGACCGACCGTCGCCAGTCCACTCGGCCGAACCACGGAGACACCACTCGCTCGAGTGGCATCAAGACGACGGCAACGAAAAGTCCAGACTTACTGTAATCTGTCAGTCAACTCCCGAGTTCCGACTCGGCTGAGTGAAGAAGTCCCCTCAGCCGAAGCAAAGAAAGTCACTCGGCCGAGTGACTCCCGAGGAGCCGACCCCCAAAAGTCCGAATTTACTGGAATTTGTCAGGGTTTGTCACTCGGCCGATGACATTTGTCACTCGGCCGAGTGAGCCGCGCTGCCTGTAGCGTAAATTGCGATTTTGAGGCTGCGCAGGGGCATTTTCGTCATAGTTTTTTGGGCGATTTTGGGGGGTATTTAACCCCAGTTTTTAACCTAGTTTAGGGAGCTTTTTCAGAACTTTTTGTAGCCTTTTTAGATTAATTTTTAGGAAATTAGATTGAGCTTTTAGGGGAGAGAGAAAAGTGTTATTTTGTTGGATGCTATTGAATCTTCATTGGTTTGTCTCTCTCTCTCTCTATCAAAAACCTCATTTTTATTGATATATTAAATATTGCAATGAATTCTATTGATTTTATTTGTGAATTTCTATTGAATTGCATTATAAATTGTGAGTAGTTTTATCGTCTTAGGGCGTAGGGATGAACCCTACGAACCCTATATCTAATTTGTGATGAATTGATGAAATTATTGTTAGGATTGATTAGGGTTAGTTTGGGATTGATTTAATACGAATAGCTAGTGATTCTTACCGATTGGGATTTGCAAGAGATTGGATCCCAACTTGATAGGAAGCCCTAGAAATTCGAATTGGGTTACAATTGGATTTCTCCGGAATCGGTTTGCAAGAGATTGGACCGAAACTAGGGTTTTCGATTGCAATTCTATACCAATACCCGTTTGCAAGAGATTGGACGGGTAGGAACTATCCCAACCTAGGTCATAGCTCGAGTTTGCACGAGAGTGGGCTCGAGATACGATTGAATGATGATGTTGTTCTTCACGCTAGCTTGCCTAGGTTAGGGTTTGCAAGAGATTGGACCCTGCCTTAGGTTTGCTATAGACCGGCAATAGCGCGAGAGCGTGAGCTTGGTTCTACATTTAGTTGCAACTAGTTCACCTGAATTTCAAGTCTAGCAATTGTGAAACCTACGAATCACAATGACGAGATACGGTTTGTAGCGGGGATTCCCTACCCCCTAGGCGTCTTTATTAATTTGATATTCCTTTTATACAATTGAACGACTGTGACCGCTTTATTGCGAACATTTCTCGACTGTTCTTATAGCCAGGTGAATTGAAGAAGACACTGTCATTTGCCCTCCTCGTGTTCGATACCCGCTCGCCGCTACACCGTGCGCTTGCGGTAAGATTAGCGAGTCCCCCGTCCCGGGTTTGTGTTCGGGGCGGGCGATCACTTTGTCCTTGGAAGCTGCTTGATGCAATGGAGGAAGAAGCTTTGGCAATGAGATGATGGAGCTTAGTTGCGCAATATGGGTTTTTCCTTGCTAACTTGTGGCATTGGCTCTTCCTCTAGATATGGCCGAAATTTTCCCTTGTTATGGTTGCCCTCTCTCTCCCCTAATCTCTCCCTTTGAATATATGTTTATATAGGAGAGGATGGGATATGATAGGATCAATTAGAATCCCATATTTGATGGAGATTGGAAGGAATCCTGAATTGATTAGGGTTTGAATGAATCTCTTTGGATATGGAGTTTGAATATGTATAGTTATGGAGTTGAATTTGAGTAGCTATAGGATTTGAATTGGATCTCATTTAATCACCTTTGATTTGCATGTGATTCTTCATATCTCTCCATCTTTGACCAAGTCTCCAATTTGAATGGCATTAGGATTTGAATGTTGCACCAATTGATTTGAATCAATTCAAACATGGATTTGAATTGATTTCCTCCTTATCTTCCCATTTTTGACTTAGTCCAATTTTTGTAGCAATATTCTCCATCTTTGACTAAGTCCACTTGGCTAATGCATGGCACATTCTCCATCACTTTTGGCTAGTATCTCTTTGAGTATTCGCGAGAGTGCCATACCTGAAAACACTTAGCACACACATTAAATCGTTCACACATGTTTGTTATCATCAAACACGAAGTCATCGATCGTTATATCCAAGTACACGATGTATCCAACAATCTCCCCTTTTGATGATGATAAACCAATATAGATTTGAGCAATAACGATTCAAATGATTTCATTGTGGCATGTATGTGAAGTGTGAAGATGGAGGATGTATGCAATATGCAACAAGTATGTCAATGATGTTCACGCATATAAGCATGCAAATAATGATATTCAAGCATACAAGCATGTATGCATGCTCCCCCATGAACCAATATTCATATATTCAATAGGCACATTTACATTATTCATTAATGCTCCCCCTTAAACCAATATTCATATATGCAACATACAAGCAAACCAATATTCATATATGCAACATACAAGCAAACCAATATTCATATATGCAGCATACAAGCAAACCAATATTCATATATGCAACATACAAGCATTAATGCACACACCAAATCATTCATCCTCTTCTTCCAAGGGTTTCATAATTGGACGTTGAACCCATTTCATATGATGGGAGTTACCGGAGTATTAGGCGCTGCTCTGTTATGTGCTATTCATGGTGTTACTGTAGAAAATACTTTATTCGAAGATGGTGATGGTGCAAATACATTCCGTGCTTTTAACCATCTCAAGCCGAAGAGACTTATTCAATGGTCACTGCTAACCGCTTTTGGTCCCAAATCTTTGGGGTTGCTTTTTCCAATAAAGCCTCAAATTTTCTCCATATTTTCTCCCCCTTTTGTTATCATCAAAAGTGTATAAACGAAGTCTAATTCATGTCACATGCAAAAATAGAATATTATAAATTACAACTAGCACTTGCATGACATTTTTCTTAAAATAAGCACTTCAAATTCAATGAAAAGTGTAACGTAGACTTCTACACCATCGTGTAAGTGTGATGATTAAATAATTGAGGCACAAAGGGAGATACTCTTAAGAAATACAACCAAAACCAATCATCTTTTCAATTAAATATTAAATCATTTAGGATTGATTTTTCCCATCTCATTAAAAATGAGTTCAAGGTACCACACCCCAAAAACATAGCCTATAAGGACTCTTAGATGTGGGAGTGGCATTGCTTGACGAGTATAACACCAACGCTAAAGATTACCTATAAAGCATATGTTGAATACTCGTGGGTAGTATACTTGCCATGAATTGTATCCATTTTACATACGGAGCAATATTCATGTATTTTTTTTTCATATTCAATTATTTTGAGCTCAATTTTTATCCATGGCAAGAACACATCATATCCCTTAAATTTTCAGTTATTATTCATCCTACATTCACTTTCCAATATTTCATAAAAGGTGTGCAACAATATTCAATACAAGTGGAAGTGAAATTGTAGGTGTAGAAATCATGTTATTCAATTCATTGAACATGTCATGGCTATTTAGAGATACTAACATGTGCATGTAGCTATAACAATAATACAATGTTTTCTACAAGGATATGAGTTTCATACATTAATACCACTTGAATGATACAAAAGAAAAGATATACATTAAGCACATTTGTTGCTTTTAATCTTTTTCATATTTTTTTTATTTTTATTTTATAAAGAACTAAGCTAGCAAGCAAACAAACTAGCACACAAATAAAAAAAAGTCAAGCACATAAAAAATGCTATGAATGTATGCATTAAGTGCGAAGGAGAAAAAGTATACATTCGCGTCGTCGTTTGGCTAAGGAACTAAATGATGGAATGTTCAATCCAAAGTTCATCGCCAAATCTCCATCTTACCTACACTGTATATATTATGTGTGACCTTGGAATCCAACAAGGTCCACTCATATTAGTCATCAAAGATTTAGGAACCCATATTTTCTTGAATTTCATATTCGTGTTCCTAAACTTACAGTAATAAGACGTATGGCCAACACTAGCACAAGTACAGCACGTTGCATACATATTTTTGACTTTCAATGGCTCATTGTAAATTTTCTTATAAATAGGCTTTTTAGCATGTTTCATATCAAAGCCAAGACCATGTCTATTATTGCCATAAAGTTGATTTTCTAGAATAACATCCAACGATTGTTTTCCCATAGAAAATTTCTTTAATGGCAATTCTAGACTAGTGATTTTAGATTTCAATAAAGCATTCTCATTCACAATCAAAGTGCATTTACTTATAAAAGCTCTCTTGTTTTTCTCTTCCTTCTTTGCAAAGACAATCATTTTTTCCTGAAGCTCAATATTTAGCATGCTAATCTTTTCAACAAGCAATTTATTTTCAGTTTCAAGTTTAATCACATTTTGCTTATAAGATTTTAAGCCTTTTAAATCACATTTTTCTTATACATGCTAATATTATTCAAAAAAGTAGGACAAGAAAGGCAATCAGATTTTTCATGCAACCTAGGAGTCTCTTTTTTCCCACAAAGTAATGGTAGAATCACATGCAACAATTTTTTCCTTTAGTTCCTTAATTTCTAATGACATGTTGTAAGTGTCTTGTTGCATTTCATCGTTGGAGTTTCTATACTCTTCTAATGTGGATTCTAGGTTGTCAATTTCATCTTGTATTCCCTTACAAATATTCACGAGTTCAATTTTAGTGCAAGATTTTACCTCATTATGTTTTGCCATTAAGCAGAGGGAGGTGTGCGCAGTTTCCTCCTCAGTTTCGCTCTCCATATCCCACGTTATCGCTAACGATTTTCCTTTCTTTTTAGCGACATCATTCTTTTCTTGTGGGCAGTCCTTTATAATGTGTCCCCGTTTCTTGGAATAAAAATAAAGCCTACTCTCAGTAGTTTTCTTACTAATATTCTTAGGCACATAAGCATCATTTTCATTTAAAGGAGCTTTTCTTCCCTTTTGCTTCTTACATTGTTGATGAGTGATTGCTCACTTCCATATGTAGTTTCCAAAGTCCTCCATATATCGTGCGCAGAAGAGCAATATGAGATATGATCAAATATGAGATATCGTTTCCAAAGTCCTCCACATTAATCTCTCAAGGCTAAGTGCGACAAACAAAAGAAACCCTAGTGCATCTCCAAAAAGCAAAAGGCCAGTTCAATTTTTCCAAGAGGCCGACATATTGTTTTTGTACTTTATACTTCTTTTGCGTACTTCCTCTTGTAGGTCATCAAGGAGAAAGGGATGCACCAAGGGAAAAGAGAAAAAAAATAGAGAGCTTGCCGAAATTTGAAGGAGCCTACAAGCCACGGCCCTGTGCATCAAAACAAAAAAAATTAAAACAATGGAGCTCACGTGAATAAAGGTAAGCGCTAGTTTCTTTTTGCTAAAATAGTTGAATGTTTTTTTGTGTGCAGAACACTTCAAGGGAGCATTTCATCAAATCAAAAACAAAAAACAAAAGGGAGCACTTCAAGGGAAAGAAAAAGTCTAAAGGGAAGGGGTTTGAATTAATGTTACTCTAATTAATTCCTTCATATTTTTGATTCTCTCTCCACTCAAATTTGTTTTGCATGCATAGATTAACAAAATCTCACATTTTGCTTTGCAGGCTGAAATTAACAAAGCCCCTCAATTCCCCAATTTGCTTTGCAGGCCGAAATTAACAAAGCCTCTTAATTCCCCAATTTGTCTTGTAGACCGAGAGGAGGGCCGAGCCGGAGAGCCGAGCCAACCAAGACTTTTTGTGTGCCAACAAGCTGAGAGCTTCAACCAAGGATTTTCAAGTGCCGCAGGCATCTACCATTGAGCGAAGCCGCAACTAGAGTTGCCGAGAGAATTCTACATCTTGTCAGATGAGCTCTGGCCTATGCTGATTGACGAAGACGGCGTCGCTACACAAACTGAGCTTTCTAAACTCACATGTTTATTATTTTGTGTAGTAGTTGCTAGATCTTCGTAGTGAAAACTTTACCGAAATTTGTGTTCTTTTGGAACTTGTCTGGTTGGGGCTAGACAAGAGGGTCTTCTCGTGTTGTAGCAGTTAAGATACGCATTTACTAGGTTGATAGTGTTATGCACTTTGCTGAGTGTGGTACGTTCTAGGTTGGGAGTTGGAGCTAGGACCTCATTATAGTTGTACAAAAGGAACATATTAATGCTAGTATTTGCTTGGGGGCTGGATGTAGGTCGTTGATGCGACCGAACCAGGGTAAATCTGTGCGTAGTCTATGATTTTCTCTTATTTACTCTGCTTGTGATTTTAACTGCGTGTGATCTCTCGTGGGTTGTACGAGAATATTTTTATAAGCCTATTCACCCTGCCTCTAGGCTAGGATCCAGATCCAACACCGGTTCCCTCTCCATCCATTTCTTCTCCTTGTCATATGCTTCCTTGAACTCCCCCTCTTTCGACTGATGCTGAACTCCATACCTCCCTGGTTGGCTTTCTCGTCCTTTGCTCAGGTAATGGCATAAGTCCGACGTTGTCACTATTTCAGAATTTCTTTGAAGCCAAGCGCAAGGGGGCGTACTACTACGTTTGTGCAAGGAGGGGTCGGCCTCTTGTTCTCAATCTACTGTGTAAGATAAAAGATTGGAAAGAGAAGTTTGTCTTTGTTTTGACGCCTGAGGACCTAGATTTGAGGTCGAACTGGGAGATGCTGAATCTCTTGGTGAACAATGAAGTGGTCCTCGGGGCGGCCAACCAAGAGAACGTCGGGATCTTGGAGGACATCCCCAATGAAATCAAGGACTTTCAAGGCCTGGTTACGGATGAGCAGATAGTCAAGCATGTCTGGCTTAAAGGTAATCCAAGCTTCGTGACCACACTCCTGATTTTTCACCCCGATCTGTTGTTTTTTGTAGGTGTAGTCATGAGTCTCTCAAGGGAGGTGATGAAGAGGATGGCCAAAGAGCAGGCTGTCAAGGGCTTGGTCAAGGTCGGCCCGAAGCAAGGCAAGGAAGGGTCGAGCACTGCTCGGGCTGAGAAGGAGGAGCGGAGCAAGAAAACAAGAGTGGAGGCCGTGCATTTCGCTCTTCTTTCCCAGATGAGCATGACGGCCTTGGGCCCTCCTTTCGACCTTGACCCACCCCAGGAGAAGCTGGTCACCGTAACAGCTACAGCGTCCCAGGGCCCATCGGTCACTGTAACTGGTGCGACCCCTACCAGCTTGGTCGTGCCCTTGGTCGTACCCTGGGTTCTTCGGTCGAGTCGCCCAGACTGGCCGAGCGGTGGCGGTTAATCGATGGCCCTATGGATGCCTACCGTCGGGGCTAGGAAAGCTAGCCCATCCGAACTATGAGGCGGCGCTTGATGTTTTCAAGTAGAAGAAGGCCGAGCTCCTTGCTCTTCCAGTAGGGGAGATTACTGCTCTATTCTTCCCGATGAGCGCCCTCAAATCGATGTTTGACGAGGCTGGGGTTGCGGCCCGCCTGGCTGAGAACAGTATACTGCCCAAGGACCGAGAGTCTTTGGAAAATGTTGATGCAGAGAGGCTCTGCGGTATGGTCGGTTGGCTCAACATGCAAGTTCCTCGCTTTTCTAACTCAAGATACCGCTTTTCTCAGAAGATGCACGCTAACATCCTTACTTCTTTTGTGTAGATAGCCATGATGTTGGTGTCCCTCCAACGTCACTCCATAGTGGCGAAGCGTGCCCTTGCGAGGAAGGTGGCCGAGCTGGAGGCCGTGAAGGAGGCTGAGGAGAAGAAAAAGGCACTGGATGACAAGCTATCAAATCTCTGGAGTTATTATAAGCCCAGAAGGAGACGATCTCTGAGCTGGACAAAGTTAGAGAGGAGGCCGAGCAGAAGGCCCAGGGCGAAGAAGGCCAAAGGGTCACCACTGAGAATACCCTTGCCAGGGATATGGAGGTCAGTCAGAAAAGCATCACCAAGCTTGAGAGGCAGGTGGAGGAGATGGAGAAGATCGACCTCGATGAAATCAAGTTGGAGGCCATCAGCTGGTACCAGCTCCAAAAGTTCGTCCCCGCTTTGGCGGAGACCAGGGCCGAGGGCTTTGAGGAGGGCCTGGAGATGGGCTTTGAGAGATTCAAGGAGGGGATGGCGAAGCACTACCCCAACTTGGAGATCGAATTTTCCCAGTTATCGACGGTCTCTAACAATGAGGAGGATGCTTCCACTTTGGCTGGCTACGAGCAGGGGCAGGTGGAGGCGTAGTCGGGGAGGGCGAGCTATCGATTTCGGGCTGGTGTTGTGGTCGAACTTATCTTGTCATTTTTTTTGATTGAAGTCCGGATGACTTTTTGTAAGAATGATGTGTAATCAAAGTGACAATTTTAATGAAAAAATTTTCGTTTATTGTCGTACGCCTTGTCCCTCCCTATATATGCCCCAACATTCGGTGTGGACGATCTTCAGGTCGAGGAAAGACGGAATGTTGAGTAGACACTCTAGGAAAATTTTGCAGAGATCTTACTCGTGCAATTAGGTTGGCGATGCCCATTATTGGAGAGTGCTGGTTATCCCTAGACAGAGTAGTGGTCCGACCTCAAGGGTGACTGACTCTCCCGGAAAGGTGATACTCGCAAGTGTACGAGGTCAGCAAATAATATACCCGGTAAGTACGGGATTGTATCCACAGAGACGGAACTAATCTATAAATTCACACAAATAGTCAGAGCATGTAAAGAATGGTTGAGGCTTCTAACCACCCTATGGGGGTGAATGATTGTTTGGATAAATTGTTTATCTAAATACCCTAGAGTTAGGGTAATGTCCTAAGGTTTGGATGCAAGGGAGAGAAAGAGTGCAGGTGTTGAGGATATCGGTAGGATTACTCAATTGCTCTGCTAAATTTTAATTCCATGATAATTCGATCACTCTTCCATTTCAAGGTATGAGGATCGGGAAATAAATCAATTAAGCACATATGAGGTGCACCAAGGGCAATTGCTAACTGGGTTCTTCTCCTAATTAAAGCTCATGAATCACTCTCACACCCATTTCAAGGTATGTGAGAGTAGTACAAGTAGGTCGTGTTGCGCATCACACAACTACCGTTCTGCGGCCCCTTTCGGGTAATGCACGACTCAATAAACGAGTTACAACCCAATTAACAATCTGGGTTATTAGGAGAATTAAACTTCTAAATTACGAAATATAGATTGAAGGGGGTCTTGCATTCATTTCAAGATATGCGATACCCATTGGATACATAGATGCAACAATTACAAAGCACCCCCGTTCTGCGGCTCCTCCATATATAGTATCAAATCTAATTAATCATGAGTTTAGTTCACTTAACAATATGGATTAACAAGGGGTGCTGGAAATTAACATTAGCAAGGCAATCAAGACATCCTACATCAATCCAACACACACACACACACACACACACACACACACACACACACACACACACACACACACACACACACACACAATGAATCTAGCCTAGCATATCAAGAACAGAATCAACATTCATGAAAATAGTCATAGTTCAATGCAAAGAATGAAAGCAAATATGTATTAGAAAGAGGGTTGGAGATTTGTCACCAAATACAAGCTTCTTCTATTTGCAATCAATCTCAGCAACAGTAAAAACGAAATCAGAAAGCTCCAAACTCTCCAAAACCCTAATCCCCTTCTTAAGGAAGAAGATGACCTAAATAGCAAAAGATTCAGTTCTATCTCTATTACTTCTAGTGTTTTATTCCCCTTAGGGGTTACATCTCATCCATCCGAATCATCATCCAACGATTCACAGCAACTGGAAAGAAATCGGGTTAAGAAAAACCCGTTTCTCGCAACCCAGACTGCGGGCGAAAAATCCCAATCAGTTGACTGTCGAACAAACGGTAGTCGACTGATGACAGGTGACTATCATCGCTACCAAAGGGCGACATGCATCTATCTTTAAAAATCAGAGTCGCCTGTGTGATCCACAGGCGACTGTCTTTTGTTCTTCAGTCGCCTGCTGCAGAAATTCCAAAATAACAGCGAGTTGGCTCTTTTTGCTCCCTCGGTAATCTGAAATATCCGTCGATTGATGCGAAGATGACAGGCGACTGTATAATATTACAGTCGATTGTCAATCCTCTTACAGGCGACTATCGTTGGGCTTCAGCTTCTCCAGCTTCAGTTCTTTAAAGGCAGGCGACTGCCATTGTTTGGGCAGTCGACTGTTGGATTGCACAGGCGACTGTCGTTGCATCTACAGGCGCATGTTTTGTACTCCTCTTCTTGAGTTGATTTAGTCCCCTTCGGGACACCTGAAAGATTCAAAAAAATCCCTATAAATATAATAGACATTTATAATGCTTTGGGAAGTGAAATTATGCCAGAATAAAATCATATGCTCACAGATGATGAATTAGCGTAAATGTAGTTAAGAGAGCATGATTCTATGGATTATATGCATAAGAGGAGATGATTATGATGTTAGAATATTCAATATTTATTCATAATCACACCCCCAAACTAGCGTTTTGCTAGTCCCTAGCAAAATAAGTGATAAATTCCAAAATAAAATGTTGACCCCATCCATGGATTATTGGCAATACTAAAGGGTGTTGAAATCATATATTATAAGGGCAAAGTTCTCAAGTCTATACACTCTTCCCTAAGAATATAATCTCATTCCTCTTACACATTTCGCCATCCACACCTAAGCTTAGTATACCCTTTAATATGTCACAATCTCATGATGTAAGATCCTTAGGAACTCTCGAGCTTATGAGATATAACACTTACTCCCTCGAAAGATCATAGAGATGAGTTGTGGTTCAAATTTCATGCACTTACTCAAATTTCATGGCAATTTTTGCCTTATTCAAAGTACCATGGCAAAAGTTTATGCCTTATTCAAATGTGCACAAGTGCACTTATTATTGTAGCATTTGATAGCATTCATTTGAGCAACTCCAAATTCCAAGTCACTATCCTAGGATCCATGAATATAAACCTACCGAATTTTTAAAATTCCTAAGGCTTAATCAATTGATCGTTGATACCAAGGTTTCTACATCACTATAGGGTTTCAAATGTGTGGTAATTGCCATGAGCTTCAAGTTAAAGGGCCAAGTGTAAGCATGAAGAGAGACAATTAATTGCCCCTAGTACATAAAGATACACCACACCCTAATTTGCCAAAATCCACTTCAAGAATACATTTTTTCACCAAAATTGGGAATGATCACCACATTTAATCCATGGGTCTAACAAAAAGCTATGGGTTGCAGAAATGTTGGTGATGGATGGACAAATTTTTTTATTTCATTCAATTTATTCACAAAAAGGATGAAAATAATAAAAAGATGCTCAAGAAGTTTCTATATCCTAGTCCACACCCCCCAACTAAAAATAAACATGGTCCTCAATGTTTGAAGGGTGAGATGAAATATATACATGAAAATAGATAAACTAGGATATGAAAACTTGAGCAAGAATTATTCATTACTACATATTACTATATAGGAAAGTTTTGGAACGAACACACCTAATTGGTTCCACCCGGCGGAGGTTCCGTAAGCTCCATTGTGACCCCGTCCCTACTCCACGGCTCTTGGTAATGCTTTAAGCGTTCGCAGTTTACCTTGAAATCATTGCAGTTTTGCGGGTTAGCAATGGTCACCGCGCCATGTGGGAACACCTCCCGAACAATGAAAGGTCCAATCCACTTCGAACGAAGCTTTTCAAGGAAGAGATGAAGTCTTGAGTTGTAGAGTAGCACTTTCTCCCCCGAGGTGAATTCTCTCCTTAAAATGATTCGATCATGGGCGCATTTAAGCCTCTCCTTCACAAGCTTGGAATTGTTGTATGCCTCCTTCCTTATCTCTCGAGCTCCACTAACTGCAATTTACGAGAAGAGGGGTCAATTTCAGAATTAAACTTTTTAATTGCACAAAAAGATTTGTGTTCAAGTTCAATGGGCAAGTGGCAAAATTTTCCAAAAACTAAGTGATATGGGGACATCCCTAAAACCGTTTTGTAGGTGGTACGTGTCACGACCCGCTTCCCTAAAATGGAGGCGAGACGTGAAAAGGTCCGCACGAGAGTGGAGCTGTGAAGCCCCAAACCCGATAAGCGTCAATAAAACATAAGCAGGTCCCTGTAACCACAATGGAACAACAATAATAACACAAAGAGAGACTGAAATAAAATCTCATATCTCATAAACTGTCCAACATCCATAAAAGCCACCAGGCTAAAAGAAAGAGTCTAAAGGCCCAGAACAAGGCCAACAAAAGCAACGACATAACAAAGTATAGGTGCTACGCACCGACAACAAAACAACAGTCTAAACAAAAGGAAAACACAACGAAGACACTAGGACTGGTCCCCAGTGTCCACGTACTCCCCGTCAAACACAAGATCGGGCTCGGCGTCAGCAAACACCTCGTCCTCAACAAAGGACCCAGGCTCGGGATCTAACATGTGTCACCCAAAAGAGTAAAGGGCATATGTCAGCAAGTCTAAAAGACTTGGGCAAGGAAACTGAAGGTAAGGTAAACTAGCAACCTAGCAATTATTGTATGATGCATGGCAAGTAAAGGCAGGGAAGTGACAAGTAAACGGGAGTACAAGTAGCAAGTGTCAAGTGGTAGTTGTGACATGTAATGTCAAGGAACAAGTACAAGGGATCACTCAACGAGTGCCCTATTGCCCGCAGGCTGTGCTCAAGTACAAGTCAAGGAAATCACGTCAAGTAAACACGTCGTGCACAGAGATTCCGCCTGTTGGCTAGAGCGGCTGATCGGGCCAACTCCTAAGCTCAAGTGACCGTTTATCTCTACCCCTCCCAAGTGTGTCGAGCCAGGGCATTACCCCCGAACACGGAATGCTCGCTTCTGGGACACGAGCCAGGAAGTTGGAATAACACGTATGGCATAGGGTTATGCCCACGTATAGTGGGTGCCTAGCCGGAACTAGTAGGTCGGGCGTTGGCTATCAACCAACACATGGCCCGCTTCTGGAGCACGAGCCAGGAAACACAAGTATTGTAGCGTGTGCTACGAATGCGACATACAACATGGATGGCAATCTATTCGCGTACCGTCAATCAAAATTAAACATGACATGGTAGTTGTGCAACATGGTAAAACGACGGTCCTAGCTTCGTTGTCAAGCTAGTTCCGGAATTTGCGCCTAGGCGAGTATCATTTCGTCGCCTAGTCTCTTTTACGCTTACAACAAGCAAATGGCCTAAAGCATGGCCTAAACCCTAGGAGGCAAGTTTCACTTGCCTAGCACCGGGAATGACGATTACGAAGGTTCGTCTTGCGGATGCTAATCTACGGGGGAAATCGCTGTTATGGGGAAACAAACATCAAACAACATGAAATTTCATTAGGGTTTCTTAAAAATACAAATAGGTTATAAAACGTCAAGAGATCGATTTCTTACCGTGAGGAGGCGGAAGAAACACTCCGGAGAACCCTAGGACCAGATCTGGAAACGAAAGGAGAAGTTTGGAGAACTAGGGTTTTTGGGGGATTTTGGGGGTTTGATGGAGATTTGGGGAAGATGAGAGGTAGAATGAGTGGAGGGTGAGTTTGGATGATGGATCTTGGGTTTGGGATGAAGGAATGAGGGCTTGAGGTAGAAGGGGGCTCAATGGGGGAGGATTTAGGGTTTTAGGTCGAGTGGAGGAAGAAGAAAACGTTTGGGAGGGGTATAAATAGGTTGGGCTGGCGGTTGCCCAGAAATTAGGGTTTTAACACAGATTAGTCGGTCAAAGAGCAACCACTGACCGACTAGTTTGGCAACTAGTCGGTCGGTCGACCAACGCAGACCGACTAAGTGTAAACAGTAACCTCTGAACGAAAATGGGATTTAGAATTAGTCGGTCGAAGAACAAATACTGACCGACTAGTTTAACATCTAGTCGGTCGATGAACGTTCTTAGACCGACTAAGAGTGAACAGTATAGATACTAAAATTTAGTTGAAGAGTTAGTCGGTTAAAGAAGCATTGCTGACCGACTAGTTTGCAACCTAGTCGGTCAACCAACGTTCTTAGACCGAATAACGATAAACAGTAACTCCTGAATAATTTAGAAAGCCAACTAGTCGGTCCAAGAAGGATTGTCGACCGACTGGATCGTCATCTAGTCGGTCGGTGCCCCTTCTTACACCGGCTAATAAGCACCAAAAGTTCCGATACGGAGCGCGGGGCCCTGGGATCGATTCCTAAGACTCCTAGGCTTGATCTAATAGTAAGATACGACCGTTATGAAGTCCGTCACGAATGACATACTTCGAAAATCGACGATCCTAAGGAAGAAACAAGAATACACGACGAAACGAGCGAAAATGAAAGTCACTGAGACGAAAACCACGCATGAGGAGAAAATCCACCAAAACATATATTATATTATAATAAATCCAGATACATGAAAACCAGTCGTTACAGTACGGTATGCCCACAATGCCTCGGGAAGATGCATGCTCCAATGCTTCCTTGATGGATTCACCGTCTTTTGGAGTAAGTTCTTGATTTTCCCGATTCGCCAACTACGCTTGTCCATTGGTTTGGGGGTGGTATGGTGTAAAAACCTTGTGTTTCACCACAAACTTCTTCATTAAGCTTGCGAAGAGGCGGTTGCAGAAATGTGAACCTCCGTCGCTTATCATTGCTGTTGGCATCCCAAATCGTGCGAAAATGTTTTCCTTTATGAATTTAAGCACGATAGCCGCATCATTGGTCCTACAAGGAATAGCCTCCACCCATTTAGATACATAATCTATATGATTATAGAAAGCAAAATATATGTGTACCCAGAAGATGGGAGAAATGGCCCCATAAAATCAATTGCCCAAATAATCGAAAATTTCTAATTCAAGAATGGGGTTTAACTGCATCATATTTCTTTTAGTAATTACCCCCAACTTTGTTCAAGCTAAGTACGATTTACAATATGTATAAGTGTCCTTAAACATGCTAGGCCAATAAAAACCACATTGTAGAGTTTTTGCTACGGTCTTTTGGGCCAAAAAAGGACCACCACACACCCCCTCATGGCAAAAATGTAAAACTATATCAAACTCATGGTCGGGTATGCATCTCCTTACTATTTGGTCATTACAATACTTGTAAAGGTAAGGATCATCAAAAAAGAAAGATTTTACCTCAAAGATGAACCTTTTGTAATCTTGGCGAGACCAAGTAGACGGACGGTGACCAAGTAATTTATGATGTCGGCATACCATGGGAGTGTGTGGGATATCGCAAAAAGATGTTCGTCAGGGAACGAATCATTCAATGGGATGGTTGCGGCTCCATGCTCATCGTTAACCGTGAAAGGTGATCGACAACATGATTTTTCGCTCCCTTCTTGTCCTTGATGGCGATGTTGAATTCCTACAAGAACAAAATCCAACGGATTAGTCCTAGGCTTGGCGTCTTTCTTGGAAAGAAGATATTTAAGAGCGGCATGGTCGGTGAAGATTGTAATTGGGAATCCCAATATGTATCTCCTAAATTTCTCTAACGCGAATACAACAGCTAAAAGCTCCTTCTCCATGGTGGTGTAGTTTCGTTGAGCTTCATTCAAGCTCTTTCTTGCATAGTAAATCACCACGGGGACATTGTCCTTGCATTGTCCAAGCACGGAACCAACCGCATAGTCACTAGCATCGCACATGATTTCGAAGGGTGATGTCCAATCTGGCAACTGAAGAATAGGTGAACATGTGAGCAAAATTTTCAACTTCTCAAAAGAAAGTTGACAATCATTTTTCCAAGCAAAATATGCATCATTTTTCAAAAGCATGCAAAGAGGCTGAGATATAGAACTAAAACTTTTATGAACCTCCGATAAAAACCTGCATGCCCAAGAAATGATCGAATATCTCTTACACATCGATGAGTGGGTAGCTTTTCTATTACCTCGATCTTGGCTTTATCAATGTGCATACCTTCCTTGGATACAATATGACCGAGGACTAAGCCTTCGGTGGCCATGAAATGGCATTTCTCCCAATTCAAGAGAAGGTTTTTCTCGATACATCGATCTAACACCAAAGCCAAGTTAGATAAACAATTATTAAATGTGCTACCATACACAGAGAAATCATCCATGAATACCTCCACAATCTTTTCAACCATATCATGGAAAATGCTAAGTATACAACGTTGAAAGGTTGCGGAGGCATTACATAGGCCAAATGGCATCCTCTGGAATGCAAAAGTGCCAAAAGGACAAGTGAAGGTGGTCTTCTCTTGTTCTTCGGGTGCTATTTCTATTTGATAATATCCGGAGTAGCCATCAAGGAAGCAATAATACTCGTGTCCGGCCACTCTCTCTAGGATTTGATCTAGAAATGGGAGAGGGAAGTGGTCTTTAAGGGTAATATAATTTATCTTCCTATAGTCAATGCACATGCGCCATCCCGTGGTGGCTCGCATGGGGAATAACTCATTGTTCTCATTTTTAATTACTGTTACGCCCGATTTCTTAGGTACAACTTGAATGGGGCTAACCCATCTACTATCGGTAATAGGGTATATAATACCTGCATCAAGAAGCTTAAGGATTTCACCCTTTACCACTTCCTTTAGGTTAGGATTTAACCTACGTTGCATTTCTCTAGTGGGTTTGGTTTCATCCTCTACGTAGATGTGGTGCTTGCAAATTAGGGGGTCAATACCTTTAATGTCGGCAATTGTCCAACCAATTGCCCCCTATGCGTTTTAAGCACTTCTAACAATTGCATTTCTTGCTTATTAGAGAGTTTAGAGGATATTATTAGAGAGTTTAGCGTTTTAAGCACTTCTAACCCTTTACCACTTCCTTTGGTATGACGTGACCAACGGTAGCGGCTCAAAATATGGCATCCACTTAGTCACCACGCTAACTTCCTACGAAAAACACTCGGTGTCAGTATTTTCACAAAAATGATCAACAAAATTAAGCGCCTCAACAAACTCCGCATCGAAATGCTCTTCAACTAGAGGCTCAATCATGCAAGCATCCTCAAACTCACTATCCCCCAATGGCAACTTACAAGCATTGAAAATGTTTAAGTCAAGTGTCATGTTGCCAAACGAGATTTTAAGTTGACCATCCCTACAATTGATTGTAGCATTGCTCGTAGCTAGGAATGGTCTACCTAAGATGATGGGGTTGGTGTTTTGGTTTGAGGTCCAAGGATGTCCAACACGACAAAGTCCACCGGGCAGTAAAATTTGTCCACTTGGACGAGCACGTCCTCTATGCTACCCTTGGGGACCTTGATAGATCTATCGGCCAATTGGAGAATAATGGGTGTTGATTTCAATTCTCCAAGTCTTAATTGCACATACAAGTTATATGGCAAAATGTTAACACTCGAACCTAAATCTAGGAGGGCTTGCCCTATTTTTTGGGTTCCTATGATGCATGTGATTATAGGTGAGCCGGGATCCTTGTATTTAGGAGGGGTGTTATGTTACACGATAGCACTAACTTGTTGCGTTAGGAAGGCCTTTTTCTTAACACTAACATTCCTCTTAACGGTGCACAAATATTTTAAAATTTTGGCATATACTGGAATTTGATTTATTGCATCAAGAAGAGAAATATTAATTTGACATTTTTGAAATATTTCGCTGATTTCGGATTGAAACTTATCTTTCCATGGATGTTGAAGCCTTTGAGGGAATGGTGCGGGAGGGATGTACGGCTCGGGCTCTTCAATGACGATCTCTTCGGAATGGTTGCCTTTGTCCGATCTTCCCTCTTGCACCTCTTCATTTGTAGTGGCTTCATTCTCCATAACTATCTCCGCCTCGACTCTCGTTGGCTCCGGCTTCTCAATTTCCCGACCACTCCTCCAAGTTGTCACCGCTTGACAAGACTTGACGTTGGATCCCCCTGATGAAGAATTCATGTTCGGGTTGGGGAGTGGTTGTATCGGAAGCTTGCCATTCTCTAGAGTTGCCGCAAGGTTCGCCATATTCTCGTTGAGTTGTTGAAATTGTTGTTGGTGTTGTGCTTGGGTTTGTTGTAGTTGTTGACATTGTTGGAAGTTGGCTTGATTTTGCATTGTTTGCATTTGGATGAATTGTTGCAATGTGTTGCTCAAAGATTGCACTTGTGGCTCATTTGTTTCATCCCTCCTCATTTGGATGCCTTGTTGATTGTTGTTGTTGAAGGGTGGACGATACGATGGTTGAGCTTGTTGTTGTCTTTGGGGTCCCCAATTCAAACTCGGGCTATTCCTCCAACTCGGGCCTTGATTGTGGGAATTGTTGTATCCTTGCCCTTGGTTGGAGTTTGCCACATAATTCACTTAAGTGGGGTCTTGAAGCACGTCCTTCGCTATCGGTAGGTTGGGACATTGGTTAATGCTATGGTCTACGCTACTGCAAAGATTGCATATCCCTTCATTGCCAACTGTCACGGCCTTCACTCCTTTCAACTGCAACCCCTCTAGTCTCTTGCAAATGATGGCCTCCATTCTTGATTCTAAGGCTTCCTCTTGGGTCAATGTAAGGAGATCTCCACGGGCCAAAGGTTGACGTAATTCTCTTCTCTCAGATTCGGGAGTCGCCTCCCAACTTCGTGCATTCTTTGCTATGGACTCTAAGTAGTCACATGCTTCCTCCGGTGTCTTATCCAAGAATTCCTCATTGCACATCATTTCCACGAATTGCTTCATAGATGGGATGAGTCCGTCGTAAAAGAAACCGATGAGACGGTATTCATCAAATCCATGGTGTGGACATGCTAGTAGCAACTCCTTGAACCTTTCTCAAGTGATATCAAAGCTTTCATTTGGCTTCTGAGAAAAGTTTGCCATTTGCCACTTTAATCCTTGAGTCTTGTGCAAGGGAAAAAACTTTTTCAGAAATTCAGCTTGCATTGCCAACCAGGAGTTAATAGTATGAGGAGGTATAGCATTAAACCAATTTTTAGCTTTATCCTTTAAAGAAAAAGGAAACAGTTTAAGGTAAATGGTTTCATTGCTAGCCTTCCCATAAGAACATGTGAGGCATACATCTTCAAAATCCTTTATGTGTAGATAAGGGTTCTCCTTCTCTACACCATGAAAAGTGGGAAGAATTTGAAATATCCCAGGTCTTGGGCTAAAGGAATTCGCATCGGCTGGAAGCACAATGCATGAGCCGGTAGCAGACCTACTCGGTCTCAACACATATCTCAAACTTCGATCATCCACATGTTGAGAGTGATCGTCCTCACTATGATTGGTGTTGTCATTACCGTTGGTGTTGGTATTGTTATCGGCCATGTTTGTGTTTCTTACTAGCCGATGTGTTCGAGGAGTCCTTAACCACATAAACTAGACAATTGAGTTCAAGCAAAAACTTTCCAATATTAACCTAATTTTTATAGTTTTGATGATTATATAAATTGAAAAACAAACTCGGATATCCACAATGAGTATAGACAATAAAATGGAAAGATCTCACCAAATTTTCACGACAAAAACCAAAGTGTGAAATAAAGATACGTCGTCCCCGGCAACGACACCAATTTGCTTGACTCTCCCTTAAAGGTGATACTCGCAAGTGTACGAGGTCAGCAAATAATATACCCGATAAGTACGGGATCGTATCCACAGAGACGGAACTAATCTGCAAATTCACACAAATAGTCAGAGCATGTAAAGAATGGTTGAGGCTTCTAACCACCCTATGGGGGTGAATGATTGTTTGGATAAATTGTTTATCTAAATACCCTAGAGTTAGGGTAATGTCCTAAGGTTTGGATGCAAGGGAGAGAAAGAGTGCGGGTGTTGAGGATATCGATAAGATTACTCAATTGCTCTGCTAAATATTAATTCCATGATAACTCTGATCACTCATCCATTTCAAGGTATGAGGATCAGAAAATAAATCAATTAAGCACATATGGGGTGCACCAAGGGCAATTGCTAACTGGGTTCTTGTCCTAATGCTCATGAATCACTCTCACACCCATTTCAAGGTATGTGAGAGTAGTGCATGTAGGTCATGTTACGCATCACACAAGCACCGTTCTGCGGCCCCTTTCGGGTAATGCACGACTCAATAAACGAGTTACAACCCAATTAACAATCTGGGTAATTAGGAGAATTAAACTTCTAAATTACGAAATATGGATTGAATGGGGGTCTTACATTCATTTCAAGATATGCAATACCCATTGGATACATAGATGCAACAATTACGAAGCTCCACCGTTCTGCGGCTCCTCCATGGATAGTATCAAATCCAATTAATCATGAGTTTAATTCACCCAACAACATGGATTAACAAGGGGTGCTGGAAATTAACATTAGCAAGGCAATCAAGACATCCTACATCAATCCAAAACACACACACAATGAATCTAGCCTAGCATATCAAGAACATAATCAACATTCATAAAAATAGTCATACTTCAATGCAAAGAATGAAAGCAAATATGTATTAGAAAGAGGGTTGGAGATTTGTCACCAAGTACAAGCTTCTTCTATCAACAATCAATCTCAGCAACAGTAAAAACAAAATCAGAAAGCTCCAAACTCTCCAAAACCCTAATCCCCTTCTTAAGGAAGAAGATGACCTAAAATAGCAAAAGATTTAGTTCTATCTCTATTACATCTGAATAGCAGTGTTTTATACCCCCTAGAGGTTACATCTCATCCATCCGAATCATCATCCAATGATTCACAGCAACTGGAGAGAAATCGGGTTAAGAAAAACATGTTCTCGCAACCCAGACTGCGGGTGAAAACCCCCAATCAGTCGACTGTCGAACAAACGGGAAAAACCCGATCAGTCGACTATCGAACAAACGGAAATCAACTGATGACAGGTGACTGTCATCGCTACCAAAGGCCGACAAGCGACTGTCTTTAAAAATCACAGTCGCCTGTGTGATCCACAGGCGACTGTCTTTTGTTCTTCAGTCACTTGCTATAGAAATGCCAAAATAACAAAGAGTTGGCCCTTTTTGCTCCCTCAGGAATGTGAAATATCAGGCGATTGATGTGAAGATGGAAGGAGACTGTACAATATTACAGTCGACTGTCAATCCTCTTACAGGCGACTGTCGTAGGTCTTCAGCTTCTCCAGCTTCAGTTCTTTAAAGGCAAGCGACTGCCATTTTTTGGGCATTCAACTGTTGGGTTCCCCAGGCGATTGTCGTTGCATCTACAGGCGCCTGTTTTGTACCCCTCTTCTTTAGTTGATTTAGTCCCCTTCAGAACACCTGAAAGATCCAGAAAGATCCCTATAAATATAATAGACATTTATAATGCTTTGGAAAGTGAAATTATGCCAGAATAAAATCATATGCTCACAAATGATGAATTAGCATAAATGTAGTTAAGAGAGCATGATTCCATGGATTATACGCATAAGAGGAGATGATTATGATGTTAGAATATACAATATTATTCATAATCAGTGACACATGACATCAGAACCTTGACAAGGAATCGGAGTAGTCCGGAGAGCCCTGGACGACCCATCAGGGGCACGTCTCGGAAGCCTGCCCAGGATCTTTGGAATGGTAGGGACACAGCTCGAAAGCCTGCCCCAGGTCCTTTGGCGACCTATCGAGGACGCAGCTCCAAAGTCTACCCCGGATCTTTGGAAGGGTAAGGGTGCAGCTCGAAAGCCTGCCCCAAGTCCTTTGGCGACATATCGAGGATGCAGCTCCGAAGTCTACCTCGGATCTTTGGAAGGGTAAGGGTGCAGTTCGGAAGCCTGCCCCATGTCCTTCGGTAACCTATCGAGGCATGGCTCCGAAGCTTACCCCAGATCTTTGGAAGGGTAGGAGCACAGTTCAGAAGCCTGCCCCTGGTCATTCGACGACCTATCGGGGACGCGGCTCGAAAGCCTATCCCAGATCTTTGGAAGGGTAGGACGCAGCTCGAAAGCCTGCCCCAGGTCCTTCGGCGACCTATCAGGGGCACAGCTCGGAAGCCTGCCACTGATCTTTGGAAGGGTAGGGACGAAGCTCGGAAGCCTGCCTCAGGTCCTTCGACGACCTATCGGGGGCGTGGCTCAGAAACCTACCCCCGGATCCTTGGAAGGGTATGGGCACATCTCGAAAGCATGCCCCATGTCCTTTGGCAACTTATCAGGGGCACGGCTCGAAATTCTTCCCTGGATGTTTGGAAGGGTTGGCGGGGCAGCTCGAAAGCCTGCCCCAGGTCCTTCGGGGACCTATCGGGCGCGCGGCTCGGAAGCCTGCCCCAGATATTTGGAAGGGTGGGGGCACAGCTCGAAAGCCTGCGCCAGGTCCTTCGGCAACCTATCAGGGGCACGGCTCGAAAGCCTGCCCCGGATCTTTGGAAGGGTCTGTACACATCTCGGAAGCCTGCCCCAGTTCCTTCAGCAACCTATCGGGGGGCGGCTCGGAAGCCTACCCCGGATCTTTGGAAGGGTATGGGCGTAGCTTGAAGCCTGCCCCAGGTCCTTCGGTGACCTATTGGAGGCGAGATAGCTTTCTCCCAACGAGCAAGCCAACCTACGTTGAGGTGTTCCGATTTTGGGGAGGAGTTGTAATTCAAATTGAGACAATACAAAAAAATTTTGGCCACAATTTATTGATAATATTTGAGCAAGTACTCGGCATTCCATGGGTGAGCTAACTCCTTGCCCTCCAATTTTGCTAATATGTAGGTCGTCAGCCCTACAATGTCGGTTATTTTGTAGGGGCCTTCCCACTTTGCAACGAGCTTTTCTCGATGGGCGATGATCCATGGGCGTTGTCGACCTTCTTCTTCAGGGGCCCAAGGATGAATTTGTTCGCTGCTTCTGCCATACCATTTCTTTGTGGATACGTCACAGAGGCAAAGTGGAGATTGACACCCCAGTCCAAGCAGAAGCTTTTGAAGTCCGAACAGTCGAACTACTTCCTGTTGTCCGTCACTATAAAGTGAGGTATCCCAAAGCGGCATATAATGGACTTCCAGACGAAGTTCTTCATATCCTCCAAGGTGATGCATGCTAGTGGCTCTGCCTTGATCCATTTGGTCAAGTAGTCAATGGCGGTAACGAGGTACTTCCTTCCTCCTGACGCAGGCAGGAATGGTCCGAGGATGTCGAGGCCCCATTTGGCTAATGTGACCTGGTCGATGATCGGAATCAGGTCCACCGACAGGGCAGTGGTATGCTTGTAGAATCTTTGGCACTCCTTGCACTGCTTGATATACTTGGTCGCATCGTCCAACATGGTTGGTAAGTAATAGCCCTAACAGATCGTCGTGTGTGCGATGGTGCGACCGTCGTAATGATTCAGGTAGAGAGCCTTATGTATCTCGCGGACGACCTGCTCAGCTCTGGTGGGCCTGAGACATATCAAATAAGGCAAAACGTTGTTTCTCGTGTGACGCTTCTGATAAAGCTTGCAGCTGAAGATCACGAACATCAAGGCTCGTCTTTCAATTGTTCGTGCTTCTAGTCAATCTCCGAGCAAGGCCCCGGTCTCCAAGTATGATATGACCAGGCTCATCCACGTTGGCTCCTGGTCGACGCATATCAGCTCACCTTCTTCAATACTTGGTGTCAGTAGGTTCTCGATGTAGATGGCATTTCCTATCTCGACAGGAGAAGAAGATGCCAACTTTGAGAGTGCGTCGGCCCAGAGATTGTTCGATCAGGGCAGATGATGGATCTCTGCTCTTCTGAACTTTTGAAGCTTGGCCCGGGTGCACTTTAGATAACTCTTCATCAGGTCCTCCCTAGCTTCGAAGCTGCCGTGTATATGTTGGACAACGAGCCTCAAGTTGCTAATCAACATCACATTTATTGCTCCAAGTGCTCAGCAGTGTTTTAGCCCATTGAGGGCGGCCTCATACTCCACCACATTGTTGGTTGCTGAAAAATTGAAGCAGAGTGCATACTCCAGCAAGCTCCTGTCGGGGGTCTCTAGCACGATGCCAGCTTTGCTCTCCGAGCCCGTGGCCGATCCATCTATGTGGATGATCCATCGCTCGCCCTCGGATCGGGGGGATGTTGATGGGTGTCCTTGATGGCTGGATTCTGTTGTTTCGTGCCCGGCTGAACATCCGGTAAAGCTCCAACAAGCTCTTCGACCGTGCATTCTGCCACGAAGTCTGCTAGTGCCTGACCCTTGATCATCGCACTGGGCTTGTAGACGATGTCAAACTCGCTAAGTTCAATGCTCTAATTCAGCATCCGGCCCGATCTCTCCAACCTCTTTAGATTCTTCTCGAGCAGCAAGTTGGTGTAGACCAGGATGGTGTGCGCCTGGAAGTAGGGTCAGAGCTTCCTCTCCATCAGGGTTAAGCAGTAGGTGAACTTCTATATTGGGCTATAGAAGGTTTCCACGGAGCAATCAGCTGGCATAGTAGACCGGCCTCTGAGTGCCTACATCTTCTTTGATTAGGACCGAGCTGACGGCCTCCTCGGTGGCAGCTAGATGAGGCCAAGTCGCTCTCCTTCCTCCAGATTTGTGAGCAACGGTGGGCTTTGTAGATAAGCTTTCAGCTCGCCAAAGTCTTGGGTGCAAGAGTCGTCCCACTCGACTTTCGTCCTCGCCCCTTTCTTCATACTAAGGGCCTTCTGCAAGACTTTAAAGAATGTGAGGGACCTCTCGATGGACTTTGACAGGAATCTCATAAGTGCGACGATCTGCCCATTCAGCCTTTGTAAGTCTCTGATCGTCCTCGGCTTGCTCATGTTGATGAGGGAGGATATCTTTTCAGGATTTGCCTCAATCCCTCGCTTGGTGATCATTACGCCTAGGAGAACGGCATCCTGATCGACGGGGGCTTCTGCTCTGATACTGGCTTTCTTCTTGTCTCAGGCTCCGTGATCTCCCGCACTGATGACTTTCAGCAGCGAGATTTGGCTTAGGGAAATTTTGTACTCCCTAGGCCGCCTCATAGGGGACTCCTCATCTCCCCTCTCAGAGCCTCTCCCTCATGGTAATGGTCAGCTGTCGTGGTCGCATTTTTCTCGTCGAGCTTCCTTTGTCGAGCAGCCACTTCCTCTTCGAACTGGGGGAGGAGGTCCCTCCTCATATTCTGATGTCTAGGGGAGCTTCATGCAGAGGGGTCCCCATGGGTCTGGCGGCAACTCGGTCTTCCATCATCTTGGTGAAGTCTGTGAAATTCACATGGACGTTGCGTGTCGCGGCCTGTATGACAGCCACCGACCCTTCAAGGGGCAAGTCCAGTGGGGGGTCCTTCTGGGAGATCGAGGCTCCTCGGCCAAGGGCGGCCTCAGAGTGTCATTGATTAGTGCCTCGAGTCGTCCCGGCTTTCTTGGAGATGGCGGTGGGGTGACGTCGGGCAACTTGCCATGGCGAGAATTGCGACAAGTATGTGTGGAGCCAGACATGAGTGTAACCCTTCGTTCCCACAGACAGCACCAATTGTTGCGGGTCAAATCCCCCTAACAATGAGATTTATACAAAGGGGAATCAAGGGTATAGTGATTACATGTTAATTGGGTCTTAGTATAGGCTAAACGCCAGATTCAAGATCGCTCGAAGGTCGCCAACCGCTTGGAAGAGTGGCCGATCTTCCTGCACAACGAGTAACTCGTGAGAAAGGCTGGGCTGGCTGTCAACCCATGGCCTCTCCGATGGTAAATTAAGTAAGCAACTTGTTAGAAGGAGGCGGGACATGCTAGTCGATCTTAGTGTAGAGTGACCTAACGTGGCGAGCTCACGTGGAAGGCACAGATATGTGGACGATATGTAGCCTAATGTGTAAATGAGAGTTTTTTTTATTTCTACCAACCAATCCTCTCGTTGATGGCTGGAGGGGGGTATTTATAGTGGGTAGAGTCTGTTGATCACCGTCCAATCAGCTGTCGCTTCTGCTTAGCTGTGGTCTAGCTGGCGCGTTGCTGGAGTATTAATGGGGATGTGATGGCTCTGTGAGAGTGTCAGAGATATTTTAGCACCGCCTTAATCGGGCATTAATGGGGACATGACAGGCGGCCATC
Source organism: Scilla litardierei (assembly GCA_030789695.1). Lineage (NCBI taxonomy): Eukaryota > Viridiplantae > Streptophyta > Magnoliopsida > Asparagales > Asparagaceae > Scilla > Scilla litardierei. Next base: position 167,725,264 of record CM061141.1, read on the forward strand.
AATTCTCATCTTTAACATTAGACATTAATTGGAGGCGTAGGTAGCCCCACGTCACTTAGTCAAAGATATTTATGGGCTGCCTGGTCATCGAAGGTTGCCCTTGGAGAGAGTCGAGCTTGTGCCTGAGCTCGGCGTCCCCAGCTTCCTCCGATCGACCCTCCTACCTAGGTTATCAAAGCGAGCTTTGTCGCACTGGTCGATCTCTACGCTTGGCTGGCGAGCTTCCCACTTGACTAGTTGCGCAATCCTCTCTCTCGATTTGTAGGGCAAGCTTCTTGATCAGTCGGGCAAGCAGTGAGCTTCTCATTTGGGCTCGCTCTTGTTCCGGCTAGCCAGTAAGCTATTCACTTGGGCTTCAACTATTTGGGCCTTCATTTTCTGGGCCGACCATCAGGTTGTAACAGTTGTAATATGCGAAGTTGTAATATGGTCGGCTCCTTCGACCACTTTTTCTGCATGTCGTAAGCAAACATTGTAATAGATAAATATTACAACTTTTTGAAACGTTGTGTAAACTTCTATTACAAAGTTTAGAAAAGGTTGTGTATAAAGATATTACAACTTTTAATAAACGTTTTGTAAACTTCTATTACAACTTTTAATAAAAGTTGTGAAAACTTTTATTACAACGTTTATAAAAGTTGCGTAAAGCAATATTACAACTTTCTTTAAAAGTTGTGTAAACTTATATTACAACGTTTATAAAAGATTCTGTAAACTTCTATTACAACTGGTTTAAATAGTTGTTTAATACTCTTTTATAACTTCTATAAAATGTTGTCTAACATTTATTACAACTTCTATAAAATGTTGCAGAAAATGTAAAAAATTAAAAAAAAATATGGTTGCAGTTATTCCAAATCTCCTTGCAGTAGTTGTACACATCCTGATGAACGCACACACATAATATTATTCAAACCACATTCATTATTCATTGAGATAACATAGTTTTATTTCATCATCTTTTTTCAAAAACTAAAGTGATATAATTTTTTTACAAAATTTGCATATCGTTGCTGATATCATACATCAATCAACTAACTACATATGACAAACAAGTATTGACATAGAGTTACATCAACACGCATGGCTGTGGTGGACACAACAATGTTCCTCCTAGTCATGCCCCTTAGTCGTCGACCGACGCTGGTGGACGGAGCACAAGCCTCCTCTCCCTATCAGTCATCCCCCTTCATCATCGGCCTCCAAACCCTAGACGTAATCATCCCCCATTGTGTATGCGCGACCCGCCATGCTTGATACAGACATAAACCCTCTCAGACCCATGAAGAACGACTGGTCTCTACAACCGTAAAAATTAGTTTCTGCAGTGCATCAAACATTTAATAAGTGTGTGTTTTTTTGTGTGTAAACATTATTAAAAAATTAGAAAAAGAACATAAACCATAAAAATATTTTTTATACCTGTTGTCGCTACATATGATGTGCCATTCCTCCTTGCCTAACCCACATTTGCTGCGCGGGCTGCCCTTGCCCTTGCCTAACCCACATAATGTTAATACTTCATGTGCAACTAGCCGACTTTGCCCATAAAAAGAAAGCGATTGTTTTTTCAGAATCACATTGGTTTTTAGTAATACAATCTCTTCAGTCATGAAAATACACATCACCTTTCAATTTTGGCGTGGGATCAATATGCAGATCAGTTGGGGAGGTTAATTTTCAATGCAATCTTTCAAAGCTTAATCACCCTCAGGTCTATAACCTAGTCCTTGTCAATAGAAAAGAGGATGCATGTGTCTATGCATGTCTGTGCATGTCTAAGATAGAGAAAGAGATAGATTTACCTCTTACCGCAGTACAAAAGGTAAAGAACCAATAGACCTATTTGTCATTAAGAGGGATGATACCGGCCCTTTTTCCATCTGAAAGGAATTGGTGGACCCCATTCTTCATCCTGTGGCCTTTTGATAAATAGCCAATCCCCGGATAGCTGGCCTGCCAGAACTAATGGGAGCTGCAAGTCCCAACCATTGAGCCACCATGGATTGCATTCCATCACACCCGAGTAGTACCTTTGAATCACCAATAAAACATTTTTGATTAGGGATTAGCATATAGAAGTAACAAAAGTGAAAAGGGATAATTGGACGGTGAATAGAAGTCTTTCAAATCTTAAAAAATAATAAACATAAAAAAAAGAAACAAAACAATTATCTAACCATATTTCATGTTTTATATACACAAGTCACAGCAATTCACATCACAATTACAGACTTTTAAATAGCTAGTCGAAAGCTTTTTTGTCGACAAACAAGTATTTTCCAAGTATTTACTATCACTATTGCAAGTTATGTGCATATGATAACACATACAATCATCATTGTCACTTGTTCAGCGCTCTTTTTCTCCCTTTTTTCAAAAACTTTTCTAAATAATGTAATTGCATTTTACTTATTCTCATTGGTCTTACGGCTGGCAAAATGTCACAGTGTTGCAAAGTTAATTGGTAGAAAATGATCAAGTTGGGGGGAAACAGTTTTAAAATAACAATTCAATATCTTCCATATGTGATTAAAAGCCCAATCTTGTTGAGATACCTTTGTTCTAATAACGGTTCCATCCTCTAGCTGCAAACTGGTAATAGATGATGAATCTTTTAAGAGTTTGGTCCTGATTGAAGCAACTATGGATGAAAAGCCATTATATGTACTTTTCATGTAAATAGCAAAGAATAAATGAGCCATGGCATACAATATCCTAGAAACGTTAAGGCATCTATTTAAAATAGATTCCTAATTATATCGCAAGTGATTCAGTACATTCATAGTCTGCCCAAGAACAAGCATGTGCTACACAGATGTGCAAGCATGTTGTACAACTGGGAATCAGCTAGAAAATAGCAATGTCCCAAAACTTGCACTGCATATGCGAACTTAGTATTGCATGAAATATCAATACATGGCATTCTAGAGCAATGGAAGAGCACTTTTTAAAGCATGAAAAGTTATCAGCTGGGAAAAATTGAGTGAATGTTGTGCAGAAATATAAATGACACCCAAAATTTGGTTACGCGACACCTATATCTTTTGAGAAAAGGAAAACACACACATTTTACCACCAATTTTGCTTTAAAACATTTAGATAGGCTTCATAATATTTTTGGTATACTTGATGAAACTGAGAATGCATATGCATGAACTTCCCAAAATAACCAAGCAATTCACAAAGCAAAACAACAAATACCTTACCACAATCCTCCACAAGCCCGAAAACCCCATAAGAATCTGCAAGCTCGATCTCGTGATAAGGGCACCCTGTATTGTCCTCATGGTGTACTCAAATCTCTAATACATCAACCCAGTAAATAAATCGAAAATTGAGTGAAGGATGTGTAGAAGTATAAATCACACCCCAAATTTGGTTATGTGATACCTATATATTTTGAGGAAAGGAAAACACACACATTTTACCACCAATTTTGCTTTAAAACATTCAGATAGGCTTCATAATACCTTTGGGATCAATAACTTGATGAAACTGAGATTGCAAATGCAAGAAATTCCCAAAATAACTAAGCAATTCACAAATCAAAACAACAAATACCTGCCACAATCCTCCACAAGCCCGAAAACCCCACAAGAATCTGCAAACTCGATCCCGCGATAAGAGCGCCATGTATTGTTCTCATGGTGTACTCAAATCTCTAATACATCAACCCAACAAATAAATCGAAAATGATTCTAGAGATTAAAACAGTATAAACACACTGAGAGATTTAAAATAAACCTCATATGGGTCAATAATATAAACGAATCTGTGACTGAGAATAATCGAAAGGGTCGAAAGATGAAGGTAAACGACCCTCCGATCACGGTCGAAAGCCAACAGTCGAAATGGGTCTGGAGCAGCGTATTGATTCCAGTAACAAACATCATGGTTTGAATAACTTTTGCCTTCTCTTCCTGCAAAATTCAAACAAAATTCTAGTAAAAACAATCAGAAACAGTGAGAAATCAACTAGAGAAACCCATGTAACTAAAAAATGATAATATAGAGAAACCCATTTATCTCGTAAAATGTGTCGCGTAACGTAATTTCTTGTCATATATATTGATGTAGAGCATGAGTAGGACTTCCAGCACTACTTTTTTGTCAAAAAAATAAGTTAAGACAGAAGGAAGTAATTAAAATAAACGAAAGTAGAGCATTAAAATTCTCCATGCTTGAAAAGAAAATAAGCCAACACAATATTAATCTCAAATCCGATTCAATTATATGTTAATTACGAATTTTCCAAAATCCAAATAGAAGCATCTCCCAGTTCCAACGAACATTTTTACACATTTTTCTGAGCTCAATTTTATTTTGTACATTTTTTGGAAGATAAGAATCTTTATATTAAATGATATGATTTTTATAGCCTAATTTTGTCTTCTCATATTTTTCAGTTGAAGATGGCGATATTCCAGTTCCAACGGACAATTTTACGGATTTTTTTGAGCTCCAGGCTATTTTCTACATTTTATTGAAGATATAGATCTCTTTATTAAATGACAAGAATTTTATAGCCGAATTTTGGCTTCTCATATTTTCTAGTTAAATTTGCGATCTCCCGATTGCAACGGACATTTTTGAAGATTTTTCTTAGCTTGGGGCATTTTTTTACTTTTTCTAGAGGATATGAATCTTTTTATTAAATGATATGAATTTTTGGCCTAGTTTTGTCTTCTCTTTTTTCGGTTGAATATTGCGATCTCCCGGTTCCAACAGACATTTGTGCATATTTTTTGAGGTCGGTGTTATTTTCAACATTTTATGGAAGATATATATCTTTTTATTAAATGAGATGATTTTTGGGCTAATTTTGTCTTCTTTTATTTTTTTAATTGAAGATGTTAATCTCCCAGCTCCAACGGACATTTTCTCGGATTTTCTGAGCTCCAAGCTATTTTCTACATTTTCTCTACGATATGAATATTTTATTAAATGATTTTTTTATAACTAATTTTATCATCTCTTATTATTCAGTTGAAGATGGCTATCTCCCGGTTCAAACGGACATTTTTTGCAAATTTTTCTTATCTTGAGTCAGTTTTTCCCTTTTATGAAAAGATATGATTTTTGGGCTAATTTTGTCTTCTCTATTTTTCAGATGAAGATGACGATCTCCCTGTTCCAACGAACATTTTTGTAGATTTTTCTGAGCTCATGGCTATTTTCTACATTTTATGAAAGATATGAATCTTTATATTAAATGATATGATTTTTAGATCCTAATTTTGTCTTCTCTTATTTTTCAATTGAAGATAGCGATCTCCCGGTTTTAACGAACATTTTTGCAGTTTTGTTTTGAACTCGGTGCTATTTTCTACATTTTATGGAAGATGTAGAACTTTTTATTAAATGATATGATTTCTATAGCCTACATATGTCTTCTCTTATTTTTCAGTTGAAGATAGCGATCTCTCGGTTCCAACGGAAATTTTTGTGGAGTTTTTTGCGCTCTAGGCTATTTCTACATATTCTGGATGATATGGATCTTTATATTAAATGATACGATTTTCATGGTCTAAATTTGTCTTCTCTTATTTTTTAGTTGAAGATGCTGATCTCCCAGTTCTAACAGACATTTTTGCGTATTATTTTGAACTCTCTATTTTCTAAATTTCAAGAATATATGTATCTTTTTATTTAATGATATGATTTTTGGCATAATTATTCTTCTCTTATTTTTCGGTTGAAGATGGCGATCTCCCGGTTCCAACGGACATTTTTACGGATTTTTATGAGCTCGGTGCTATTTTCTATATTTTATGAAAGATAAGGATATGTTTATTAAATGGTATAATTTTTATATCATACATTTCTCTTCTCTTATTTTTTTCATTTGAAGAAGGCGATCTACCCGTTCAACGGGCATTTATTGTGGATTTTTCTTAGCTTGTGACTATTTTCTAACTTTCTAAAAGATATGGATATTTTAATTAAATGATATGATTTTTTTGGCCTAATTTTATCTTCTCGCTTTTCAGTTGAAGATGGCGATTCCTCGGGTCCAATTTACATTTGTGCGATTTTTTTGAGCTCCGGGCTATTTTCTACATTAGATAAAAGATATGGATATTTATATTTAATGATATAATTTTTATATCATTATTTTGCCTTCTCTTATTTTTCAGATGAAGATCGCGATCTCCCGGTTCCAACAGACATTTTTTGCGGATTTTTCTGAGCACAAGGCTATATTTCTATATTTTCGAGAGGTTAAGGATCTCTTAATTAAATGGTACGATTTGTTGGCCAAAGTTGGTCTTCTCTTAGTTTTCAGCTGAAGATGGCGATCTCTCGGATCCAACAGACATTTTTTCAGATTATTCTGACCTCCGGGTTATTTTCGAAATTTCTGGAAGATATGTATCTTTTTATTAAATGATTTGATTTTTGGCCTAATTTTGCATTCTCTTATTTTTAGTTGAAGATGTGGATCTCCCGGTTCCAACTGATATTTTTTGCTGATTTTTCTGAGCTCGGTGCTATTTTCTATATTTTATGGAAGATAAGTTTCTTTTTATTAAATGAGATGATTTTTATTGCCTACATTTTTCTTCTCTTATTTTTCGGTGAAGATTGCGATCTACCGGTTCCAACGAATATTTTTGCGAACTTTTCTTTGCTTGGGACTATTTATCTACATTTTCAGTAAGATACTAATCTTTTATTAACTGAAATTATTTTTTGTCCTAATTTTGTCTTCTCTTATTTTTTTTAGTTGAATATTGCGATCTCCCTGTTTCAACGGACATTTGAACAGATTATTTTGAGCTCGGTGCTATTTTATACATTTATGGCAGGTGTGTATTATTTTATTAAATGATATGATTTTTGACCTAATTTTGTCTTCTTTTATTTTTTCAGTTGAAGATGGTGATCTCCCTGTTGCAACGAACATTTTTTCGCATTTTTCTAAGCTTCGAGCTATTTTCTACATTTTCTATATGATATGAATCTTTATATTAAATGATATGATTTTTATAACCTAATTTTGTCTTCTCTTATTATTCAGTTGAAGATGGCGATGTCCCGATTCCAATAGACCTTTTTGTCGATTTTTCTAAGCTCGGGGCTATTTTCAACATTTTCGAGAAGTTATAGATCTTTTAATTAAATAATATGATTTTTGACCTAATTTTTTCTTCTTTTATTTTTCAGTTGAAGATGGCGATGTCCCGGTTTCAACGAATATTTTTGCGGATTTTTCCGAGCTTCGGAATAATTTCTAAATTCTCGGAAAGTTATGGATCATTTTATTAAATGATACGATTTTAAAAGCCTAATTTTTTCTTCTCTTATTTTTCTCTTGAAGATGGCGATCTCCCGATTCCAACAGACTTTTTTGTGTATTGTTTTAAGCTTGGTGCTATTTTCTACATATTATGGAAGATATAGAACTTTTTATTAAATAAAATGATTTTTATAGCCTACGTTTGTATTCTCTTATTTTTCAGTTTAAGATGGCGGTGTCCCAGTTCCAACGGATATTTTTGTAGATTTTTCTTAGCTTGAGACTATTTTTCTACATTTTCTGGAAGATATGTATCTTTTTATGAAATGATATGATTTTTTGGTCTAATTTTATCTTCTCTTTTTTAATTTGAAGATGGCGATATACCAGTCCAATGGACATTTGTGCAGATTTATTTGAGCTTCAGCCTATTTTCTATTTTTGTACAGTATGAATCTATATATTAAATGAAATGATTTTTATAACCTTATTTTGTAATCTCTTATTTTTTTTAGTCGAAGATGTCGATCTCCCGGTTCCAAGGGACATTTTTGCAGATTTTTCTGAGCTCGGTGCTATTTTCTACATTTTCGAGAAGATATTGATCTTTTATTAAATGATATGATATTTAGGCCTAATTTTTTCTTCTTTTATTTTTTCTATTGACGATAGTGATCTCCTGTTTCTAATAGACATTTTGTGTACATTCTGACATTGGGACTATTTTCTAAATTTTATGGAAGATATGGATCTAATTTTTAAATGATTTGATTCTTGAACTAACTTTGTCTTTTCTTATTTTTCAGTAGAAGATGGCAATATCCATGTTCCAACAGATATTTTTACGGATTTTTATAAGATTGATGCTATTTTCTACATTTTTATAAATGATATGATTTTTACGGCCTACGTTTGTCTTCTCTTATTTTATCGGTTCCAATGGACATTTTTACGGATTTTTCTTAGCATGAGTCTGTTTTTCAATATTTTCTGAAAGATATGGAGCGTTTTATGAAATGATATGATTTTTTGGTCTAATTTTGTCTTCTCTATTTTTCAAACGAAGATGAGGATCTACTAGTTCCAATGAACATATTTGCAGATTTTTCTAAGCTCCAGAATGTTTTCTACATTTTCTGTAAGATATGAAATTTCAAATTAAATGAAATGATATTTATAGCCTAATTTTATCTTCTCTTATTTTTTAGTTGAAGATGGAGATCTCCTGTTTCCAACGGAAATTTTTTGCAGATTTTTCTGAGCTCGCTGCTTTTTTCAGCATTTTATGGAAAATATAGAACTTTTTAAATGATATGATTTTTATAGCCTACGTTTGTCTTCTTTTATTTTTTCAGTTGAAAATGGTGATCTCTCGGTTCCAACGGAAATTTTTGCGGATTTTTCCGAGCTCCAGGCTATTATTTACATTTTATTAAAGATATGGATCTCTTTATTAAATGACAAGATTTTTGTTGCCAAATTTTGTTTTCTCATATTTTTAGTTGAATATGGCGATCTCCCGGTTGCAACAGACATTTTTGAAGATTTTTCTTAGCTTGGGGCATTTTTTCCTTTTTTGGAAGATATGAATCTTTTTATTAAATGATATGAATTTTTGGCCTAGTTTTGTCCTCTCTTTTTTCAGTTGAATATTGCGATCTCCCATTTCCAACAGACAATTGGGCGGATTTTTCTGAGCTCGGTGTTATTTTCTATTTTTTTATGGCGGATATGTATCTTTTTATTAAATGAGATGATTTTTGGGTTCATTTTGTCTTATTTTATTTTTCAATTGAAGATGGTGATCTCCCAGTTCTAACGGACATTTTTTCGGATTTTTCTTAGCTCTGAGCTATTTTCTACATTTTCTGTACGATATGAATATTTATATTAAATGATTTGGTTTTTATAACCTAATTTTATCTTCTCTTATTATTCAGTTGAAGATTGCGATCTCCCAGTTCCAACTAACGTTTTTGTCGATTTTTATGAGCTCGGTTCTATTTTGTACATTTTCGAGAAGTTATGGATCTTTTTATTAAATGATATGATTTTTTGACCTAATTTTTTCTTCTCTTATTTTTTCAGTTGAAGATGTCGATCTTTCAGTTTCAACGAACATTTTTGTGGATTTTTCTGAGCTCCGGACTATTTTCTAAATTTTCGAGAAGTTATGGACATTTTTTAAATGATTTAATTTTCATAGCCTAATTTTGTCTTCTCTTATTTTTCACTTAAGATGGCGATCTCCCGATTCCAACGGATATTTTTGTGTTTTTGAGCTCGGTGCTATTTTCTACATTTTATGATAGATATAGATCTTTTTATTAAATAATATGATTTTTATAGTCTACTTTTGTAATCTCTTATTTCTTTAGTTGAAGATGGCATTCTCCTGGTTTCAACGGACATTTTCGCATATTTTTCTTAGCTTGAGACTATTTTTCTACATTTTGTGTAAGATATGTATCCTTTTATGAAATGATACGATTTTTTGGCCTAATTTTGTTTCTCTTTTTTAATTTGAAGATGGCGATGTCCTGGTCCCAATAGACATTTATGCTGATTTTTATGAGCTCTGGGCTATTTACTATATATTTTGTATAATATGAATATTTATATTAAACGATATGATTTTTATAGCCAACTTTTGTCTTCTCCTATTTTTCAGTTGAAGATGGTAATCTCCCAGTTCCAATGTACATTTTTGCAGATGTTTCTGAGCTTGGTGCTTTTTTCTAAATTTTCGAGAAGTTATGGATCTTTTTATTAAATGATATAATTTTTTGCCAAATTTTGTATTCTTTTATTTTTTTTAAGTTGAAGATTGTGATCTCTCGTTTCTAACGGACATTTTGCGTATTATTCTGACCTGGGACTATTTTCTAAATTTTCTAGAAGATGTGGTTCTTTTTATTAAATGATATGATTTTTTGGCATAATTTTGTCTTCTATTATTTTCTTGTTGAAGATGGCGATCTCCCTATTCCAACGGACATTTTATGGATTTTTATTTGCTCGGTGTTATTTTCTAAATTTTTATAAATGATATGATTTTTATAGCATACGTTTGTCTTCTCTTTTTTTTTCAGTTTTTCTGTTGAATATGGCAATCTCCCGATTCCAATGGACATTTTTGCGGATTTTTCTTAGCTTGAGTCTGTTTTTCTACATTTTCTAAAAGATATGGATCTTTTATGAAATGAAATGATTTTTTGGGCTAATTTTGTCTTCTCTATTTTTCAGATGAAGATGACAATCTCACGGTTTCAACGAACATTTTTGCGGATTTTTTTGAGCTCAGTGCTACTTTCTACATTTTATGAAAGATATGAATCTTTATATTAAAGGATATGTTTTTTATATTCTAATTTTTGTCTTCTCTTATTTTTTTAATTGAGGATATCGATCTCCCGGTTCCAACGAACATTTTTGTAGTTTTATAGCTCGGTGCTATTTTCAACATTTTATGGAAGATATAAAACTCTTTATTAAATGATTTAATTTTTATAGCCTACATTTGTCTTCTCTTATTTTTCAGTTGAAGATCGCGATCTCTCGGTTCCAATAGAAATTTTTGCAGATTCTTCTGCGCTCTAGGCTATTTTCTACATGTTCTGGAAGATATGGATCTATATATTAAATGGTATGATTTTTATGGTCTAAATTTGTCTTCTCTTATTTTTCAGTTGAAGATGGCGATCTCCCAGTTCTAACGGACATTTTTGCATATTATTCTTACCTCGTGGCTATTTTCTATATTTTGATGAATATTTGTATCTTTTTATTTAAAGATATGATTTTTGGCATATTTTTTCTTCTATTATTTTTCAGTTGAAGATGGCGCCAGTTCCAACGGACATTTTTGCGGATTTTTATGAGCTCGGTGCTAGTTTCTATATTTTATGAAAGATAAGGATCTGATTATTAAATGATATAATTTTTATAGCCAAGATTTGTCTTGTCTTATTTTTTTTCAGTTGAAGAAGGCGATCTACCCGTTCAATAGACATTTTTGCGGATTTTTTTCTTAGCTTGGAACTGTTTTTTCTAAATTTTCTGGAAGATATGGATATTTTAATAAATGATATGATTTTTGGCCTAATTTTGTCTTCTCTTTTTTCAGTTGAAGATGGTGATCTCTCGGTTCCAATATACATTTGTGCGGTTTTTTGAGCTGCATGCTATTTTCTACATTATCTATAAGATATGGATATTTATATTTAATGATATGATTTTTATAGCATAATTTTGTCTTCTCTTATTTTTCTGCTGAAGTTGGCGATCTCCCGTTTCCAACAGATATTTTTGCGGATTTTTCTAAGCACAAGGCTATATATCTACATTTTCGGGAAGTTAAGGATCTCTTAATTAAATGGTATGATTTTTTGGCCAGATTTAGTCTTCTCTATTTTTCAGCTGAAGATGGCGATCTCTTGGTTCCAACAGACATTTTTGCGGATTATTCTGACCTCGGAGGGGGGAGGGGGCTATTTTCGAAATTTTCTGGAAGATATGTATCTTTTTATTACATGATTTGATTTTTGGCCTAATTTTTCCTTCTCTTATTTTTAGTTGAAGATGGCGATCTCCCAGTTCCAACTGATATTTTTTGCTGATTTTTCTGAGCTCAGTGCTATTTTCTATATTTTATGGAAGATATGCTTCTTTTTATTAAATGAGATTATTTTTATTGCCTACATTTTTCTTCTCTTATTTTTAGGTGAAGATTGCGATCTACTGGTTCCAACGGACATTTTTACGAACTTTTCTTCGCTTGGGACTATTTGTCTACGTTTTCTGGAAGATACGAATCTTTTTATTAAATGAAATGATTTTGGCCTAATTTTGTCTTCTCTTATTTTTTTTCAGTTGAATATTGCGATCTCCCAGTTCCAACGGACAATTGTGCAGATTTTTTTGACCTCGGGGCTATTTTCTACATTTTATGGTAGGTGTATATCTTTTTAATAAATGATATGATTTTAACCTAATTTTGTCTTCTTTTATTTTTCGGTTGAAGATGGCGATCTCCCTATTCCAACAGACATTTTTTCGGAATTTTCTGAGCTTCGAGCTATTTTCTACATTTTTGTTTGATATGAATATTTATATTAAATGATATGATTTTATAACCTAAGTTTGTCTTCTCTTATTATTCAGTTGAAGATGGCGACTCCTAGTTTCGACGGACATTTTTTGTCGAATTTCCTAAGTTCGGGGCTATTTTTGAACATTTTCAAGAAGTTATAGATCTTTTAATTAAAGAATATGGGTTTTTTACCTAATTTTATCGTCTCTCATTTTTCTGTTGAAGATGGCGATCTCCCGGTTTCAACTAATATTTTTGCGGATTTTTCTGAGCTCCGGAATAATTTCTAAATTTTCGGAAAGTTATGGATCTTTTTATTAAATGATATGATTTTATAGCCTAATTTTTTCTTCTCTTATTTTTCTGTTAAAGATGGCGGTCTCCCGGTTACAATAGACTTTTTTGCGTATTGTTTTATGCTTGGTGATATTTTCTACATATTATGGAAGATATATAACTTTTTATTAAATAATATGATTTTTATAACCTACGTTTGTATTCTCTTATTTTTTTCAGTTAAAGATGTCGGTGTCCCGGTTCCAACGGATATTTTGGCAGATTTTTCTTAGCTTGAGACTATTTTTCTACATTTGCTAGAAGATATGTATCTTTTTATGAAATGATATTATTTTTTGGCAGAATTTTGTCTTCTCTTTTTTTAATTTGAATATGGCGATCTCTAGGCTCCAATGGACATTTGTGCGGATTTTTTTGAGCTTCGGGCTATTTTATATTTTTTGTACAATATGAATCTTTATATTAAATGAAATGATTTTTATAACCTTATTTTTATAATCTCTTTTTTAGTTGAAGATGTTGATCTCCAGGTTCCACGTGACATTTTTGCAGATTTTTTCTGAGCTCGGTGCTATTTTTCTACATTTTCAAGAAGCAATGGATCTTTTAATTAAATGATATGATTTTTTGGCCTAATTTTGTATTCTTTTATTTTTCAATTGAAGATAGCGATCTCTCGTTTCTAATAGACATTTTGCGTACTATTCTGACCTTGGGACTATTTTCTAAATTTTTTGTTAGATAAGGATCTTTTTATTAAATGATGATTTTTGGCCTAACTTTGTCTTTTCTTATTTTTTAGTTGAAGATGGCAATCTCCATGTTCCAACAGATATTTTTACGGATTTTTATAAGCTCTGTGCTATTTTCTATATTTCTATAAATGATATGATTTTTATACCCTACGTTTGTCTTCTCTTATTTTTCGGGTCTAATTGACATTTTTGCGGATTTTTCTTAGCTTGAATCTGTTTTTCAATATTTTCTGAAAGATATGGATATTTTTATGAAATGCTATGATTTTTGGCCTAATTTTGTCTTCTATATTTTTCAAATGAAGATGACGATCTCCTGGTTCCAACGAACATTTTTCCGGATTTTTATGAGCTCCGGAATGTTTTCAATATTTTCTGTAAGATATGCAACTTTATATTAAATGATATTATTTATATAGCCTAATTTGTATTCTCTTATTTTTTTTTCAGTTGCAGATGGAGAACTCCCGGTTCCAATGGAATTTTTTGCATATTTTTCTCAGCTCGGTGCTATTTTTAACATTTTATTGAAAATATATAACTTATTAAATGATATGATTTTTATAGCCTAAGTTTGTCTTCTCTTATTTTTTAGTTGAAGATGGCGATCTCTCGGTTCCAACGGGAATTTATGTGGACTTTTCTGAGCGCCAAGCTATTTTATACATTTTATTAAACATATGAATCTCTTTATTAAATGACAAGATTTTTGTAGCCGAATTTTGTCTTCTCATATTTTTAGTTGAATATGGAGATCTCCCGGTTGCAACGTACATTTTTGAAGATTTTTCTTAGCTTGGGGCATTTTTTTACTTTTTCTGGAAGATATGAATCTTTTTATTAAATGATATGAATTTTTGGCCCAGTTTTGTCTTCTCTTTTTAAAGTTGAATAAGACGATCTCCCGGTTCCAATAAACATTTGTATATTTCTGAGCTCGGTGTTATTTTCTACATTTTATGGCAGATTTATATCTTTTTATTAAATGAGAGGATTTTTAGGCTAATTTTGTCTTCTTTTATTTTTCAATTGAAGATGGTGATCTCCCAGTTCCAACAGACATTTTTTCGGATTTTTCTGAGCTCCGAGCTATTTTCTACATTTTCTGTACGATATGAATATTTATATTTAATGATTTGGTTTTTATAACCTAATTTTATCTTCTCTTATTATTCAGTTGAAGATGACGATCTCCCGGTTCCAACGGACATTGTTGTCTATTTTTCTGAGTTCAGGGCTATTTTTCTACATTTTCAAGAAGTTATGAATCTTTTTATTAAATGATTTAACTTTTTGACCTAATTTTTTCTTCTCTTATTTTTTCAGTTGAAGATGGCGATCTTCCAGTTTCAACGAATATTTTCGGGGATTTTTCTGAGCTCCGGGCTATTTTCTAAATTTTTGGGAAGGTATGGATCTTTTTATTAAATGATCAGATTTTTATAGCCTAATTTTTTCTTCTCTTATATTTCATTTAAAGATGACGATCTTCCAATTCCAATGACATTTTTGCATTTTTGAGCTCGGTGCTATTTCCTACATTTTATGATAGATATAGATCTTTTTAATAAATGATATAATTTTTATAGTCTACGTTTGTAATCTCTTATTTTTTTAACTGAAGATAGCAGTCTCATGGTTCAATGGACATTTTCGCAGATTTTTCTTAGCTTGAGACTATTTTTCTACATTTTGTGTAAGATATGTATCCTTTTATGAAATGATATGATTTTTTGGCCTAATTTTGTTTTCTCTTTTTTAATTTGAAGATGGCGATGTCCCGGTCCCAATGGACATTTGTGCTGATTTTTATGAGCTCCGGGCTATTTACTATATTTTTTGTATAATATTAATATTTATATTAAATTATATGATTTTTATAGCCAACTTTTGTCTTCTCCTATTCTTCAGTTGAAGATGGTGATCTCCCAGTTCCAATGGACATTTTTGCGGATTTTTATGAGCTTGGTGCTTTTTTCTATATTTTCGAGAAATTATGGATCTTTTTATTAAATGATATGATTTTAGGTCTAATTTTGTCTTCTTTTATTTTTAAGTTGAAGATAGAGCGATCTCCCGCTTCTAATGGACATTTTGTGTATTATTCTGACCTAAGACTATTTTCCAAAATTTCTAGAAGTTCTTTATATTAAATGATATGGTTTTTGGCATAATTATGTCTTCTATTATTTTTCAGTTGAAGATGGCGATCTCCCTGTTCCAACGGACATTTTTGTGGATTTTTATACGTTCGGTGTTATGTTCTACATTTTATAAATGATATGATTTTATTGACTATGTTTGTCTTCTCTTATTATTTTTTCATTTTTTCGGTTGAAGATGTCGATCTCCCGGTTCCAATCGACATTTTTACCGATGTTTCTTAGTTTGAGTCTGTTTTTCTACATTTTCTAAAATATATGGATCTTTTTATGAATTGATATGATTTTTTGGGCTAATTTTGTCTTCTCTATTTTTCAGATGAAGATGACGATCTCCCAGTTCCAACGAACATTTTTTGCGGATTTTTCTGAGCTTAGGGCTATTTTCTACATATTATGAAATATATGAATTTTTATATTAAATGATATGATTTTTATATCCTAATTTTGTCTTCTTTTATTTTTCAGTTGAAGATAATGATGTCCGGGTTCCAACGAACATTTTTGCGGATTTTTTTGAGCTCAGTACCAATTTCTACATTTTATGGAAGATATAGAACTTTTTATTAAATGATATAATTTTTATAGCCTACATTTGTCTTCTCTTATTTTTTAGTTGAAGATCGCGATCTCTCCATTCCAATGGAATTTTTTGCGGATTTTTCTGCTCTCTAGGCTATTTTCTACATATTCTGGAAGATATAGATCTTTATATTAAATGATATGATTTTTATGGTCTAAATTTGTCTTCTCTTATTTTTCAGTCGAAGATGGTGATCTCCCAGGTCTAACGGACATTTTTGCATATTATTCATACCTCGTGGCTATTTTCTAAATTTTCATGAATATATGTATCCTTTTATTTAATGATATGATTTTTGGCATAATTTTTTCTTATCTTATTTTTTAGTTGAAGATGGCGATTTTCCGGTTCCAACGGACATTTTGCGGATTTTTATGAGCTCAGTGCTATTTTCTTATTTTATGAAAGATAAGGATCTGTTTATTAAATGATATAATTTTTTTATCCTACATTTGTCTTCTCTTATTTTTTTCAGTTGAAGATGGCGATCTACCATTTCAACAGTTATTTTTGCAGATTTTTCTTAGCTTGAGACTATTTTTCTAACTTTTCTAGAGGATATTTTAATTAAATGATATGATTTTTGGCCAAATTTTGTCTTATCTTTTTTCAGTTGAAGATGGCGATCTTTAGGTTCCAATTTACATTTGTGCGGTTTTTTGAGCTCCGGGCTATTTTCTACATTATCTATAAGATATGGATATTTATATTTAATGATGTAATTTTTATAGCATGATTTTTTCTTCATTTATTTTTCAGCTGAAGATGGCGATCTCCCAGTTCCAACAGACATTCTTGTGGATTTTGTGAGCACAAGGTTATATTTCTACATTTTTGGGAAGTTAAGGATCTCTTAATTAAATGGTATGATTTTTATCCAAATTTGGTCTTCTTATATTTTTCAGCTGAAGGTGGTGATTTTATAGTTCCAACAAACATTTTTGTGGATTATTCTGACCTGAGGGGGCTATTTTAGAAATTTCCTAGAAGATAAGTATCTTTTTATTAAATGATTTGATTTTTGGCCTAATTTTTCCTTCTCTTATTTTTAGTTGAAGATGGCGATCTCCCTATTCCAACTGATATTTTTTGCTGACTTTTCTTAGCTCGGTGCTATTATCTATATTTTATGGAAGATATGTTTCTTTTTATTAAATGACATGATTTTTATTGCCTACAGTTTTCTACTCTTACTTTTAGGTGAATATTGCGATCTACCTGTTCTAACGGACATTTTTGCGAACTTTTCTTGGCTTGGGATTATTTGTCTACTGTTTCTAGAAGATACAAAACATTTTTTAAATGAAATGATGTGTGGCCTAATTTCATCTTCTCTTATTTTTTTCAATTGAATATTGTGATCTCCCAGTTCCAACGGACATTTGTGCAGATTTTTCTGAGCTCGGTGCTATTTTCTACATTTTATGGCAAGTATGTATCTTTTTATTAAATGATATGATTTTTGACCGAATTTTATCTTCTTTTATTTTTAGTTGAAGATGGCGATCTTCCTGTTCCAACGTACATTTTTTGGACTTTTCTGAGCTTCGAGCTATTTTCTATATTTTTTGTTTGATATGAATCTTTATATTAAATGATATGAGTTTTATAACCTAATTTTGTCTTCCCTTATTATTCAGTTGAAGATGGCGATCTCCCGGTTCCAACGGACATTTTTGCGGATTTTTATAAGCTCAGTGCTATTTTCTTATTTTATGAAAGATAAGGATCTGTTTAGTAAATGATATAATTTTTATATCCTACATTTGTCTTCTCTTATTTTTTTTCAATTGAAGATGGCGATCTACCATTTCAACAGATATTTTTGCAGATTTTTCTTAGCTTGAGACTATTTTTCTAACTTTTCTAGAAGATATGGATATTTTAATTAAATCATATTGTTACGCCTATTTGACCGAGACCCATAAATCACGAGCCCAAGAGCCCGACTACTGGTCAAAGCCCATCTGCGTCCTCAAAGCCCATTCGACAAAGGCCCTACAAGGGACCTTCTCGAACGTCGATCCGACCCGGCCCCAATAACCCGTTGGTCGCTCGCCCACTCCTGCGAAAACCACTCCCCCCGGACGCGCGACTACTAAATGGCGATAATGGGGAGGTGCTGGCATGGCGGAGAGGGCGGCGGCGAGGGGGGACTGATGGGGCACGATCAATGGCGGGCGTGGGACGTGGGCCGGAGGCAATCAAGCGGGAGCTCTATAAAAGGGCCAGGAAGACGACGAAGAAAAGGACCGCATCTCAGGTAACAAAACCTGAGGTACTCCATCAACGACCTCGTTCCCCCAATTCATCTCCTTCCTCCCCCGTCCGCGCCGAGAGACGCCGTTACGATCTCCTCACGAGTCGGACCGTCTCCGCCGGGCCTCCTTTCTCAGATCTCTATCTGACTTAGGCATCGGAGGGGATTTGGGCGGAACCAAGGTCCGGCCCCCTGACGAGCGTTCTCGTCTGCGTAGGTGGACAACAGACCAACGGGCCGAGGCTACCCCTCGCCCCTCACCGACCGCTCGATCAACCGGACAGTGAGGCTTCCCCTCACCGTCAGCCTTCCGTAGCCGAGCACGTCCTACCGAGGCCGAGCGTCCTAATCGGGTCCGAGACTCACCCTCGCCACCCGTCGGCCGTGCATCTACCCGGGCGACTGAGGCTACCCCTCGTCCCCCTTCCAGCCGAGGCCGAGCACACCTGTCTGAGGCCGAGCGTCTCAACCAGGGCCGAGGCTTCCCCTCGCCCCTTCTGCATCGATTCGAAGCCCCCGAGGGACCCAAAGCGGGCCCCTTGACCACGTTGACCGGGTTCTCCACGGTCAACGCTTTGTAGTGAGAAAACACTCTGAAACATCTGGCGCCGTCTGTGGGAAACGAAAATCATCCCACGAAGCAGAAAACCACACCAACAATGGCACGAGCCAGCAATGGAAGGAAGCGCATGCCCCCCATCCCGGAGGAGGGGAATGGCGCGTCGAACGGCAACCTCGAGGACGTACCCGTCGGCGACCACCCTGCCCTCTCAACCGAGAAGACCGGCGGCTCAGAACTGGCCACGCAAGGACAGCTCCGCGCCCTGGCTCAGGAGACCAACGCAAGCCTCCAGACGTTGGTCGCGACGGTGCAGCAGCTCGTTGGCCCTGCGCCGCCCAACGGAGGCACGCTGGACGATAGCCATCGATGGACAGGGGGTCCCCCGCACTTGCGGTCTACCGTGGTCGACGACCACGGGGCCCAGAAACCGAACACGGAGCGTCGGTACACGCTGTCCAGCTCTCGTCAGGCGAGGTCACGCGCCTCCTCGCCCTATCGTGAAAGGAGCCGAAGAGAGACCGAAGGGACGAACGGCGAATCGATGACGGCATCGTCTCGTCGATCATGGTCGTACCGCCGCAGGAGAAGCGAACGACACCACTCAAGAGACCGATCACGGCGGAGCAGGAGCTCCCGCAGGAGGAGTCGGGAGCGTCGGGTCAGCCTGACCCCCAGCGTGGCGAAGGATGCGGAGCCAGCCCCGCCGGCGCCGGTGCTACCTCCACCCCCGATCGAGCCGGAAGCAGGCGAATACCGCATCCCCGAAGGCATCCACGGGGACCGGTGTCCCTTATCACGGAGAATAACCGACGCCCGGGTCTCCTCTCGATTCAGGATCCCGGTGCTGGGAAAGTACGACGGAATAGGAGACCCGGCACACCACGTGATGGACTACGAGGGGGACATGGCCTTCCAGGGAGCTGACGATGACCTGCTTTGCCAGGGCTTCTATTCTACTCTCAGGGGAGCGGCGAGGATCTGGTACCACAGCCTGCCCGGCCGCTCCATCGACAGTTTCGAGCAACTCGCCCAGTTGTTCTGCAAACAGTTCATGGCGGGGAAGCTGATCAAACCTGGTGCCGAACATCTGTTCAACATAGTGCAAGGCCCGGCCGAGCCACTCCGACAGTTCATGCGCCGCTTCAATGCGGAAAGGCTGAACGTGAACAACCCACCCGACCTGGTGGTCCAGACGGCTCTTAAGAAAGGGCTTCGCCACAGGGGCCTCAAGAAGTCCCTACACAACGACCCCCCAAAGGACCTCCCCGGGATCATGGCAAGGGCCAAACGCTTCATGCTGAACGAGGAGGCCTTGGCCGAGGATGCAGGAAAAAACGCTCGAGGGACCAAGCATGGCGACGGCGGACGAGCTAGCCCCGAAGGGTACCGGACCGAGAAGAGGCAGAGGAACAGGCAGCGGGGAGAAAGCGCGAGGGACACCACCCCAGACGCCATTCTCGCCCAAGTACAGAAGGTAGAGCGAGCTGATCGCCCCCCACCGAAGGCTAAACGAGGCGGGAAGAACAGGGAGAAGTACTGTAAGTACCATAAGGACGATGGTCATGACACGGAAGACTGCTGGCATTTGAAGAAGGACATTGAGAAGCTGATGAGCCGAGGGCACGCCAGGAATCAGGCCGACGAGCCGGCCCACGGAGAAGGGACCTCCACGCAGCCAGACAAGGGGAAGAAGATCAACACCATCCAAGGCCCCCTCCGCATCATAGAGTGAGCAGGCAACGACTCTCCCCCCGGTGGCAGCCTAGTATGAGGGAGTTATCTAGTTTTACATCCCTCTGTCTAGCTTCATTTCCTTTTTTCCTTTTCCTCCAAATGTACCGGTCCGACAGGACTCTTGATAGTACAAACGCACTCCTTTTGTTGTCTTTATTTAAAATCCCGACGAAGTTGACATGTCACCAATAACGCAAAAGGCCGGGGACCACCGCCTACCTGGAGGAGGAAGAGGAGCTTTGCCCTCGCCGACCGTCTCCGGCACTCATAAGTCCGGGGGCAATTCCAGCAGGCACGAACGCCGACCGGTCCTAAGCCGAGGAGCTTGGCCCTCGCCGAACCGACTCCATCGCTCATAAGTCTGGGGGCAATTCCCCCAGCAGACGCGGACGCCGAACGGTCCTAAGCCGAGGAGCTTTGCCCTCGCCGAACCGACTCCATCGCTCATAAGTCTGGGGGCAATTCCCCCAGCAGACGCGGACGCCGACCGGTCCTAAGCCGAGGAGCTTTGCCCTCGCCGACTGACTCCAGAGCTCACAAGTCTGAGGGCGACTCCCCTAGCAGGCACGAACGCCGACCGGTCCTGAGCCGAGGAGCTTTGCCCACGCCGACCGACACCAGCGCTCATAAGTCTGGGGGCAATTCCCCCAGCAGGCACGGACGCCGGCCGGTCCTAAGCCGAGGAGCTCTGCCCTCGTTGACCGACCCCTGCGCCCATAAGTCTGGGGAGAATCCCCAACGCCAGTTTCGTCCATTCCCAAGCCAAGAACAAGGCGACAACGCAAAGTACACAAGAAATCCAAGTAAGTCGATTTCGTTTATAATAGTTAACCAGAGTACAAAAATGCGTCTTATTTACAGGGGATCAAGGCGAAGGGAACACCCCACAAACAATCTACTCACGACGAATGACAGAGTTCATCACCAACAGAAGCTAGATCGACATCGACAAAGAAAAATTGGTTGACAAAAGACCCAAAGTAGGTAACCCAAGCTAACGGCCATGCAACCAGCAATTGTTGGCCGCGGGGCCGAAGGAGATAGCGGGGGCCAGGGATCCATTTCAAGTAGACTGGCCCAAAGCGAAGCGGATGCTAAAAAATTTGAGGACAAAGCCGGGAGGGGCAGCTCAGTGAGCCCAAGCTCGAGAGGACACATCCTCGGGCACTTCGCCCTGCTCGGAGCGAGGGGACTCGACTGGCGGAGGGGCTTGCTGGACACGCTCCGCACATTCCCGGAAGGAAGACTGGACGACTTCGACGATCCGAGGGGCGATGATGTCTACATACTTACCGAAGGCCTCCCTGAGAACCTCGAAGATCTTCTTCCCCAGGGTCTCGACGACGCCCTTCTCCACCTCCTCCGCAAGCCGCATTACCTGACGCCGGTCCGACAGTTCCCTCTGAAGCTCCTCCCTCTCCAGGCGGAACGACTCCGCCGCTTCCTCGGCCGACTGATGAGCATCCTCCAGCTTTCCCTCGAGGTCACCCACTTGTCCCTCCAACGCGGCCACACGGAGGGTGAGGCGCCGAGACTCCATCTGGGCCTCCATCATGGCCACCTCGGTCGCCCCGGCCCGCTCCTGAGCCTTCATGGTGGACTCCTCCAGCTTCCTCAAGAGGATGGCTCGCCGCTGCAGTTCCACGGCAAGCGTCGACCCCTGGAAAACGGGACATAAGCTAAGAAGGGTGTGAAGGGAAAGAAAGGACTGCGAGAGGGCCGAACCTGTTGAAGGGCCCAGACCAAAGAATCCGACACCTTGTCGGCGGGAATCTTCTCGAGGGTGCTGCGGTCCCGGGGGAAGACAGAGCTCTCGGCCACCTGCTGGGCCAGGGCTCGGTCGACGAACACCGAACTCCCGGGGGCAACATCGAGGGAAGCCATATGGCTCGCCAATAGCGCTCGGATTCCCGGGGACGGAGGCGAGGACGCTGCGATGGGGGTGGTCGTCAGAGTCACCTGAAGACCCCCGGGGGTGTCGGCAGAAGGCACAGAACTGGCCGGGCTGGGGGACTCCGCATCCTCCTTCCTCTTCTTCCCTCCGTGAGGCTCCACAAGCGCCGGAGGAGAGCGCTTCCGCCTTGCCCCATCTCCACTCTCGAGGACGGGAGGGGACGCTCCGAGGGCGGGGGGACGACACCGGACCCGCCATCAGCCCCTGCCACTCGGGCTGGTGGGGCGGATCCGGCTTTTACTACGCCCTCGGGGAGGGGATCGCCAGAAGAGGAGGCAGGAGGCACGACAACTACCTTGCCCACAAAGGGCTCGGCTCGGCGCACCTCCTCCTCTACAGTCCGTCGAGGCGCCCTTCCGGAGGTACTGCCTCGGCTCTGAGCAGCTCCACGACGGATCAGCTCATCAACGTCACGAACAAACTCGCGGCCTGCCATCCCTGCAAAGGAAACCGAAATCAGGATGAGTCACAGGGCAGTCCGAGGAAGAAAAAGCGACCTACC
Organism: Scilla litardierei; assembly: GCA_030789695.1. Lineage (NCBI taxonomy): Eukaryota > Viridiplantae > Streptophyta > Magnoliopsida > Asparagales > Asparagaceae > Scilla > Scilla litardierei. The sequence goes on from CM061141.1 coordinate 167,748,411, forward strand.
CGGGGACCACAAGATGGCCTTCAGGAGTAGATCGTCCAACAAAGAGCAGATGGACTTCGATTCCAAAGGAAGAGCCGACAGCGTCGCGGCGGCTGTCTGGTCAGCGTCAGAAAGGGCTAACTGTGAGCAAGGCTGGACGGACGCGCCCCAGCTTGTCAGGATCTGGGCATCGCCCAAAAAGGCCACAAAGACATAATCCGAGCTCCAATCCCCCGACCAACGGGGAAGCCCTATCAGACATTCCCTCCTTGAACGGGCACGGAGGTGCAGCCATGACCCCGACCCGACCACCTGGATCTGATAAAAGTGGAAAAGAAGGGGGAGAGACGGCTCCAGACCGCGGATGCAACAGAGCGTTACGAAGCCCGTCAGTACCGCGATCGAACACGGGGTGAACTGACACAGGGACACCGTGAGATGTTCCATGACCTGGATAAAAAAAGGATGGAGCGGGAAGCGAAGACCCAGGCGGAACATCTCGACGTAGGCGCCGACCTCATTGCTCCTCGGAAGGCAAATCCGCTCGTCGACAAATGGAACTCGAACCTCGTATGGGAAGCAGAGATATCTTTCCCGGATCTCCGCGGCCACCGAAGGAGGAGTCCTCGACTGAGTGCGAAGGACGACCGGGGGCACATTAAGCCGCACGGCAGCCGACGCAACATCGTCACGGGCGTAGTCTGGAAAACGTTTCCCCTTCCCCTTATCTTGAAGAGAACGACTCCAAGGGGGGGAACCTGACTCCCCTAGCCGGGGTTCGCCCCGCCCGGACTCCGGAGGACCCCTCGTCCTCCGGCCAGAACCGCCTATCCTAAGAGCAGCCATAAGATGAAAGCAAGAGAGGAATTACCTATTTTCAACAAGTTTGGAGAAGGCAAAGGAGCGAAGGCGACGGGGAACTCCGAGTTGCTGAAGGCTTTGAATACCGGGAGGAGCAAAGGAGAAGTGGAGATCAACACAACTGGGGATCTTATATGCCAGGGGAGAATTCGAAGCGCCTGACAAGAACGCGTGGCGAGGCTCGAAGAGTCGGCGGCGTTCCGAAATTGGCGCCAGTCGAAGTCCAATCGATCCGCCTCATCATGACCTGCATTTATGGCCTCGCCTCGATTGAAGCGTCACTCGGAATCCCAGGAGACACAACGGGTGATCTGAGCGAGCCGAGGCTGATCGACCCCACCAATGGCGGCTCACGAACCCTTCGGCTTCTCGAACTTAAGGCGACTCCGCGAGCGGCGGGGATAAGCTTGCCGCTACACGTGGCAGCATCTGAAGGCCGACGGCGCTTCGGGACCCGCGCCTTAAAAATATCGAACGGGCCAACTCATGATGACGACTAATAAATGAGTCGGCATCGACTGGCGAGCTCGTCAAAATCGGCAGAGGTCACATCGGCCGAGCCGAACCGGCCGAAGCCGATCAACCCGACCGATGGGGGAAATTGTTACGCCTATTTGACCGAGACCCATAAAGCACGAGCCCAAGAGCCCGACTACTGGTCAAAAGCCCATCTGCGTCCTCAAAGCCCATTCGACAAAGGCCCTACCAGGGACCTTCTCGAACGTCGATCCGACCCGGCCCCAATAACCCGTTGGTCGCTCGCCCACTCCTGCGAAAACCACTCCCCCGGACGCGCGACTACTAAATGGCGATAATGGGGAGGTGCTGGCATGGCGGAGAGGGCGGCGGCGAGGGGGGACTGATGTGGCATGATCAATGGCGGGCGTGGGACGTGGGCCGGAGGCAATCAAGCGGGAGCTCTATAAAAGGGCCAGGAAGACGACGAAGAAAAGGACCGCATCTCAGGTAACAAAACCTGAGGTACTCCATCAACGACCTCGTTCCCCCAATTCATCTCCTTCCTCCCCCGTCCACGCCGAGAGACGCCGTTACGATCTCCTCACGAGTCGGACCGTCTCCGCCGGGCCTCCTTTCTCAGATCTCTATCTGACTTAGGCATCGGAGGGGATTTGGCCGGAGCCAAGGTCCGGCCCCCTGACGAGCGTTCTCGTCTGCGCAGGTGGACAACAGACCAACGGGCCGAGGCTACCCCTCGCCCCTCACTGACCGCTCGATCAACCGGACAGTGAGGCTTCCCCTCACCGTCAGCCTTCCGTAGCTGAGCACGTCCTACCGAGGCCGAGCGTCCTAATCGGGTCCGAGACTCACCCTCGCCACCCGTCGGCCGTGCATCTACCCGGGCGACTGAGGCTACCCCTCGTCCCCCTTCCAGCCGAGGCCGAGCACACCTGTCCGAGGCCGAGCGTCTCAACCAGGGCCGAGGCTTCCCCTCGCCCCTTCTGCATCGATTCGAAGCCCCCGAGGGACCCAAAGCGGGCCCCTTGACCACGTTGACCGGGTTCTACACGGTCAACGCTTTGTAGTGAGAAAACACTCTGAAACACATATGATTTTTGGCCAAATTTTGTCTTATCTTTTTTCACTTGAAGATGGCGATCTCTAGGTTCCAATTTACATTTGTGCAGTTTTTTGAGCTCCAGTCTATTTTCTACATTATCTATAAGATATGGATATTTATATTTAATGATGTGATTTTTATAGCATGATTTTTTCTTCTTTTATTTTTCAGTTGAAGATGGCGATCTCCCGGTTCCGACAGACATTTTTGTGGATTTTTCTGAGCACAAGGCGATATTTCTACATTTTTGTGAAGTTAAGGATCTCTTAATTAAATGGTATGATTTTTGTCCAAATTTGGTCTTCTTATATTTTTCAGCTGAAGGTGGTGATTTTATGGTTCCAACAAACATTTTTGTGGATTATTCTGACCTGAGGGGGCTATTTTAGAAATTTCCTAGAAGATATGTATCTTTTTATTAAATGATTTGATTTTTGGCCTAATTTTACCTTCTCTTAGTTTTAGTTGAAGATGGCGATCTCCCTGTTCCAACTGATATTTTTTGTTGATTTTTCTTAGCTCGGTGCTATTATCTATATTTAATGGAAGATATGTTTATTTTAATTAAATGACTACAGTTTTCTACTCTTACTTTTAGGTGAAGATTGCGATCTACCGGTTCTAACGGACATTTTTGCGAACTTTTCTTGGCTTGGGACTATTTGTCTACTTTTTCTAGAAGATACAAAACATTTTTTAAATGAAATGATGTGTGGCCTAATTTCATCTTCTCTTATTTTTTTCAATTGAATATTGTGATCTCCCAGTTCCAACGGACATTTGTGCAGATTTTTCTGAGCTCGGTGCTATTTTCTACATTTTATGGCAAGTATGTATCTTTTTATTAAATGATATGATTTTTGACCGAATTTTATCTTCTTTTATTTTTAGTTGAAAATGGCGATCTTCCTATTCCAGCGTACATTTTTTGGACTTTTCTGAGCTTCGAGCTATTTTCTACATTTTTTGTTTGATATGAATCTTTATATTAAATGATATGAGTTTTATAACCTAATTTTATCTTCCCTTATTATTTAGTTGAAGATGGCGATCTCCCGGTTCAAACGGACCTTTTTTGTCGATTTTTCTAAGCTCGAGGGCTATTTTGCAACATTTTCAAGAAGTTATAGATCTTTTAATCAAATAATATGATTTTTTTGACCTAATTTTTTCTTCTCTTATTTTTCAATTGAAGATGGCGATCTCCTGGTTTCAACGAATATTTTTGTGAATTTTTTGAGCTCTGAAATAATTCTAAATTTTCAAAAAGTTATGTATCTTTCTTATTAAATGATATGATTTTTATAGCCTGATTTTGTCTTTTCTTATTTTTCTGTTGAAGATGACGATCTGCCGGTTCCAACGGACTTTTTTGCGTATTTTTTTAAGATTGGTGCTATTTTCTACATATTATGGAAGATATAGAACTTTTTATTAAATAATATGATTTTTATAGCCTACGTTTGTATTCTCTTATTTTTTTTTCAGTTGAAGATGGTGATGTCCCAGTTCCAATGAATATTTTTTCAGATTTTTCTTAGCTTGAGACTATTTTTCAACATTTTCTGGAAGATATGTATCTTTTTATCAAATGATATGATTTTTTGGCATAATGTTATCTTCTCTTTTTTTAATTTGAAGAAGGCGACTCCCGGTTCCAATGGACATTCGTACAGATATTTTTGAACTTCGGTCTATTTTCTATTTTTTGTAGAATATGAATCTTTATATTAAATGAAATGAATTTTATAACCTTATTTTGTAATCTCTTGTTTTTTAGTTTAAGATGTCGATCTCCAGATTCCAGGAGATATTTTGGCAGATTTTTCTGAGCTCAGTGCTATTTTCTACATTTTCGAGAAGCTATGGATCTTTTTATTAAATGATAAGATTTTTTGGCCTAATTTTGTATTCTTTTATTTTTTAAGTTGAAGATAGCGATCTCCCGTTTCTAATAGACAATTTGCGTATTATTCTGACCTTGGACTATTTTGTAAATATTCGGGAAGATATGGATCTTTTTATTAAATGATATGATTGTTGGCCTAATTTTGTCTATTCATATTTTTCAGTTGAAGATGGCAATATCCCTGTTCCAGCAGATATTTTTACGGATTTTTATAAGCTCGATGTTATTTTCTACATTTTTATAAATGGTATGATTTTTTAGCCAACGTTTGTTTTCTCTTATTTTTTCGGTTCCAAGGGACATTTTTTGCGGATTTTTCTTAGGTTTAATCTGTTTTTCTATATGTTCTGAAAGATGTGGATCTTTTTATGAAATGATATGATTTTTTGGCCTAATTTTGTCTTCAATACTTTAACTGAAGAAGACGATCTCCTGGTTCCAAGGAATATTTTTGTGGATTTTCCTGAGCTCCGAATGTTTTCTATATTTTCTGTAAGATATGAATCTTCATATTAAATGATATGATTTTTATAGCCTAATTTTGTCTTCTCTTACTTTTTAGGTGAAGATGGAGATCTCTCGGTTCCAACGAAAATTTTTGCAGTATGAGCTCCGTTGCTATTTTCAACATTTTATGGAAAAATATAGAAGTATTTTTTAACAGATATGATTTTTATAGCCTACTTTTGTCTTCTCTTATTTTTTCAGTTGAAGATGGTGATCTCTGAGTTCTAATTGAAATTTTTATGGGTTTTTCTGAGCTCCAGGCTATTTTCTACATATACTAGAAGATTTGGTGCTTTATATTAAATAATATGATTTTTATGGTTTAAATTTGTCTTCTCTTATTCTTAAGTTAAAGATGGCGATCTCTCGGTTCCAACGAACATTTTTGTGTATTATTCTGACCTCGGGGCTACTTTCAAAATTTTCTGGAATATATGAATCTTTTATTAAATGATTTGATTTTTGGCCTAATTTTGTCTTCTCTTATTTTTTTCAGTTGAAGAAGGCGATCTCCCGGTTCCAACGGATGTTTTGGCAGATTTTTATGAGTTCGGTGCTATTTTCTATATTTTATGAATGATAAGTATTTTTTAAATGATATGATTTTAAAGCCTACATTTGTCTTCTCTTATTTTTTTAGTTGAAGATGGCGATATCCTAGTTCCAACGGACATTTTTGCGGATTTTTCTGAGCTCCAGGATATTTTCGACTTTTTATTAAAGATATAGATCTCTTTATTAATGACAAGATTTTTGTAGCCTAATTTTGTGTTCACATATTTTTTAGTCGAATATGGCGATCTGCCGGTTGCAACGGACATTTTTGAAGGTTTTTCTTAGCTCGGGGCATTTTTTACTTTTTCTGGAAGATGTGAATCTTTTTATTAAATGATATGAATTTTCTGATCTCGGTGTTATTTTCTACATTTTATGGCGGAAATGTATCTTTTTATTAAATGTTATGATTTTTGAGCTAATTTTGTCTTCTTTTATTTTTTCAGTAGAAGATGGTGATTTCCTGGTTCCAACAGACATTTTTTCAAATTTTTCTGAGCTCCAAGCTATTTTCTACATTTTCTGTACGATATGAATTTTTATATTAAATGATTTGGTTTTTATAACCTAATTTTATCTTTTCTTATTATTCAGTTAAAGATGGCGATCTCCCTGTTCCAACAGACATTTTTGTCGATTATTCAGAGCTCGGGTCTATTTTTCTACATTTTCGGGACGTTATGGATCTTTTTATTAAATTAGTTGATTTTTTGACCTGATTTTTTCTTTTCTAATTTTTTAAGTTGAAGATGGCGATCTTCCGATTTCAACAAATATTTTTGCTGTTTTTTGAGCTCCGAGCTATTTTCCAAATTTTCGGGAAGTTATGGATCATTTTATTAATTGAAATGATTTTATAGCCTAATATTGTCTACTCTTATTTTTCACTTAAAGATGGCGATCTCCCGATTCAAACAGACATTTTTGCGGTTTTGAGTTCGGTGCTATTTTCTACATTTTATGATAGATATACATCTTTTAATAAAATAATATGATTTTTATAATCTTCGTTTGTTATTCTCTTATTTTTTTTGGTTGAAGATGGCGGTCTCCTGGTTTCAACGGTTATTTTTGCAGATTTTTCTTAGCTTGAGAGTATTTTTGTACGTTTTGTGTAAGATATGTATCTTTTCATGAAATGATATAATTTTTTGGCCTAATTTTGTCTTCTCTTTTTTTAAATTTTAAGATGGCGATCTCCCGGTCTCAATAGACATTTGTGCTGATTTCTTTGTGCTCCGGTTATTTACTATAGTTTTGTATAATATGAATCTTTATATTAAATGATATGAATTTTATAACCTACTTTTGCCTTCTCTTATTTTTCAGTTGAAAATGGTGATCTCCCAGTTCCAAGGGACATTTTACGAATTTTTCTGAGCTCATGTCTATTTTTCTACATTTTCGAGAAGGTATGGATTTTTTTATTAAATGATATGATTTTTGGCCTAATTTTATCTTCTTTTAATTTTCAGTTGAAGATAGCGATCTCCCATTTCTTACTGACATTTTGCGTATTATTCTGACCTGGGACTATTTTTTAAATTTTCTAGAAGATATGGTTCTTTTTATTAAATGATATGATTTTTGGCATAATTTTGTCTTATATTATTTTTCAGTTGAAGATAGCGATCTCCCTGTTCCAACGGACATTTACGTTCGGTGCTATTTTCTACATTTTTTAAATGATACGATTTTTATAGCCTACGATTGTCTTCTATTATTATTTTTTTTCAGTTTTGCTGTTGAAGATAGCGATCTCACAGTTCCAATCGACAATTTTTGCGGATTTTCCTTGGCTTGAGTCTGTTTTTCTACATTTTCTAAAAGATATGGATCTTTTTATGAAATGATGTGAATTTTTGGCCTAATTTTGTCTTATCTATTTTTCAGATGAAGATGACGATCTCCCGGTTCTAACGAACATTTTTCCGGGTTTTCTAAGCTCAGGGCTATTTTCTAGATTTTTTGAAAGATCTTTATATTAAATGATATGATTTTTAGCCTAATTTTGTATTCTCTTATTTTTTTGGTTGAAGATAGCGATCTCCCGGTTCCAATGAACATTTTTGCGGATTTGTTTGAGCTCTGTGGTATATTCTACATTTTTTGGAAGATATAGAACTTTTTATGAAATGTTAAGATTTTTATGACCTAAATTTGTCTTCTCTTATTATTTCAGTTGAAGACGACAATCTCTCGATTCCAACGGAAATTTTTGCGGATTTTTCTGAGCTCCAGGATATTTTCTACATATTCCAGAAGATATGGATCTTTATATTAAATGACATGATTTTTCTGGTTTAATTTTGTTTTATCTTATTTTTAGTTGAAGATGGTGATCTCTTGGTTCTAACGGACTTTTTTGCGTATTATTCTGACCTCGTGACTATTTTCTAAATTTTTTGGAATATATGTATCTTTTTATTTAATGATATGGTTTTGGCATAATTTTTTATTCTCTTATTTTTAGTTGAAGGTGGCGATCTCCCGGTTCCAACAGACATTTTTGCGTATTTTTATGAGCTTGATGCTATTTTCTATATTTTATAAAAGATAAGAATCTGTTTAATAAATGATATGATTTTTATAGCCTACATTTGGTTTCTCTTATTTTTTTTCAGTTGAAGATCGAGATCTTCCCGTTCCCATATACATTTTAACGAATTTTTCTTAGCTTCGGACTATTTATCTGACTTTTCTGTAAGATATGAATATTTAATTAAATGATATGATTTTGACCTAATTTTGTCTACTCTTTTTACAGTTGAAGATGGCAATCTCTAGATCGTATTTACATTTGTGCTGTTTTTTGAGCTCTGGGCTATTTTCTACATTATCTATTAGATATGGATATTTATATTAAATGATATGTTCTTCTCTTATTTTTCAGCTGAAGATGGCGATCTCCTGGTTTTTTCTGAGATCGGGGCTATTTTCTACCTTTTCGGGAAGTTAAGAATCTTTTTATTAAATGATATAACTTTTTGGCCAAATTTGGTCTTCTCTTATTTTTCAGCTTGGTGATCTCTCAGTTCCAACAGACATTTTTACAGATTATTCTGACCTCGGGGCTATTTTCTAAATTTTCTAGAATATATGGATCTTTTTATTAAATGATTTGAATTTTGGCCTAATTTTGCCTTCTCTTATTTTTCATTTGAAGATGGCGATCTCCCGGTTCCAACTGATATTTTTTGGGAATTTTCTGAGCTCGGTGCTACTTTCTATGTTATATGGAAGATATGTTTCTTTTTATTAAATGAGTTGATTTTTATTGCCAACATTTTTCTTCTCTTATTGTTTTCATGTGAAGATGGCGATCTACCGATTCCAACGGATATTTTTGCGAGTTTTTCTTTGCTTGGGACTATTTTTCTAAAATTTTTGAAAGATATGAATCGTTTAATTAAATGATATAATTTTTTGGCTTAATTTTGTCTTCTCTTATTTTTCAGTTGAATAGTGCGATCTCCCGGTTCCAACGGATATTTGTGTAGATTTTTCTGAGCTCAGTGCTATTTTCTACATATTATGAAAGATTTGTTTATTTTTATTAAATGCTATGATTTTTGACCTAATTTTGTCTTCTTTTATTTTTTAGTTGAAGATGGCGATGTCCATGTTCTAATGGATATTTTTTCGGATTTTTCTGAGCCTCGAGCTATTTTCTACATTTTCTGTATGATAGAAATCTTTATATTAAATGATATGATTTTTATTACCTAATTTTGTCTTCTCTTATTATTTAGTTGAAGATGACGATCCCTCGGTTCCAACTGGACATTTTTGTCGATTTTCTAAGCTCGAGGCGATTTTTTTTACATTTTTGGGAAGTTGTAGATCTTTTAATTAAATAATATGATTTTTTGACCGAATTATCGCTTCTCTTATTTTCAGTTGAAGATGGCAATCTCCTAGTTTCTACAAACATTTTTGTGGATTTTTCTGAGCTCTGGAATAATTTCTCAATTTTCGAAAAGTTATGTATCTTTTATTAAATGATATGATTTTTATAACCTAATTTTGTCTTCCCTTATTTTTTTGTTGAAGATGGCGATCTCCCAGTTCCAACGGACTTTTTTTCATATTGTTTTAAGCTCGGTGCTATTTTCTATTTATTATGGAAGATATAGAACTTTTTATTAAATGATATGAATTTTATAGCCTACGTTTGTATCCTCTTATTTTTTTTTCAGTTGAAGATGGTGGTCTCTCGGTTCCAACAGAATTTTTGCGTATTTTTCTTAGATTGAGACTATTTTTCAACATTTTCTGGAAGATATGTATCTTTTTATGAAATGATATGTTTTTTGGCCTAATTTTGTCTTCTCTTTTTTAATTTGAAGATGGCGATCTCCTGGTTCCAATGGACATTTGTGCGGATTTTTTAGCTCCGGGCTATTTTCAATATTTTTGTACTATATGAACTTTATATTAAATGAAATGATTTTTATAAGCTTATTTTGTAATCTCTTATTTTTTAGTTGAAGATGACGATCTCCCGGTTCCAATGGACATTTTTGCGGATTTTTCTGAGCTCGGTGCTATTTTCAACATTTTCGAGAAATTATGGATCTTTTTAGTAAATGATATAATTTTTTGGCCTAAGTTTGTCTTTTTTTAGTTGAAGATAGCGATATCCCGTTTCTAATAGACATTTTGCATATTATTCTGACCTCGGGACCATTTTCTAAATTTTCTGGAAGATATGGATCTTTTTATTAAATGATATGATTTTGGGCCTAATTTTGACTTCTCTTATTTTTCAGTTGAAGATGGCGATCTCCCTGTTCCAACGGATATTTTTACGGATTTTAAGCTCGGTGATATTTTCTACATTTTTATAAATGATATGATTTTTATTGCCTAAGTTTGTTTTCTCTTAATTTTTCGGTTCCAATGGACTTTTTTACGGATTTTTCTTAGTTTGAGTCTGTTTTTCTATATTTTGTTAAAGATATGGATCTTTTTATGAAATGATAGGATTTTTGGCCTAATTTTGTCTTCTCTATTTTTCCAAATGAAGATGACGATCTCCTGGTTCCAACGAACAGTTTTGTTGATTATTTGAGCTCCGGAATATTTTCTACATTTTCTGTAAGAAATAAGTCTTTATATTAAATGAAATCATTTTTATAGCCTAATTTTGTCTTCTCTTATTTTTCAGTTGAATGTGGCGATCTCCCGGTTCCAACGGAAATTTTTGCTGATTTTTCTGAGCTCGGTGCTATTTTCCAAATTTTATGGAAAATATAGAACTTTTTATTAAATGATATGATTTTTACAGCCTATGTTTGTCTTATTTTATTTTTTTAATTGAAGATGGTGATCTCTTGGTTCCAACAGAAATTTTTGCAGATTTTTCTGAGCTCTAGGCTATTTTCTACATATATGGAAGATAGGAATCTTTAGGTTACAGGTGGACACGTACGAGGGATGCTTGGAGGTGCATTGCTTGGGTCCATTGGCACACGTAGCACAGCGCTTCTGGCAGAGCCACATCAGGAGCAGTTAGAGCAGCTACCTGCCCCACTCCAAATTCTGGATCCGCCTATGCTCAGGTGTATCCTAATCTAGTAGTGTAAATATTTACCGCTTTCTAGTTTAGATTAGAATAATCTCGTCTCCTCTTATTAGTGAGGGGAGCATATCTAGGGTTTGCTTTTGCATCATAATAACCCATCATGTTGTGCCCTTCTATCATTTCACCCCCATCACCCTATCCTTGTTCTTTTGGCACTTTTCTTGGCCCCGTTATCATTTTTCTCTATGAGACCCCTACCACATCCAAAGGGTGGTGATGCCTGTTTTGCTTATTGTTCACTCTCCCCTTTATCTTTTATGCCCCGTATCAGATTTTCATATCTTTTGGGCATAGCTTATATTAGCTTGGGGGAGAGTATCACCCATAGTCATTTTTTTTATTTTTGATGCATTTTCCCTCCCATTTTATCTTTGCCCTCTCATGAATGATCTTATTGCATTGAGAGCAATGCAAGCTTTAGCTTGGAGGAGCTGCATTTCATGTATGTTTCCTTTATTTCTTCCATTTTCACCTTTTTCAAGCACCATTTTTTTTCTTTTTCATTTTAATGCATCATTCCCATCATGCATTTTTCTTTCTCCATTTCATTCTTGCCTCTTTCTAGAGATGAACCCTCTATGATATTTTGCCACTCATGCTTCACTTTTCGCATTTGTGCCCCTTTTTCCATCACGCTATTTCTTTGATTATTCAATGCTCATATATGTGTTTTGTCATCTTTTGGTTTTATTTTCTATATTCAGAGATTGTTGGTTGTGATTGTGTTTAAGGCATGCTTCTAGCATATTTTAATATGCCCCTCTATTTGAAGTTCCTCGATTTTCATGCTTCATTTCCAAAAAAACGGTTATTTTACTAACCTACCCCGTGCTTCTAACTCTTGCATGAAATACTATATGTGTACTCTTATCGCATGTGTTAGCTACCTTTCAATGGAATTAGGGTATCCACACCTTTGTTCCGTGTTTTAATTCATGGAGGATTTTCTTGACATGCTTGGATTTCTCAAAAATTCTCTTTTGTTTTACTTTGTACATTCCCCCTCGTCGTGCATCGTTCTTCCATTTGGGAGAGTGCACACTTTTCATTTTCCACAAAAAACATTACCCAAAAACCATTAGACACCCAAAAACTACCCAAATAAACACTTTTGTACATATTCTTGTATAATGGTCCTTCGGGATTCTTCGTAACCCGATGCCCTAAAGCCATTTAGCTTGGGATGCATAGGCCGCCCTTGCATTCCATTGCGATTCCGCAAGTTTGCAAGACAAAAATATTAAAATCAAATAAAAACAACAAAAACAAACCAAAAACCAAAAATATGTATATATGCCACATTCTCCCCTTTTCCTTCGCTCTCCACATCTCCTATATTTGAGAGCACCAATGTATATAGGGAAGGCGAGAGTTTGTACAAAGTGATCTTTCCACATCTTCTCCATCTCCTTTTGAAAATACAAGCAGGGCAAGAAAGTGTTTCAAAAATCAAAAACGACAAGTGTGTGTGGTGATTCCTTACATCCCAGAGATTGATAGTTATTCCCATGATTCATATCTATTCTTTCTTACTTCTTCATGCATGTATGGGTATCTCGTATTCACCGTTTGGAAGATTTGATATGAATTCTGAGCGTCCTCATATTTGGGCATATTATCTATTATAACATGCTATGATAGCTATGCCTTTGCCAGTGTCACGCTTCTATCTCTTTTGTGCTCCATTGACATGAACCCATGATTCTATATTTATGAGATTGAATTCTTGATTTAGATTGCGATATGCTTTTTCCTTGTGCTTAATTGTGTTGGCGATTACATTTGTGGTTTGGAGAGGGTGATCAAGGATTCTTCGCTTTCCTTTCTTGCTCTTGCACCCGATCTTCATTCCAACTCGTCTTCCTCGGGACGAGGAAGAGTTTAGCTTGGGGGCTGGACGCGTGTTCATATTTCACCTTTTGCACACGCTCTTCGTCGTGTTTTCATATGCTTTTCATCTCATTCCATGTTGTATATATCACATTCTGGTTCATATTGACTATTCGGTGTATTTTTTGTATTTCAGGTAAATGTCGGCATTTCGGTGTCTTCTGGAGTCAACCTTGCATGTCGGGACCAAAGTACGCTTATACGACAAAGATCTGATGGCCAAAGATGAGGAGTTGAAGTTTTAGAGCTTCACCCGGTTGTGTGGTGAGCCACCCGACCGGGTCGTATCATGGTAACAGTCCTGCGCTCCACCCGGGCAACACACCGCGCCACCCGATATGGTGAATGACCGGGTGGTGAGGAGACAGAGTGGAATTCATGGAGGAGTTTCTCACCCGATCGGGTCATCTCCTCGGGTCATTTTGGGGAAGAACTCACCCGACCGGTTGACACTTCAACCGATCGGGTGGCCTTTTCTTCCCCTTTCGTGCACTGCTGCTGCATTCATTGAAGATCTGCTATCATTCCAGTGGGAGTTTGGGTGATATCTTATTTTTTAGCGTCGGCATCGTCGTCGGATTTCCAACGATAGGTCGCATGCCCAAATCCGATTTTTCTACATTTTCTGGAATTTTCTGAGCGCAGCTGTGTGCTGAAATTCTGGGCTGTCTGGAATCTGATTCCCACCCGATCGGGTGGGCTATCCACCCGATCGGGTGAGCCCATTTTCAGCAGTTCAGTGTCTCTATTTGTTTCCACCCGATCGGGTGAACTACCACCCGATCGGGTGGCACTTTTTCAGCAGTTTTAGTGGGTATTTGTACCCGAACTGTTAGGGTTTTGTAGGGGCCTATAAATATGAGATGTTGGACGACTTGTAAGGCTTTCCCTCTATTTTCTAGGAGCTTTCAGCCCCTTTCATAGGAGCCTTAGATTAGTTTAGATTAGGGTTTCTCTTTCAATAATTCTTGTAATGGATTGATGGATTCTAATGCAAGATAAGTATTTTTTTTCTTATTTCCATTGCTTTGTGTTATTTTCATTGTGCTTGATGATGAATGTTTGTTTGTATTTATTATTGCTTGCTATCATACTCTTCTTCATTGAGTAGTTCTTGATGAACCCTAATATGGGTTAGAGTAGGATTCATGCTTGGGATATTTCATTTGACTTGATTGCATGGCAAGTGTTTGATGTAATGTGTCAATGGGGATGTCTAGCAATCTGAGACCAACCCGTATGGCAACACACTAGATGGAGTTGGGGGTTGGGTTCCGGATGCTTCTCCCGTCAAGATCCTCTTTGATGTATTGATAGGAATCACCTTCGACCTATTTGGCCATTAGGGTTACGCTAGGGCGTTTCATTGTCATCGACGGGTAAAAGACCGCCTTTGACCGTTGGGCCAAGAGGAAATAAAACGGGGGTTTGATTCTCTATCAGTAGCTCACGTCCTAGCGTTGACATTGAGTCCTTGCACGTGAGAACGCCTGGACGAAATGTTGGGAGCTATCATTGTGGCATTAATCCTCTTGGTTGCGGAGGGTGTTGGACATGGGAATGCCCACCGTTCGAAACCGGGTAGACCTAGCGTATCATCATGGTCATCGACCGGAATATCAGGCCCACGGAGCTCTAGGTACCACCTTTTGGGGCAATGTCTCACCCTGGGTCGAGTCAAATACCAAGTGTCATGAGTGCTCCAGCCCGTGTTAGCGGGGATTCATTTCTTGTCTTTTACAATTCTTTCCTTTATTTCTACACTACCCACTCATATCATCCGCGTAGCTCTCACATAACCTAGGTGAGGATAGTAGCCTTCAAGCCATCCACCTCCATGTGTTCGATATACTCGCACCGTACACTAACCGGGCACTTGCGATAAAACGACACCGCGCCCTAATCATAAACGGGGCACCGGTCAACTACGTACAAGAGGAGAGGACGAGAGGGGTTCCGTCGAAATCCCTAGTGGGCGTTGTTGTTGTTGTTGAGAGAGAGAGAGAGAGATATATATATATATATATATATATATATATATCTATCTATCTATCTATTATACATTTGACAACGATTTTTGAATCCTAGGGCTGACTAGGACAAGCTGACTAGGACAAACAGGTTGATAGAAGGATGGCTGAGATTCCATCTTGAAAAATCAATGGTTGGAATGATAATTTATGAAAAATTTTGGGGGGAAAGTTTGAATATTGGGGGAAAGCATTTGGGCGGAAACTGAAAATTTTGAGTTTTAGAGCTCAGTTGCAAAGCTTGATGTGGGCGAAAATTAGGTGGGGCCAGGTTCAACGAGAGTGGGTTACGAGGTTGGTTTTACGGATTTGGGTGTGTTTTGAAAAACAAATAACGTAAACCGTTGATGTGAAATGACCGCTTTTCTTCCACCTGCTCTCTTTCCTCTGGAAAAAACAAATGACAGCTCCAAGGATTGAGTTAAATGAAAATTAGGCGGGTCCCAAGTAGAATTAGAGAAGGCTAGGAGGTTGGGTTTCATAGTTTTGGGTGCTTTTTGAAAATCCAAATTGCAGTGTCTGCCACTCGGTTCACGTCATCTTCATCTCTTTCTCACATTTGGATAAAAACCAAATGGCCGAGCTCTACAAATCTCCATTTTTTTGTAGTACTCTCATCGGTGGGGATGCAATCGCCAGCAAAGAGAACGAATGGCTACTCCAAAAGGATGCAGTTGTGAGCGAAGTATTCTCATGGCCGAGTACCAGAAGTATTCTCATTGACGAGCTCCAGAAGTATCCTTATAATCGTTTTATTTTGTCGGCATCTGAGAAATTCTACATAGAGGAGGGAAGACGTCTTTCGTTGCTTGAGGAGAGAACAGGGCGATCTGAGAAATCCTAGGCCTTCACACGTCTTTCTATGATCTTTTTCTTTTTTTCCTATTGATTTTGTGTGATATCAATGAACAGGGCGATACGATTATAAGGAGCATTTGTGGGATAAGGATTGCTGGACAAGGAACAAGAATCATTCCTCACCTATTTCAGTCGTCAGTTCCCCCTCTCATCATCTTAATTTTGGTGCCCAAAAACAAAGGAAAGAGGTGAGTAGATTTTTTATTCTTTTTGTTTGTCTCTGGTTTCGGAGATTTTTTTGGTTTATTTATTTTCGATTTTTTTGTTTTTGGATCAGGAGTTGGCGGAGGGCATCAAACCAGATCCTGAAGGAATTGAAGGATCGGCAGAAAGATCTGCCCACATCATGTAACGCAAGTATCATCAGATCAGCTTGATTTTCTACTTTTTCTTTTCAATTATGACATTTTTTAACGTCTGATTTTGGATCTTGAGAGAAAAAAGGATGTTGATTTTTATCATTTGTTAATTGAAAATCTATAAACTAGGTGGATTTTGATCTATAATATTTGGAAAGAAGATGTGACATGGTTTTAGAAAGAATTAATACCTAGACATTTCAAATCTCTGTTATGATCGTATGAATGGAAGCATAGTTCTCCATTTTTTGCTAGCAAAATTGTGAATTTTATATTGTTTGCCATGTCAAAAAGGGTATATGCATATAAAGAATCTGAACCTATTTTTGAAGAATTTCGTCTTGATTAAATTCGAAGGTTAATCCTTTCTCTCTCTGTGGATTCAGTGTTTTTTTTCGTTATTGGATCCGGAGTTGCTCGATGGCATCAACAGATCTTAAATTCTCTCTCAAACTTTAATAGCGATGCTATTTCCTCCATCTTTCTCTCTCGACTCGATGATTCCAACCCTCCGGACACTAAAATTCTCTCACAGACCATAAACAAGAATAATGACGAGCTTCAAGCCCTTCAACAGGTACAACTGCTCTCTTCAAGATCGTCTCTTTAAATAAAAAATTCTTCGTCTTTGATTTCCTGATGTGAAGTCTGGGTGTTTGGTGTTGTTAGGTTAGTGAGGCTCCCTGCTCGAATTTCTACGATGACATCATGATGAAGGGTTTAACCAGCCGAAGACAGGTAGAGGGGACAACAGAGGCATGGCTGTGGTCATCCTTGATGCCCTCACTAGGTAATCTTTTGATGGGGGTTAATCATGAATCCATAGGCTGGTATTAATCATGAATGCATGTTTGAAACAAACATTTGATCTGGCATGTACTTTTGGATATGGTTTGGATTTACATCTCATAAATCTTATTTGTTGTTGATTTAATAATATAGATATGGCTTAGAATCATCTGTCAAACATCTTATTTGTTGATGATTTTGTATTATAGAACCACTCAGATCAGTGAGTATCATCTAAGGATATGATAAAGTTGCAGGCTTCTTTGCTACTACCTAAACATTATCCAATTTTGTTAATAAGTTTTCTTTCTTTCCTTTGTTGCAGATTATTCATTATAAACTGCCAAATGATCCAGAAATTTTTGTCCATCGCTCTACGTGCTGTCAAATAAGGCATTGCTATGTTGATGTGAGAACTATTAGATATCTTCTCAACAGATTGAAGAGGTACTGGAATCATCAACTGAGCAAGTTGTTGCTACATTACAGGGTGTCCATCCTGAGTCAGTACAATTTTCCTCCCAATAGCATAAAAATGTTGGAAAAGCAGGGGACGTATGCTCTTGCTGCTGCATTGGTCCATTCGAGTGGCTTCTCTCAACCACAGTCAGCTTGCTCTCTTATTATCCATGAGCAGGTGAACATAACTCATATTCCCTTACTGTTAACGTTTATAATTTAATATTATGTAGATAAAAGTGAAATTTGATACATTTTCTACATGTGTAGCATTGGCATGGATAAAGTAAACACAAATAAAAGAAAATACAATACAGATGCTTAGCTACATTAAATCTCAGAAAACATTGGATATGGTATGGATATCACAATTATATATTGATAGTTTGCATAGAAAAAGAAATAGGGTTCTTGGACTGTCTTGCTTTGGTCATTCTACTCGGCGTCACGTGTAGGCCATCAATTATCATATTCAATGGTGATCCAGGGCCGCTTCGAGAGTGATGATCACTCCTTAAGGTCAACAACGATTATCAATTTGACTGTGAGATTTTACCCTCTTTTTTCATTCTGTATCCTTGAGCATTCTAAATGAAACTTTCTCTTTAATTCCTTTCCCATTCTGTTGTAGTCTTTGGTTTTCTTTTTTAAGTGTTTTTATTTCACAATCCATGTCACTTGCATTTCACAATTGGTCGATGTCTGTAGTGGTGGTGTTAGAGATTATAAGTTAATTTCATATCTGTTTTTTTTTGGAATTTTTAGATTTTAAAATAATAGTCATATTTGTTTACTTGCTTGGTTTGATAACCTTCTGCACAAGGAGCTCATCGTTGAGAAGGTTAACCAGCTTTGGATTCAAGTGGAGGGAGACCGGTTCCGGTTCCCGGGGGGCGGTGCGATGTTCAGAACTGCTGTTGATTCTGGATGTGGGGTGAGAAATTTCTCATCTTTGTGCTTTTCAATTGTTTAATTGATGTTTTTGGTGTATGAAATTTGATGAGTATTTTGTGTTGCATAGGTTGCAAGCTGCTGGGGAGCTTATCTACTGAAGAGGGACATTGTGACAATGTCATTTGCACCAAGAGACACCCATGAGGCTCAAGTATGGTTCGCATTGGAGCGGGGAGTTCTAGCAAGGATTGGTATAATGGCAACACATAGGATTCCATCAAAAACTCATATCAACATCAGCAGTAGCCTTAAATGAACGTATCGTTCCCACTGTACTGGGGGGGAGATGAAGCTGGCCTCGCTGCTCCAACCGCCTCAACGTCCACTTCTGGAAGTCCTCTGACCAAGGTGGCTACCAGACACTCAACCTCTGCCATGACTGTCGAACCACCTACTTCTTCCGCCCCTCAAAGGTTGTTTCTTTGCAAGGCAAATTCATCAAGATTGGATGAATCGAATAACTTGAGACGGCAAGAATACGAACTGCTCAGCAATGAAAACTGGCTTTTTTTAATTTAATCGAGTCACAATTGGCTTTTTTATTAATCCAACCGTTTTATTATCACAACGTCAACATCATTCATTATTGTTATTATTGTTATATATCATTATCATTCGCTTTGTTTGTGTCCTGTTGATGCCTCAAAAAGGCCATGTACCAAACCCACCGTTTTTTGTTGCAACAAGAATATATTATGAGATTAGGAACATCTAAATACATAATTACATGCTAAAGATTTTGTAGTTTTAAAGTAAGCAAATGCAACAGCCCCCCAACCGAAAAAAAACTGCGGAGGCCTTTCTGGATGTTGATGATGATTATCTTTGCTAATTTCAATGATGATGCATCCTAAGAGGATCCTATTGCTTTAATCGGCAGTGCTCACTTGATTTCTCTCTTTTTCTGCTTTTTTTTCAAGAACCAAGCTTTACAAATCACAAAGGGCCCAGCTGTCAGTTACTCGGCTAGCAGGCAAGGATTTTTATACAAATAAGTTATTTCTATTTTAAATGTCAAATTAAGTTTCATATTTATTTAGCGAATATTGATAAGGTTAAGTATTTGTCCAAATATATGCCATCCCCATCAAAGATTTGCCTTTTTAGCGGAAAGATGCCAAGGCCAGCCTGTTGACAGTAATAGCATAACCTAATTCACAATACTTATGGAAGCTACCAAATGATTAATTAATGACGAGGCAAATAGACATTGGCAATCCATTAGGAATGAACAGCCATTTTTCTTCCAGGCAACTCTTCATTCGGTCCCAAACAAAACAAAGCAATTTTCTACAACATGGAATTTTCTGCTTGCTGGAGGTGAACTTACATTTAATATCTTTTTATTTTGGATAAATTATATATAACAGCCTCATGCAATTTGCTAGGATCTCTCTTTCTCCTACTATGTTGGGTTGACATGATTATTAAATTAATTGAGTCATGGAGGTAAAACTGGCTGCCGATGTCGACGTTAGCAGTGCACCAGCCTCCGATCCTGTTGTTCCTACCGTTCCCACTGAATTTACATGTAGTGAGGGTGCCCGAGTGTGGGGGAGGCAGAATGGATGGGAAGGGGAAGTACATGTGGGGCTGGTAATATTTGGTGCAAGATTTGCCAATGCCCTGTGTCGTTTTCTCATCTATCCACATCCATCATTCTTCCTTCCTTTCCTCTATCATTTGTTCTAAGCCCTACCCCCTCTCTCTCAAAGCCAAAAAAAAGAAGGGGGGCGAATTTTTTTAATCCTGCCTTTTTTACGGGGGATGAAATCTTCTTGCTTTTTGATCACATTTGGTGGTTTGTTTGGAGGTTGGACGGTTGCCGGTGCCTGACCTTGATCTGATGCATCAAGATGATGTCTGCTCCTGCTGCGGTCCTGCCGTTTGTGCATCGC
The DNA here is from genome assembly GCA_030789695.1 of Scilla litardierei. Lineage (NCBI taxonomy): Eukaryota > Viridiplantae > Streptophyta > Magnoliopsida > Asparagales > Asparagaceae > Scilla > Scilla litardierei. The sequence continues at coordinate 167,768,625 of CM061141.1, forward strand.
CGGCAGGCGGCGTCCAACAAGGTGTGGCTTATTTTTTTATAATGTTTCTTTTAATTGTGGGAAAGGACGTTGATTTCTCTGCATTTTGTAAGGAGTTAGATAAGTATGTAATTGGGCAGGACTGTGAAAAAATGTTAGGATCTTCGGCTTTCATCGGTGGTGATTTTAGCTGAATTCAAGTAAAAATTGTGATTTTGTATGGCTGAATGTGACAAAATGGTATATTTTATGAAGAACCAATTGTTCGACATTGTAAACAATATAACTTTTAGGGTAGCATATGAGCCTAATCGGCCTCTCCACACATTGCTAATTGGTTTTGGGACGAATGCTCGCTGATTTCATAATTTCTTTTTGTATGATAAGTTTAAACTTAATGAACGAGCTGTATTTTTTAAAAAGTTACGTTGAGTACTGAGTTTTTGATATGAGTTCATTTAAGGCTACTTGCCGAATTTCGATGGGTTAAATATAAGGTGTCAGTTTTATAGAAATGCATTTGTTATCTGTAGTAGCTAGCATTGTATATTGCCAAAGAAAACATAAGGTGGAATTGTCTGGTGATGTGAGAGAGTCTATGAAACAAACAGACGCATCAAAAGGTGGAACAGTGCCATGGAGGAACAATTTGGTATATATGCCTTTTGTAACTTCAAATGAGGGTATGCATGTTTTCTCAATATAATCCCGATCAGAAAAATATTTTTTTATCTGTTAAGTTTAGTAAGTATCTCATAAAATATATTTTAGAAGTTAGATTTTATCACAACATAGCTAATATGTATTGCAGTACAAAAACAAAAGCTAAGCTAAGTTGGGCAGGGAGATTAGCAATTAATTGATGTTTTGAACCATTGAAATATGTAGCCCTATGTAAAAGAGTAAATGGAATATATTTGAACATGGATTGTAAAAATTGAGAAATGAAGGGTTGAGATTAAATTTTGTGGAAATTTTTTGAGGGAAAAATATTTCTAGAGAAATGAAAGTTTCTGGGAAATGACACTTTTTGGAGAATGAAAGTTTCTCGGGAATAGTAGAGTACATGCAATTAATGCATCTGGGAAAAAAAATTTAACTTGCACTTAATGCTGCAGATCAAATGTTGCCGCAGACGAATGATCTCTCTCTCAACGCGGGGCCCACCGTCTCTTCTACGCATGTGGCAATAAGATGAGAATAATTTTCCGCGTCGAATGCGCCCACTAATTTTTTACGTTAATTTATTGTTCCGTGCCTAAGGCGTCCGCACCGAATTTGTTGTTCCGTGTAGAAGGCACATGCGCCGAATTTGTTGTTTCGCGCCGAAGGCACTCACGCTGCTAATTAGTTTTACGCTAATTTGTTGTTCGGCATAATTTTGGTTGTGGAAATAATTTTTTGGTAAACATATTTTGCGGGGGAAAATCTTAAATGAACCGTGCCCGCGGGCACGGGTTATGACTAGTATGTATATATATATATATATATATATATATATATATATATATATAGGAGAGTCGATCATGTCGAAAGCCACAACAGGCTTTATGCGTGAAAAATGAGGGGGGGAAATTAAGGAGCCCCACGCTGGGCTTCATGAGTAGGCCGAGAAAAGAAGGGTGAGTTAATAAAGAAATGGGCACTTTACATTTTACCCACCTTACAAAAAATTATGTCCTAAGAATTTCTAGAACAATATACTATTAACCAAACACAAAAGAAATCTAACAAACAACTGGCAACAACAAAATGAAGATTAGTTCAAACAACTGATAAAACAATCTAAGATCTCGGGGTGTCCATCTCCATCGTTGCCATGATATAAGCCTGGTAGTTCTGAGGCTAGGGTAGTGGTTGTTGCTCTTACTTACTAACATCGGTAGTCAAGTTTGCTCAACTCGTCTTGGACTGTTACCAACAGAGTGATCTGATGCACCACATATCAGACACAGTTTGTTCTAGCAATGATAATCTATTTTCATGTGTCTGGATCAGTAACAGTAGTCACATATCACAGGCCATTGAGGGCTGGTTTTTGTCCCGGTCTTCTTGAATGTTGTGGTATGCTCTGTCTGTATGGTGGACTTCTCTCGTTCTTCGATGTGAGCGTTTACTGGTGGCACTGAAGGACGTCAGCTCTGCTATGCTGCAACGGTTAGAGGTGGTCGTCTTGGAGGGGCCCCGCCTGTCGCTCTCATTTTCGCTCCCTCTGTACGTACTCATACTATCGAGCTGTAAAGAGTACACAGCATGGGTCTTCAATTTGAACCCGACCAGCCTGTCACGAATATCGATGTCAGGCCTTGCTAAAATATCGTGGCCCAAGCCAAAAGGGTGGACACCATTGATGGAAATTGAATTCCACCCCAAGTTATTTTGATGATGAGCACACCAAATGAAGCTTAGTTTACTAACTACACTATGATTAAGTGTGCAGGTTGTGCAACAAATGAAAAAGCTTTATGCATACTCCAAGAAGCGCAATCTACGCTCAAAGACAAGGACGAACGTTGCTAAGATCAATGATGAAGCTCAAAGCTCAAATGGAACAGAAGCTCAAGTGAAGCTCACATCTACTCCATCAGTTGATCAAGCTTCCGAAGTCGTGTCCTAGTCTATAGTGAGTGTGTTGTGTCTTTCTTAGGGTTATGTTAAAGCCAATCGTATAGACAATCACACACACACAAATGATTTCAAAAACATTTTAAAATATCTATTAAATCATTTTTAAAAAAGATATTGAGAGCTTTTCTAGTCGTTTTATATTTCCGTAGTGAAACTCCACTACACCCTGGAGTTAACTACTTGATTGACTAGCCGTGTCTCAAAAGAAACTCCTCTGGGAGTCGACTACCAAAGAGAGGGAGTCGACTACCAACTGAGAATCAAGTTCTCCTGAAACACACTTGGAGTCGACTACCACTCCTAGGGAGTCGACTACCAGCTGTCGAAATTTGACATTTTGACTTGATTTTTGACATATCTTTAATTGATTTTTCCCCATGATTTCCGGGACAAAAGTCAAATGAATTTGAAATTCAAATTCTTAGATTTCTCCTATAAATAGAGGACCATTTTCATTGATAAATCACAACAACTATTGAAATCAAATTCTCTTGTGCAAAACGCTCTCAAATTCTCAGCTCACATTCTCTCTTAGCCAAATCTGTTTTTACTCTTGATCTTGCAATTTCTTTTGATATTATTTTCTGAAGATCATAATTTTATTTGGCTATCTGTTTTTCAAAATCCATATTATTTATTCTCAAATTTTTATTTAGAGGATTTTTGAAAAACATTCGATCTAGATCACAAAGATTTCATTCGTATCTTTGTGTGATCTAGAATCATATTCTATCAAGCCACTACACACGTAATTGTCTATTACTATTGGCTATAGAATTTGGGTGTAAATCCAATCTCCACCAATCTATTGTGGTGAATTGGATATCGATTTTAATTTGTGGTTACCCTTTGTTGTAAGGGTGTTGTTGTTGGAAACCCTAGACAAGTCTAGGTGTTGCGGTTGGAAATCCTGGTTAAGACTATGTTGTTGGAAATCCTAACAAGTGAAGTTAGGTGCTTGTATTTGCCAAGGCAGATAGTGGAAATCTCGTAGCGGATTGGTCGGGGACTGGACGTACCCAAGTTGTGGGGAACCAGGATAAAAATCCTTGTGTCTGCGTTTGCTTATCTGTGATTGTTTATCTTTGCAAGCATTTCTTATTTAACTTGTAATTATTCTTTGCTTAACTCTTTTATAATATACTGCTAAGATCAGTTTTGTATTTATACTTCTGTGCAAATTTTATATATCTTCATTAAGTGTTTAACTATCTGAGCTGTGCTTAATTTCCCTCTTGGAGTCGACTACTGTTCATAGGGAGTCGACTACCAAAAGACTTTTATCTCTGATTTTATTTGAAGATTTATTGAGTTGATTAAGAACCAAGCGTAGATCACTCTACTTGGTTTCTTAGACAACATTAGAAGGCTTTGTTTTGTGTTGATTTATTAAGAACAAAAAAGCTTTATCTTTATACAACACTATTCAACCCCCCTTCTAGTGTTGTTTGCCATCCACAGGATCCAACACTTGGTATCAGAGCGAGGCTATAAAAGTGATGGCGTCAACATCTTTCCATTCTGAAGGACTAAATACCATGCGACCACCACTGTTCAACGGAACGAACTACGCTGGCTAGAAGATCCGAATGAAGACTCACCTGGAGTCATTGGATATCGAAGCATGGACCGTTACTAAAGTCCCGTACAGCGCACCTACCGAAATTGAATTTGGGAAGTGGTCAGTCAACGACAAGAAGAGAGAAAATCTTAATGCAAAGGCAATGAATGCATTGTTTTGCGCCGTAACAGGAAATGAGTTCACTCGAGTCTCCCAATGCGAGACAGAACATCAGATATGGCACACTCTTCAGGTAAGTCACGAAGGAACTTAAAAGGTAAAGGAATCACGCATAAATGTTTTACATTCTAAATTCGAATCTTTTAAAATGGAAGAAGGAGAGAGCATCACCGATGTGAATACTCATTTTACTATCATTACGAATGAGCTTGCAGGATTAGGAAAGAAACTTTCCGAATACGAGCAGGTAATGAAGATACTAAGATCTCTCCGACCGAGTGGAAGGGAAAGACAACTGCTATTCGAGAAGCTCATAACTTAAAGGACCTTACCATCGAAGATCTAATGGGAAATCTCATGGCATATGAGATTGAACTTGCAGAAAATAAGAAGATCGAAGAAAAACCAAAGAAGAAGAATCTCGCGTTTAAAGCTCTAGAAGAAGATTCCGACTACATTGACAAAGAAGACCATATTGCTTTCATCTCAAAGAGTTTTAAAGAATTCATCACAAGTAAGTATGGTAAACGCTCTTTTAGACCTACTGACGGTATTATTTGTTTTGGTTGCAATAAACAAGGGCACGTCAAAAGAGACTGTCCATTGGAAAGAAACAATCGTGATTCCAGAGATCGTGGGAAGAACAGAGACAATAATGAAAAGAGAAACAATGGAAGAAACAAATTCCGACGACCAAAGAAGGAAGCTTACGCAGCCTTCGACCGGAGCGACATTCCTCGTCTGATGAATCCTCAACAGAAGACAATGATGAAAGAAAAGAAACATCACACAAGTGCTTCATGGCTTTTAGATCCTCTAAGGTAAGTTCACATCATGATTCATCTAGTGACAATGATTCGTCATCAAGCGATGATGAAGACATGGACTATAGGGGAGCATACAAGGAGCTATGAAAAATGCATGAAAAGCTCATAAAAGAACATAGCAGAACACTTAGAAATATTAAAAAGGATGCTAAAGAAAAGAAAGAAGTCATTAAGGAAAATATTCTTCTCAAAGAAAAGAATAATTTTCTGCAAAAAGACATTCTATCAGTAAATGAAAAAGTTGAGAATCTGAATAATCTTCTCGTATCTGTCAAAGATAAATACAACGCTACGATGAAAAATATTGAGAATTTCAACAAAGGAACAGGGAAGCTGGATAGTTTAATAAATAACCAAAAAGCCTCATTTAGCAAGACCGGACTCGGTTATGATTCACATCATACCAAGAAACAGGTTAAGCATACTAGGATGCATCATTCTAACAAAAATTTTCTGAGCATCTGGATACCGAAGAATCTTTCCGATCAAAGAAAGAAAAGGTACGCTACAAATTTTGTTCAACAAGTTCACTTAAGCACAAATTTTGTTCAACAAGTTCACTTAAGCAAAAACTATAATATATTTTTCATGAAGGAACTAAACCATACTGGGTTTGGCTTCCTAGAGACTAACCCTCTGGACTCAAAAGCAAAAGAGTACCATAAACGTTTATCTTTCAGGTACTCTAAGGAAACGAAGAGGAGAAAACAAGATCCAACGCTTGATAACTGGATCAGCATCAAAAGTTTTCTTTTACGACTTAATCATTTTTGCAAAAACATATATGCTTAAATTTGTTTAAATGAGTTAAAAATTTTTTATCTCTTTAAATGATTATAAATGTTTGTGTTGTATTTATAAAACATCGCTTGTTTAGAAAACGCACTCAGTTTTGGATCAAAACCCCTCGGGATGAGAAAACAACTCAACCCAGTAGGGAGTCGACTACCTACATGAGGGAGTCGACTACCAGCGTGTGTGCTGAATTCTGGGTTTGATTTTTACTAACTTCTATTGGGTTCCATTGAGTTATCATATCCAAAAGACAACTTATACACAATAAGCTAAAACCTAATCCCAACCACTCATCTCTTGATCCTATGGCCCTCATCTTTCATCCTCTTTCACCTCCTTGTTAAAAACGCCCAAGAGAAAACCCAGGGTAGCCGACTACCCCAATCTCCCCTTTCTCTTGAAAATTTCTCTTGGTGCTTGGGTTACTTGGAGCTCTCTCAACTCTTGATTTCATCTCTTTCTCAAGCTTACTCAAGGTAAAATCTTTTCTCATCAACCTCTACTTCATTTTTCCTTGCATATCTAGTATTGTAAATTATTTTTACTCTATCTAGATGCCTCTCAACAGAATATTTTCTAAGAAGTGTAAAGTTTCAACTGAATCTATCTCTGAGAAAGTAACAATCTTGCCATATCTATTTAGGACTACTACCTATGAACACTTTGTCAAAATCTCCAAGAAACCCATCCTTCATGAGAGATTTGTCAAACTTGATCATGTTGAAAATTATGGGATTGATAGCATTCTAGAATTCCAAAACTTGGCTAACCTATTTTCTTCTGAAAACACTTATCTCTGCTATCCTAGACTTGTGCACCTATTTTATGCTAATATGGATTATGATCTTGCCAAAAGCCGATTTGTCACCAAAGTACTTGACACAAAACTTGCCATAACCGTAAAATCTTTTGGAGAAGCCCTAGGCATCCTATACACTGGCATGTTACTTGATAAAATAGAGATGACGGATGGTAGTATCTTGGAGAGAATGTATTTGCCGTGAAAGTATTTCCAAACTAAACTCCCTTGTAGCGATCTTCGCTATCCGGGAAAAATTCTTGCAAATATACTATCGAACAATATTACACAAAAATCTGGTAGTCACTCTATACTATCTGAGAAACAGGCCAAGTGTATATATGCTATAGTAGGGAACATCCGTGTCAATTGGGCCAAAGTCATTATGGACTCCATTTTTGCTTCAGCTTCTTCAGACAGACCCTCATCCACTCTAACACATGGACATTACCTCACAATCCTGTTTATTAGATAAAATGTGCCTTTGGATAATGAAACCACAATTCTGGAACCGGCACGCATATTTGATGTTCATGCTCTCGGGAGAATGAACCTTCACAAAGACCTTGATCAAAACATCCCTGAAGAAAAACTTGCTGCTAAAGGAGGATCGTCATCCTCCAGGAGAGATAAGAAAATTGATGTTCAGATTCTGATGAGGAAGAAGAAGGAGAAGAAGAAAAAGGAAGCGAAGAAGAAGGAGAAGACGAGGAGCCACCGGAATACATCATTGAACTTCAAGAGATGCTCTTGAAGAAAATTGGGAAGTTGAAGATATCACAAGAGAGAGGTTTTGAAGACCTCAACAAAAAGGTGGACGACCTCAAGGATTTCGTAGCAAAGAGCAACAAAATGACGGAGGAGACGCTTGTCATGATCCTTAATGAGATCAAGGAATTGAAGAAGAACGGCGGTCATCCTTGATCTTTCAAACAATGGTTTTTAAACAATGATTTCAAAACTTATGGTCTGTAATAACTATATTATGGTGTGATGCTTGCTACTCCTTATTACTATGCCTATGAATGAACTTATCTATTTTGCTAAAACATTGGTTGATCATATGCTAACATTTTTTGCAGGAATAGTAATTGAATTCCCCTCCAAAAATATTGTTATGATGTTGTTATTATATGTCATTAATTTTTTTGTTGATGACAAGGGGGAGAAAAATATAAAAAATGAATGTATTAATGTATTGTTTTGCTAACGGCTTCGATGTAAGGGAGAACCGCATCAAAGCAGGGGGAGTAAGTGTATTTTCATATTTCAACTTACTTCATTTTTCATTTGGGTGTCATCATCAAAAAGGGGGAGAGTGATGGAAATTGAATTCCACCCCAAGTGATTTTGATGATGAGCACACCAAATGAAGCTTAGTTTACTAACTACACTACGATTAAGTGTGCAGGTTGTGCAACAAATGAAAAGCTTTATGCATACTCCAAGAAGCGCAATCTACGCTCAAAGACAAGGATGAACGTTGCTAAGATCAATGATGAAGCTCAAAGCTCAAATGGAACATAAGCTCAAGTGAAGCTCACATATACTCCATCAGTTGATCAAGCTTTCGAAGTCGTGTCCTAGTCTATAGTGAGTGTGTTGTATCTTTCTTAGGGTTATGTTAAAGCCAACCGTATAGACAATCACACACACACAAATGATTTCAAAAACATTTTAAAATATATCTTAAATCATTTTCAAAAAATATATTGAGAGCTTTTTCTAGTCGTTTTATATTTCCATAGTGAAACTCCACTACACCCTGGAGTTAACTACTTGATTGACTAGCCGTGTATCAGAAGAAACTCCTCTGGGAGTCGACTACCAAAGAGAGGGAGTCGACTACCAGCTGAGAATCAAGTTCTCCTGAAACACACTAGGAGTCGACTACCACTCCTAGGGAGTCGACTACCAGCTGTCGAAATTTGACGTTTTGACTTGATTTTTGACATATCTTTAATTGATTTTTCTAGTCGTTTTATATTTCCGTAGTGAAACTCCACTACACCCTGGAGTTAACTACTTGAATGACTAGCCGTGTATCAGAAGAAACTCCTCTGGGAGTCGACTACCAAAGAGAGGGAGTCGACTACCAGCTGAGAGTCAAGTTCTCCTGAAACACACTAGGAGTCGACTACCACTCCTAGGGAGTCGACTACCAGCTGCACATGATTTCCGGGACAAAAGTCAAATGAATTTGAAATTCAAATTCTCAGATTTTTCCTATAAATAGAGGACCATTTTCATTGAGAAATCACAACAACTATTGAAATCAAATTCTCTTGTGCAAAACGCTCTCAAATTCTCAGCTCTCATTCTCTCTTAGCCAAATCTATTTTTACTCTTGATCTTGCAATTTCTTTTGATATTATTTTCTGAAGATCATAATTTTATTTGAATATCTGTTTTTCATAGTCCATATTATTTATTCTCGAATTTTTATTTAAAGGATTTTTGAAAAACATTCGATCTAGATTACAAAGATTTCATTCGTATCTTTGTGTGATCTAGAATCATATTCTATCAAGCCACTACACACGTAATTGTCTATTACTATTGGCTATAGAATTTGGGTGTAAATCCAATCTCCACCAATCTATTGTGGTGAATTGGATATCGATTTTATTTTGTGGTCACCCTTTGTTGTAAGGGTGTTGTTGTTGGAAACCCTAGACAAGTCTAAGTGTTGCGGTTGGAAATCCTGGTTAAGACTAGGTTGTTGAAAATCCTAACAAGTGAAGTTAGGTGCTTGTATTTACCAAGGCAGATAGTGGAAATCTCGTAGCGGATTGGTCGGGGACTGGACGTACCCAAGTTGTGTGGAACCAGGATAAAAATCCTTGTGTCTGCATTTGCTTATCTGTGATTGTTTATCTTTGCAAGCATTTCTTATTTAACTTGTAATTATTCTTTGCTTAACTCTTTTATAATATACTCCTAAGCTCAGTTTTGTATTTATACTTCTGTACAAATTTTATATATCTTAATTAAGTGTTTAACTATCTGAGGTGTGCTTAATTTCCCTCTGGGAGTCGACTATTGTTCATAGGGAGTCGACTACCAGAAGACTTTTACCTCTGATTTGATTTGAAGATTTATTGAGTTGATTAAGAACCAAGCGTAGATCACTCTACTTGGTTTCTTAGGCAGCATTAGAAGGCTTTGTTTTGTGTTGATTTATTAAGAACGAAAAAGTTTTATCTTTATATAACACTATTCAACCCCCCTTCTAGTGTTGTTTGCCATCCACACGATCCAACTTCCATGTCCTTGGCAAACCTGTAACACCAATTGTTGGCAAATACTTATGTACGCCAAGGTTAAATGTCATGCATTAAAATACGCACCTGTTAAGATTAGAAAATTCAGCGTCGTACTCCTCTACAGTTATAAAGCTCTGCTTCAGGTCCATAAACTGTGCCTCCAACTTCATTTGTGCCTCTGGTGAGAAGTATTGGGCATTAAATGTCTCCTTAAATGTAGCCTAAAAGATCGGTTGCACCAGTCAGTCCTCTACAGAGTCCCTCCAGTTTCTAGCCTCTCTGGTAGTTGCAGCTTTACCATGCTAACCCACAAAGATGTAGGTGCGTGCGCTTCCTTTAGCTTGTCGGTGATCTAGCGCAGCCACTCCTCTGCAGCCTGAGCATCATCTCATCTAGTAAAAATCGGCGGGCGTAGCGATCGAAACTGTTGCACTCTTCCATCCTTCTTAGGTTCTTTCTGTATAGCTTGGACCATCTCTCGCAAAGCCTGATCCGATATTTGATGCATCATATTTGATCCAGAGTTGCATGTCCTAGCTCCCAATCCTGATCCCAAAGCGTTTTTGGCCATAGCCGCTCTCTTAGATTTCTCTACGTCTCTTGCGTATGAAAAATTTCATACGCATATATTCATAAGGTAGATTGAGTCAGTCGAGTATCGTTCTTCCTACCTGCTCAATATTGTTCACGAGTTGATTGGGCAGACCTGTATCGGCCACCGCTTTATAATGACCGTACCCCGGTTGCGGTCACATTTATGCGATTACATGTAGATCCTATAGGCACAGTGAAGTCAATGTGGAGCAGAGCAGAAAGAAATAAAGATCCGCATATCGTAAGATGTTAACAAGGTTCTGAACAGTTGAAGACGACAATCTCTCTGTTGCAACAGACATTTTTGCAGATTTTTCTGTGCTCGGTGCTATTTTCGGTATTTTATTTAATATATGGATCTTTTTATTAAATGATATGATATTAAGCCTAATTTTGTGTTCTCTTATTTGTTTCAGTTGAAGGTGGCGATCTCCCGGTTCCAACGAACATTTTTGCGGATTTTTCTTTACTTGGGACACGATATGATTTTTTGGCCTAATTTTGTCTTCTCTTATTTTTCAGTTGAAGATGGCGATCTCCTGGTTCCAATGGACATTTTTGCTGAATATTCTGACATCTGGGCTATTTTTGCAGATTATTCTGTCATCGGGGATATTTTCTAAATTTTCTGAAAGATATGCATCTTTTTATTAAATTATATGATTTTTGACCTAATTTTGTCATCTTATGTTTTTCAGTTGAGATGGCATTTGCAGATTCCAATAGATATTTTTGCAAATTATTCAGACCTCGGGGCTATTTCCTAAATTTTCTTGAAGATATGCATCTTTTTATTAAATAATATGATTTTTGGCCTAATTTTGACATCTCTTATTTTTTTAGTTAAAGATGGCGATCTCCCGGTTCCTACGGACATTTTTGTGAATTCTACTCAGTATGGTACTATTTTCTAAATTATATGTAAGATATGGATCTTTTTATTAAATAATATGATTTTTATATCCTACGTTTGTCTTCGCTTATTTTTCAGTTGAATATGGCGATCTACCGATTCAAACAGACATTTTTAGTGATTATTCCTACACTGGGGCTATTTTTCTACATTTTATGGAAAATATGGATCATTTTATTAAATGATATGATTTTTTGGCCTAATTTTGTCTTCTTTTATTTTTCAGTTTAAGATGGCGTTCTTCCAACGGATATTTTTGCGGATTTTTTTGACCTAGAGGCTATTTTAATAATTTCTGGAAGATATGGATCTTTTTAATAAATAATTGGCCGAATGTTGTCCTATCATATTTTCCGATGAAGAAGGCGATCTCCCAGTTCCAACTGACATTTTTGCAGATTTTCTAAGTTCCGCGCAATTGTCTACATTTTATGAAAGAAATGGATCATTTTATTAAATGATAAGATTTTTTGGCATAATTTTATCTTCTTTTATTTTTTCAATTGAAGATGGCATTCTTTCGGTTCCAATGGATATATTTGCAAATTTTTTGACCTAGAGGCTATTGTATACATTTTCTAGAAGATGTGGATATTTTAATTATATAATTTGATTTTAAGCATAATTCTGGCTTCTCTTATTTTTTTCAGATTAAGATTGCGATCTCCCGGTTCCAACGGATAATTTTGCGGTTTATTTTGAGCTCGTGGCTATTTTATAAACTTTATGTAATATATGTATCTTTAAATTAAAAGATATGATTTTTATAGCCTAATTTTGTCTTCTATTATTTTCCAGTTAAAGATGACGATCTCCCAGTTTAAACAGACATTTTTGTAGTTTTTACTTAGCTCGAAACTATTTTCAGTATTTTCTGGAAGATATGCTTGTTTTAGTTAAATGATATAATTTTTTACCTAATTTTATCTTCTCTTATTTTTCAGTTGAAGATAGCATTCACTCGGTTCCTACGGATATTTTTACAGATTTTTCGACCTCGGGTATATTTTCTGTATTTTCTGGAAGATATGGATCATTTTATTAAATAATATCATTTTGGCCTAATTTTATCTTCTCTTATTTTTCACTTGAAGATGGCGATCTTCTGGTTCTAACGGAAATTTTTGCGGATTTTACGAAGCTAGGTTCTATTTTCTACATTTTATGGAAGATATGAATTTTTTATTAAATGATATGATTTTTATATCCTACTGTTACGCCTATTTGGCCGAAGCCCGAAAGACACGAGCCCAGAAACCCGACTGCCGATCAGAAGCCAATCTGCGCGATCTGGCCCGCCCGACAAGGCCCTATAGAGGACCCCCGAATATCGATCCGACTCGGCCCTGATAGCGCGCTGGGCACTCGCCCACTCCAGCGGTAACCGTTCCCCTGATCCCGCTACCACTTAATGGCTGTGATGGGGAGGTGCTGGCATGGCGCAAAGAGCGGCGACGGGGGGGCGGATTGAGGGGGCACGATCGAGGGCGGACGAGCGACGTGGGTCGGGGGCAATCACGGCGGGAGGTCTACAAAAGGGTTAGAAGGACGACTGGACGAGGGACCGCATCTCAGGTATCTAAAACCTAAGGTACTCCATCAACGACCTAGTTCCCCCATTTCATCTCCTTCCTCCCCCGCTCGCGCCGTGAGACGCCGTTCCGATCTCCTCTCGAGTCGAACCGTCTCCGCCGGGCCTCCTCTTTCAGATCACTGTCTGACTTAGGCATCGGAGGGGATTTGGCCGAAACCAAGGTCCGGCCCCCCTGACGAGCGTTCTCGTCTACGCAGGAGGACATCAGATCCACGGGCCGAGGCTTCCCCTCCGCCCCTCGCCGGCCACGTAACCAGCGAGACGATCGAGGCTACCCCTCGTCGTCCGACCGCCGAGGCCGAGCGTCTCAACTCGGGTTGAGGCTTCCCCTCTCCCTCCTTGCGACCGAGGACCCCGATTCAGCCCAGCCGACGCGCTCCACGTCGTCTGTAACTCCGACTCGCGTCTCGTCTGCACCGACTCGACACGCCCGAGGGACCCCCGCGGGCCCCTTGACCACGTTGACCGGGTTATCCACGGTCAACGCTTTTGTAGTGAGAAAACACTCTGAAACATCTGGCGCCGTCTGTGGGAACGAACTGTCCCACGAAGAAACAAACTACACCTGCAATGACACGTCTTCACCCATCTCGACGAAAGGAGAGCAAGGCTCTGACGCGAAGCGACAGGGCCCGCCATCGTTGGCAAGAATGGGCCCGGGCCCAGCGCGAGGAGGATCATGAGGAGAGGACCGGGAGACCCTCACCGTCCCTACCGGTCGGGAGACCGAGCACGTCTGTAACGGCGCGCTGCTCGGACGTAGCTTTGGTGGTGTCGGTGATCATAGAAACAACCATGGTACGGCGACTGCTCGTCGACACCGGCAGCTCCTGCGACGTCCTCTTCATGTCAACCCTGGAAAAGATGGGGCAGCGGAAGGAAGACTTGCGACCCCGCTCGGGTCCCGTGGTGGGATTCACGGGTCATTCCACCCCCATCATCGGCACGATCCATCTCCCGGTAACACTCGGAGGCCCACCAGACTCGGTGACCCTGGCGGTAGAATTCATCGTATTGGGGATCGGGTCGGAATACAACGGGATCATCGGCCGACCCCTTCTCAACGCCATCGGCGCGGTGGTCTCGACCCTCCATCGGACTATCAAGTTCCGAACGCCCGGGGGGATGGGGCAAGTCGAAGGCGACGCGGGGAGACCGAATACCTGCTATCAACTGGCGGAGGAAGGTCCCGAAGATCGTCTAGTCAACCGGATGGCCGCGCTCGACTTAAGGGACGGGCCGAGGCCCACCCCTGCGGAGGAGCAAGAGCAGATCCCGGTCACGGACGTCGAGGACCGGTTCGTCTCAATCGGGAGAGGGCTAAGCCACGACCTGAGGAGCCGACTGGTCGAGTGCCTGGAGGCGAACTTAGACGTCTTTGCTTGGTCACCAGAGGACATGCCCGGCGTGGATCCCCAGGTGATCGTCCACTGGATCAACACCGACCCCAACTTCAGGCCGGTCAGGCAGAAGAAGCGGAACCTGGGCGGCGAGAAGATGAAGGCGGCCTCCGAGGAAGTGGAACGTCTCCTCGACGCCGGCTTCATACGAGAAGTCTGGTACCTGGAGTGGCTATCGAACGTGGTGATGGTCAGGAAACCCAACGGGAAGTGGCGAATGTGAGTGGACTTCAGTGACCTCAACAAAGCCTGTCCCAAGGACAGCTACCCCCTGCCGCGCATTGACCACCTGGTGGACAACGCTTCGGGGTACGAGATGCTTAGCTTCATGGACGCCTACTCAGGGTACAACCAAGTCCAGATGGACCCCCAGGACGAGGAGATGACAGCCTTCACGACGGACCAGGGAACATACTGCTACAAGAAGATGCCCTTCGGCTTGAAGAACGCAGGGGCCAGCTACCAGAGAATGGTCAACAAAGTTTTTCACTCCCAGATCGGGAGGAACCTGGAGGTCTACGTCGACAACATTCTTGTCAAGTCAAGAAAGCCGGAGGACCACATCGCCGACCTTCGTGAAACCTTCGAGCGGTTGCGGCGACACAACATTCGACTCAACCCCACGAAGTGCACGTTCGGGGTAAGATCTGGAAAATTCTTGGGGTTTATGATAAATAACCGTGGCATTGAAGCTAATCCTGACAAGATCGAGGCACTGATCAACATGCGTGAGCCGACGACGATCAAAGAGCTGCAGAGGCTGAATGGGCGCATCGCAGCCTTGGGGCGATTCCTATCCAAATCGGCGGAAAGATCGCTCCCCTTCTTCAAAGTTCTGAGGAAAGCGATCGCGGAACCATCGGACAATAGGAAGACGATACTATGGGACGAAGAATGCTCCAGGGCGTTCGTGGATCTCAAGGAATATCTCCGCAGCCCACCTCTCCTGTCCAAGCCACGGGAAGGGGAGTCGCTAAGCCTTTACCTGGCGTGCGCGGAGGAAGCAGTGAGCTCGGTGCTAATCCGGGAAGATGGTGGGGTACAGTGGCCGGTGTACTACACGAGTGGATCCAGAAGGGGGCGGAGGTGCGATACTCGCCCATGGAGAAACTGGCGTACGCCCTCATTCTCTCAGCGCGAAGGCTCAGGCCCTATTTCCAGGCCCACACCATACTGGTCTTGACCGACTCACAGCTGGAGCAGAATCTCAAGAGATTCGACCGAATGGGAAGGATACTGAACTGGGGGGTGGAATTGAGCGAATTCGACCTCCGATTCAAACCGCGCACGGCCATCAAAGGGCAGGCCTTGGCTGACTTCATCGCTGAGTGCACGACGGAAGGAGAACATCCTCCAGAGGAAGAAGGCTTAGCAACGGTAATCGCCCAACCCTTGTCTTTTCTTTCGGCTGACCACCTCCAATCAAGAGTCCCAGGAGCGTGGATAGTCCATATGGACAGATCGGCCACACAATCAGGAGGCGGGGCTGGGATCGCGATCCGATCTCCGGAAGGGAACGTCGTGGAGTACGCGTTGCAGTTCGAGTTCCCGGCCACCAACAACGTGGCAGAATACGAAGCGGTGATCAACGGCCTGAGACTGGCCCGGTGGCTTGGGGCCGAATCTGTGCACCTCCTCAGCGACTCGAAGCTCATTGTCAACCAACTTCTGGGAAGTTACGAGGTGCGGGAGGAGACAATGTAGAGGTATCACGCCGTTGCCAAAGCTGCGCTCTCCAGGTTCAAAAACGCGGAAGTCTTGCATCTCCCGCGGTCGGAGAACGCACGGGCGGACGCGCTGTCGAAGCTAGCCTCATCCTCGCCTAAGGAGCTGGGCCGCACCATCTACGTGGAGAACCTGCAGTCCCCCAGCACGGAGGAGCGGGAGGTGATGGCGATCGACCAAAATCCCACCTGGATGGATCCGATCATTCGGTACCTCACTCATGGGGAAGTGCCGACGGATTGGGACAAGCGTCGGACCCTGGAGAGGAAGGCGCTCCGATACGTGATCCATGAGGGGATGCTCTACCGGCGGCGCTGGACGAAGGCTGATGTCCTCCCGTACCTGAAATGCATCGGACCGCAGGAAGCCGACTACGTCCTACAGGAGGTTCACGAAGGGATCTGCGGAAATCACCACGGGGGCAAGATGGTTGCACAGAAAATCTTGAGGCAGGGATACTACTGGCCGATCCTGGTACAAGACGCAACAAGCTACGTCCAAAAGTGCCAGGAATGTCAGAGGTATGCCCACCACTCCTCAACTCCCCCATCGGAGCTCATCCCTATCGTGAGCCACATCCCCTTTGCGAAATGGGGGCTCGACATCCTCGGACCGTTTAAACCGGGCCGGGGGCAGCGGAAGTATCTGATAGTGGCGGTGGACTACTTCACCACATGGATCGAGGCAGAACCGTTGGCCACCATCACATGGAAGAAAGCGAAAAGTTTCGTGTGGACTTCCATCATCTCCAGATTCGGAGTCCCCCGGTCCATCGTCACAGACAACGGGAAACAGTTCGACTCCGCGGGGTTCAAAGACTTCTGCGCGGAATGGGGAATAAAGCTTCTCTTCGCCTCTGTAGCGCATCCCCAGACCAACGGAATGGCGGAAGCGGCCAACAAGTGTATCATAGAGCCCCTCCGAAAGAAAGTGAAGGACGCCGAAGGAAGCTGGCCGGAAGAGCTCCCCGGAATACTCTGGTCATACCAGACGACCCACAAGGAGGCCACCGGTGAGACCCTGTTCATGCTTGCCTACAGGGCCGAGGCAGTGGTACCGGTCGAGTTAGGTGAGGAATCTCTCCGCCTCAAATACTTTGACGAAGACAGGAACTCGCAGGGTCTGGAACTCAGCCTGGAGCTCCTCAGTGAACGACGGGAACAAGCCCTGGCCACCATCATCCGCCAGAAGCAGAAGGTGGCCCGATACTACAATGCTCGGGTCAGGGGCCGAAGCTACCACCTTGGGGACCTGGTCCTCCGGAAAGCAGGCTTCAACCCGGATACTGCTCGCAAGGGGAAGCTCGCGGCTAAATGGGAAGGGCCCTACAAAGTCATCGAGGTCCTCGGACCCGCAACCTATAGTCTAGCCAATATGGAGGGGAGGATTCTCACTCACGCCTGGAATGCGGAACATTTACGCAAGTACTTTCAATAAATGTATCGTTTCTGTGAAATAAATTTATTTGAATTCGTTCCTTTCCAGATAAGCAAAAAGATGTACAGAGAGACGCGCGAAGAGGCCAAGGGGCATTCCCATCCCTCATTCAACTCCAGGGGCACCTGTGGGACCACCGGCTGGTGGTCCACTTGGGTTATCCCCCACACTCCGCTCGACGTCAGGGTGCATCCAGAGATCCTCGAAGTTGACCCCCGAGAGTGGGAACTTCTTTTGGATCTCGGACTGACACCGGGCGAAACCCTTCTCGAACGCCTCCGTCAAGGCGGTCTCAACGAAGGAGGTGGCATACTCGGCCACGGCATCCTGAGCGATCCGGGCCGGATCCACCTCCTCAAGCCCGCGCATCCGGGCCTCTAAGGTCTCGATCTGGCGTTGGTGCTCCGCCCTCTCCTTCTCGATCTCTCGGGATCTCTCGCCAAGTTGAGCAAGGAGAACCCTCGCCTGCTCCTCCGCCGCTTCCAGACGATCAGAGAGCTCCAAGGTCTCGGGGGCAGCAACGGAGACGGGGATCTTCTCGGCTCCCCCAGACGTGTCGGCATCTCTCAAGAGCTCGGCGACCCGCGCCTCGGCCTCTGACTTTGCAGTCAGAGCCAAGGCCCTCTCCCGGTCCGCCTCCTCCAAGGCAGAGGATAGCTCAGTTACGCGGGTCTCCAAGGACCTGACCCGCACTTCCTCTAACTGGCCTGCCTCTCCCTCCTCGCCATGGGCCTCAAGATCTCGCCCGGCATCGGCCTTGGCTTTGGGAAGCGCCCCAAACTGACGCCTCATCGAGAGACCCACCGAGGACAACTGCACCAAGGCCACAAAGGTAAGACGGCCAAAGCAGCTGGAGGGAGGACAAGCAGAGGCACTCTACCTGTTGGCCGGCCTAAATCACAAAGGTGGCCAGACAGTCACCTCTAACTCCATCCAGCACAGCCTGATCGGGAGGGAGGCAACTATTCTCGGCCACTCGCGCGGCGGCTCCGCGGCTCGAAAACACCGATTCCTTCTCCCCTATCGGGAAGCGTGGACGAAGAAGACCCTCCCCTGACGAAGGAAACTCGCCGGGGTTGGAGCGGAACGCGCCTAGATACCGATCGTAGGCATCAGGGAGAGGACTGTCCGGGAGAGGCGAAGGGCCGACCCACGGCCAAGCAACCTCAACGGGGGCGGGTCGGAGCTGATCGGCGGGCGACGGGACATCAACTCCCTCGACCCCCTCACGGACCCTCTTGGAAGACCCCAGCAAGGGGACAGAGGGGGATGGCCCCTTCTTCCTTTTAGAGCCTCTAGTCGAGGTCACGGCCCGTTGCTTCTTCCGGACCTCCAGCACATGATCCCTCCTACGCGGATCCGGATCTGGGGCCTGCACGTGAGTGCTGGCGGGGGAAGGACCGAGAGGGAATCCACCTGCACTCAACGAAGAAATGAGAGACCAAGCAAAGCCCAGGAAACCTCGAATGGCGAATGCTCGGGGAGCTTACCCAAGGGCCACACCGTCTTACGCAAGTTATGGTCATTAAAGAGGACGTCAATCGACCGCTCCCTCGCAGGAATCGCCAGCATGTCCTTCGCCGTCTGCTGCTCGGCGACAGTCGGCTCACCCAGATCGAGGATGACTGCGCCGGCCGACTCCCACCGAACCGGGAAAGGTACACTCGACGGGAACGTGACAAACACGTATTCCCCCTTCCAACGTTTCAGGGAGCTCGGCAACCCCAACACCAGGGTCATCTTCGGGCGGGCGCTGATGTAAATCCACGCCCCCGATTGGTGGTGGCTCAGGCGGTAGAACTGGGCGAAGAGACGAAGAGAGGGCGCCACTCCCCTCGGCATGCAGACGACGACGAACCCGACGAGGAGCCCGATGGCATTGGGGCAGAATTGACACAGGCACACGTTGTGGGCCTGGAGGAACTCAACGATGAAAGGGTGGAGCGGGAAACGAAGCCCGAAGCGGAAGCACTTCTCGTATATTCCAACCTCGTTGGGACCGGGAAGGCAGATCCGCTCGTCAGACCCAGGGGCACGAACCGAGTAAGGCGGAAGCAGATAGGCGGAGCGCATGCTCTCGATGGCGGTGGCGCAGATCGACGAAGGCCACGACAAGACCTCTGGGGGCACCCCTGAAAGTTCACCCCCGTGCCGACGAATCGTTGAAGGAGGTCTACCCGCCAGGCCAGGAGCAGCGTCGCGCTCCGGCCGACCCGAACCTGTGGCAGAGGAAGACGACATGAGGCAGAGCTCAGGCAGAATCGGGATCAGCGCAAAGAAGAAAACGACGGGATGGCGGCTCACAACCCACTCGGCTTCTCAACCTAAGACGACCCCGCGAGCGGTGGGGATAAGCTTGCAGCTACACGTGGCAAAATCAGAGGACCGACGACGCTTCGGAGCCCGCGCCTTAAAAGTATCGAACGGACCAACTCATGATGACGACTAATAAATGAGTCGGCATCGACTGACGAGCCTGTCAAAGTCGGTGGAAGTCACATCGGCCGAGCCGAACCGGCCGATGCCGATCGACCCGACCAATGGGGGCAATTGTTACGCCTATTTGGCCGAAGCCTGAAAGACACGAGTCCAGAAACCCGACTGCCGATCAGAAGCCCATCTGCACGATCTGGCCCGCCCGACAAGGCCCTATAGAGGACCCCCGAATATCGATCCGACCCGGCCCTGATAGCGCGCTGGGCACTCGCCCACTCCAGCGGTAACCGTTCCCCTGATCCCGCTACCACTTAATGGTTGTGATGGGGAGGTGCTGACATGGCGCAGGGAGCGGCGACGGGGGGGTGGATTGAGGGGGCACGATCGAGGGCGGACGAGCGATGTGGGTCGGGGGCAATCACGGCGGGAGGTCTACAAAAGGGTTAGAAGGACGACTGGACGAGGGACCGCATCTCAGGTATCTAAAACCTAAGGTACTCCATCAACGACCTAGTTCCCCCATTTCATCTCCTTCCTCCCCCGCTCGCGCCGTGAGACGCCGTTCCGATCTCCTCTCGAGTCGAACCGTCTCCGCCGGTCCTCCTCTTTCAGATCACTGTCTGACTTAGGCATCGGAGGGGATTTGGCCGGAACCAAGGTCCGGCCCCCCTGACGAGCGTTCTCGTCTACGCAGGAGGACATCAGATCCACGGGCCGAGGCTTCCCCTCCGCCCCTCGCCGGCCACGTAACCAGCGAGACGATCGAGGCTACCCCTCGTCGTCCGACCGCCGAGGCCGAGCACGTCTGTCCGAGGCCGAGCGTCTCAACTCAGGCTGAGGCTTCCCCTCGCCCTCCTTACGACCGAGGACCCCAATTCGGCCCAGCCGACGCGCTCCACGTCATCTACAACTCTGACTCACGTCTCGTCTGCACCGACTCGACACGCCCGAGGGACCCCCGCGGGCCCCTTGACCACGTTGACCGGGTTATCCACGGTCAACGCTTTTGTAGTGAGAAAACACTCTGAAACACCTATGTTTTTCTTCTCTTAATTTTACGGAAGATGGAGATCTCTCGATTCCAACTTGCATTTTTGCGGTTTATTAAATTTTCTGTAAGATATGAATCTTTATATTAAATGAAATGATTTTTATAGCCTAATTTTGTCTTCTCTTATTTTTAAGATGAAGATGGCGGTCTCCCGGTTTCAATGGACATTTTTGCGGATTTTTCTAAGCTCTGCGCTATTTTCTACATTTTCCGTAAGATATGGATCTTTTTATTAAATGATATGATTTTATGGCCTAATTTTGTATTCTCTTATTTTTCAGTTGAAGCGGGAGATCTTACATTTCCAATGGAAATTTTTGCATATGTTTCTGAAGGTAGTGCTATTTTCTATATTTTCTGTAAAATAAGAATCTTTATATTAATTTTTATTATTTTTTGCCTAATTTTGTCTTCTCTTATTTTCCAATTGATGATGGCGATCTTTATATTAAATGATATGATTTTTTGGCCTAATTTTGTCTCCTCTTATTTTTCAGATGTAGATGGCGATCTCCCGGTTCCAACAAACATTTTTGCAGATTTTTCTGAGGTCGGGGCTATTTTCTATATTTTCTATAAGATTGGACCTTTATATTAAATAATATGATTTTATGGCCTAATTTGGTCTTCTCTTATTTTTCAGTTGAAGAGGGCGATCTCCCTTTTCCAACGGAACTTTTTTCAAATTTTTTCTGAGCTTGGGGATGTTTTCTATGTTTTCTGGAAGAGAAGAATCTTTATATTGATTGATATGATTTTTGTTGCCTAATATTGTCTTGTCTTATTTTCCAGTTGATGATGTCGATCTTTTTAATGAATGATATAATTGTTTGGCCTTATTTTATCTTCTCTTATATTTCGGTTAAAGATGGCAATCTCCCTGTTCCAAGGACATTTTTCCAGATTTTTCTAAGCTCTGGGCTTTTTTTCACATTTTCTGGAAGATATGGAACGTTTAATTAAATGATATCTGAGAAGAAAAAATTAGGCAAAAAATGACCGTTGAAACAGGGAAATCGCCATCTTCAACTGAAATACAAGAGAAGACAAGATCGAAACCGGGAAATCGCCATCTTCATCTATAAAAATGTCTGTTGTAACCGGGATATCGCCATCTTCAACTGATATGATTTTCATATATCATTTTCGGAGCTTGGTGATATTTTCTACATTTTATGAATGATATGGATCTTTTTATTAATTGATATTTTTATAGCCTAAATTTGTCTTCTCTTATTTTCCAGTTGAAGGTAGTGATCTTTTATTAAATGATATGTTTTTGCCTAATTTTGTCTTATCTTATATTCCAGTTGAAGAGGGCGACCTCCCGGTTCCAACAAACATTTTTGCGGATTTTTCTGAGCTTCGGGCTATTTTCCACCTTTTGGAAGATATGTATCATTTTAATAAATTATATGATATTTTGGTCTAATTTTGTTTTCTCTTATTTTTCAAATGAAGATGGTGATCTTCATGTACCAACAGACTTTTTTACGGATTTTTCTGAGCTCAGGCTATTTTGTACACTTTCTAGAAGATAACAATCTTTATGTTAATGATATGATTTTTATATCCTATTTTTTCTTCTCTTATTTTTTAGTTGAAGATGGTGATCTCACAGTTCCAACAGACATTTTTGTGGATTTTTCTGAGCTCCAGGCTATGTTCTAAATTTTATTAAAGAAATGGATCTCTTTAATAAATGACAAGATTTTTGTAGCTTAATTTAATCTTCTTATATTTTTCAGTTGAATATGGTGCTCTTCCGGTTCCAACAAACATTTTCTGCAATTTTTTCTTAGATTTAGGCTTTTTTCTACATTTTTTGGAAGATATGAATCATTTTATTAAATGAAATGATTTTTTGGCCTAATTTTGTCTTCCCTTTTTTCTGTTGAATATTGCGATCACCCGGTTCCAACAGACATTTATGTGGATTTTTCTGAGCATGATGCCCTTTTCTACATTTTATGGCAGATATGTATCTTTGTATTAAATGATATGATTCTTGGCCTAATTTTGTCTTCTTATATTTTCCAGTTGAAGATGGCAATCTCCCGGTTCTAACGGACATTTTTCGGATTTTTTGAGCTCCCAACTATTTTCTATATTTTCTGTATGATATGAATCTTTATATTAAATGATATGATTTTTATAACCTAATTTTGTCTACTCGTATTATTTAGTTGAAGATGCGATCTCCCGGTTCCAACAGACATTTTTGTTGATTTTTCTGAGCTTGGGGCTATTATTCTACATTTTCGGAAATTATGTATCTTTTTATTAAATGATATATGTTTTGACCTAATTTTTTCTTCACTTATTTTTTTAGTTGAAGATGGCAATCTCCCGGTTTCAACGAATATTTTTGCGGATTTTTCTGAACTCCTGTCTATTTTCTACATTTTCGAAAAGTTTTGGATCTTTTTATTAATGATATGATTTTTATAGCCTAATGA
Organism: Scilla litardierei; assembly: GCA_030789695.1. Lineage (NCBI taxonomy): Eukaryota > Viridiplantae > Streptophyta > Magnoliopsida > Asparagales > Asparagaceae > Scilla > Scilla litardierei. Next base: position 167,792,269 of record CM061141.1, read on the forward strand.
TGTCTTCTCTTATTTTGTAATTGAAAATGGCGATCTTCCGGTTCCAATGGACTTTTTTGCGTATTTTTTTGAGCTTGGTGATATTTTTTACATTTTATGGAAGATATAGAATGTTTTATTAAATAATATGATTTTTATAGCATACGTTTGTATTCTCTTATTTTTTTTAGTTCAAAATGACGTTCCTAATGTTGTCTTCTCTTATTTTTAGTTGAAAGTGGCGATCGCCCAGTTTCAACGGACATTTCCGCAGAATTTTCTTCGCTTAAGACTACTTTTCTTCATTTTCTGGAAGATATGTATTTTTTAATGAAATGATATGATTTTGTGGCCTAATTTTTTCTTCGCTTTTTTTAATTCGAAGATGGCAATCTCCTGGTTCTAATGGACATTTGCGCGGATTTTTTGAGCTCCGGACTATTTTCTATATTTATGTATAATACTAATCTTTATATTAAATAATATGAATTTTATATTAAATAATATGGTTCCAATGGACATTATTGCGGATTTTTATGAGCTCGAGGCTATTTTTTACATTTTCGATAAGTTATGAATCAAATTATTAAATGACATGATTTTAAGGCCAAATTTTGTCTTCTTTTATTTTTCAGTTGAAGATATCGATCTCTCGTTTCTAACGGACATTTTGCTTATTATTCTTACCTTGGGGATATTTTCTTAGTTTTCTGTAAGATATCATTCTTTATATTAATTGAAATGGTTTTTATAGCCTAATTTTATCTTCTCTGATTTTTCAGTTAAAGATGTCGCACTCCCAGTTCCAACAGCAATTTTTGCAGATTTTTTTAAACTCAGAACCATTTTCTACAGTTTATTAAAGAAATGAATCTTTTTATTAAATGATATGATTTTTATAGACTAAGTTTGTATGCTCTTATTTTTTAGTTGAATATGGCGATCTCCCGGTTCTAACGAAAATTTACGGAATTTTCTGAGCTCCAAGCCATTTTCTACATTTTATGTAAGATATGTATCTTTATATTAAATGATATGATTTTTATGGCCAACTCTTGTTTTCTCTTATTTTTCAGTTGAAGATAGCAATCTCTCGGTCCAATGGACATTTTTGCGGATTTTTCTCAGCTCGAGGCTATTTTCTATTCATTATTGAAGATAGTGACCTTTTAATTAAATGATTTAATGTTAATAGACTAAGTTTTTCATCTCTTATTTATTAATTGAAAATGGCAATTTCCCAAAACGAGATTTTTTGCAGATTTTCCTGAGCTCGAGGCTATTTTTCTACATTTTTTGTAAGATACATATCTTTTTATTAAAGGATAGGATTTTTTGGACTAATTTTGCATTCTCTTATTTTTTTTCGTTAAAGATGGCGGTCTCCCAATTCTAACAGACATTTTTGCAGATTTTCTGAGCTCAAGTCAATTTTCTACATTTTCTATAAGATACGAATCTTTATATTAAATGAAAAGATTTTTATAGCCTATTTTTATCTCTCTTATTTTCAGTTGAAGATGACGATCTCCTGGTTCCAACGGAAATTTTTGTGTATTTTTCTGAGCTCGTGGCTATTTTCTATTTTTTTCTAAAAGATAAGGATCTTTATATTAGTTTATATGATTTTTGTTGCCTAATTTTGTCTTCTCTTATTTTCCAGTTGATGACGATCTTTTTGTTAAATGATATGATTTTTTGGCCTTATTTTGACTTCTCCTATATTTCGTTTAAAGATGGCGATCTCTTGGTTCCAATGGACAATTTTGTGGATTTTTCTGGACTCTTGGCTATTTTTCACATTTTCTAGAAGATATGGATCGTTTAATTAAATGATATCAGAGAAGAAAAAATTAGGCCAAAAATGTCCGTTGAAACCAGGAAATCGCCATCTTCAACTGAATAAGACAAGAAAAAATTCAGAACCAGGAAATTGCCATCTTCATCTATAAAAATGTCAGTTGTAACCGGATATCGCCATCTTCAACTGATAAGATTTTTATATATCATTTTCTGAGCTGGGTGCTATTTTCTACGTTTTTTTGAAAGATATTGATATTTTTATTAATTGATATGATTTTTATAGCCTAAATTTGTCTTCTCTTTTTTTTCCAGTTGAAGATGGCGATTTTTTATTACATGATATGATTTTTAGCCTAATTTTGTCTTCTCTTATTTTTAACTGAAGATGGGGATCTTCCGGTTCCAACGGACATTTTTGCGAATTTTTCTGAGCTCGGTGTTATTTTCTACACTTTCTGAAAGATAAGAATCTTTATATTAAATGATATGATTTTTATATCCTAATTTTTTCTTCTCTTTTTTCAGTTGAAGATGACGATCTCCCAGTTCCAACGGATATTTTTGCAAATTTTTCTGAGCTCCATACAATTTTCTTCATTTTATTAAATATATGAATCTCTTTAGTAAATGCCAAGATTTTTATAGCCTAATTTTGTCTTCTCATATTTTTCAGTTGATCATGGCTATCTTTAGGGTCCAACAGACATATTTGCGGATTTTTCTGAACTGGGTGCTATTTTCTACATTTTATGGTAGATATGTATCTTTTTATTAAATAATACGATTTTTAGGCCTATTCTTTTCTTCTTTTATTTTTCAATTGAAGATGGTGATCTCTCGGATCCAACAGATATTTTTTCGGATTTTTCTGAGCTCCGAGCTATTTTCTATATTTTCTGTATGATATGGATCTTTATGTTAAATGATATGATTTTTATAACTGAATTTTGTCTCTCTTATTATTCAGTTGAAGTTGGCGATCCGCTGGTTCCAACGGACATTTTTGTCGATTTTTTCTGAACTCAGGTTTATTTTTCTACTATTTTTGGGAAGTCATGGATCTTTTTATTAAATGATATTAATTTTAGAACTAATTTTTTATTCTCTTATTTTTTTCAGTTGAAGATGGCGATCTTGTTGGGGGTGAGAACCAAATCGCCTTGGGATCAATGCGGAAACCAACCCTAATAAAGTGATCAGGAATATAGAGCTAGCAAAAATCTAATCCCAACGACCCAACAAAATTCCCAAATGACCTTGCAACAGAAAGCAGCAAACGAATCACGGCAACAAATAAATCAATCGCAGACACAAGAGAATTTACCCTGGTTCGGTTGTAAACAACATACGTCCAGCAATCCAATCCGAAACGATTCCACGAGTAGAGAGATCCAAACAATTAGGGTTACAAAACATCCCTCACTTATGAGTAATAACTTGTCAATGGAACAAGCCCTCACGAATCCACTCAAAAGGAAGAAATCAATGGAAGAAGAAGAGAAGGAAAACCCAAACCTTTCTCTCAAGAACACAAACCCTAAAACTCTCTCCAATCTCCAATGGGATAGCAAGAGGCTCTCCATAACTCTCTCAATCTGAAAGGAGGCTTAACCTAATCTAAAACAATAGATATGTTTAAATACAAACCCAAAACAATGGGAAAAACGCATCCAACCCATGCTTTTCGACCATGGGCCTGCCGACTCGACCCGAGTCGGCAGTCAGCTCGGTCGAGCTTGGTTGAGCGGACATGCCCTAGGTGGAGTCGAGTCGACTCGGTCGAGTAACCTAGCTACTCGGCCCGAGTGTCAATAGCCCTCTGTAAACAGAATGCCATCGGGTTGCTCGGGCAAACAAAGCCTTCATGTTGCTCTGTCGAGTAGCTTCATGCTCGACCGAGTAGACTCCTACTCGATCGAGTAAGAGTCACCCAAGTCAGACGGAAAACTTCTCCAAGCTCTCTGCCTGATTGGTCTGTCAAAGACTTCATGCTGCTCAGTCGAGTAGCGTGCTGCTCAACCGAGCAGCCTCCTACTCGACCGAGTCACCTGGAAAAAACGCCCCACGGGATTTGAATCAAAAAAACAACACTCTACCTTGATTCAAATCTCATCACCAATGACTCCAGCACCTCCACGCTGCGCGCCATAACCCTCTCTCTAGAATCATCATCGTCTCGGAAAACGCGCCCTCCGGTGCCACCTAAGCCAACAAGGAAATCAGCTCCATGAAAACCTGGAGCTTGACGGCAGGAACTGGCTTGGTAAACATGTTTGTGGGGTTCAAATTAGTTGGGATCTTCTGAAGCTATACCTCATTCTTCTCCAACTCAAGGAAATAATTACGCACCTCAATATGTTTCGTTCTCGAACTGTATTCCTGGGCTTCGCCAGATGAATGGCACTCTGGCTATTACAATGCACATGTGACGAACTCTGCGGCACCCCCAAATCTATCAGCAGACTCCTCAAATACTTGGCCTCTTTCACAGCTTCCATCGCTGCAATCAACTCGGCCTATGTGGTCGATAGCGCAACCACAGACTGTAAGACCGACCTCCACGATACCGCGGCAGTGCCCATACTGAACACATACCCCGTGGTAGATCGCCGCCTGTCTCTATCACCTGCGTAGTCGCTATCATAGTAACCTGTCATCACCTTTTCGTCTCCTCTCCCATAAAGGATCCCGACACTCGCTGTGCCTCGCAGATATCTCAGGATCCACTTGACGGCCTGCCAATGCTCCTTGCCAGGATTAGACATGTATCTGCTAACCACTTCCATGGCCTGTGCAATATCTGGATGCATGCAAACCATCATATACATCAAGCTTCCTACTGCACTTGCATATGGCACCTGAGACATGTAAGTCTTCTCCACATCGGTGCTTGGCGACTGACTCGCCGACATCTGAAAATGAGCTCCCAAAGGTGTTGTCACGGGCTTTGCACTATCCATCCCAAACCGGGCTAGTACCTTCTGAATGTTCTTCTGTGACAATCTAACCTCATGCTTCTTTCGATCTCGAACAATCTCCATTCCAAGAATCTTCTTTGCGGGCCCCAAATCCTTCATGTCGAATTCTTGCCGTAGCTTCTCCTTCAGCTTCTTCACCTTCGACATGCTATTAGAAGCAATTAGCATGTCATCCATATAGAGCAACAAATAATTCTTCAAGCCATTCTCAAGTGTGCGAACATACACACATTGATCCTTGATGCTCCTCTCGAAGCCTACTCCCATCATGAAGCTATCGAATCGTTTGTACCACTGCCTGGGTGACTGCTTCAACCCGTACAATGATTTCTTCAACCTGCACACCAAAGTCTATTTCCCTTCAACTCTGAACCCTTCAGGCTACTGCATATAGATTTCCTCATCAAGATCTCAATGCAGAAAGGCTGTCTTCACATCGAGTTGTTCCAACTCCATGTCCATGCTAGCAACTAGCGCCAATAACACACGAATGGACGTGTGACGCACAACCGGTGAGAATATCTCGTTGTAGTCTTCACCCTTCCATTGTGCAAATCCATTGGAAACCAACCTTACCTTATACCTGACATTGTTCCAATCTTGAGTTGAACCTTCTTTGACTTTGTATATCCACCGACAACCAATGGCACGCTTCTCGCTAGGTAACAACACCAAATCCCAAGTGTCGTTCGGGTGAAGAGACTCCATTTCCTCCTCCATAGCTCCTTGCCACTGAGTGGCATCTCCCAGAGACTATGTCTCCACCATATTTCGTTGGCTCCTCGTTTTCTAGGTTGACTGCATAAGACGCCGTATCATCGAAAGAATAACCTGCATAATCCCATGCTCCCAATCTTTCTGGCACTTTCTTCACCCTCTTCGATCTCTGTGTTCCATCATCACATGCATAAGTGTCAACACATACCTGAGATGTACCGAGTGTCTGCACATGGTCCTCAGCATGGGCCTCATCGTCTCCCTCAACAGGAGCATCGACCATCAACTCTTTGCCTGGTCGCTGAGTGGGCTAGACCGGAAGACTACCCCTCTTCGGTGAAATCTCCACTACAGACGTGTCATCTTTTGAGTTAGAATGTTTTGCCCTGAGCATTGCATCCTCATCAAAAGTGACATGTCGGCTCCCTATTGCTTTCTGATCCTCTGGATCCCACAAACGATATCCCTTGACGCCGTGGCCATATCCAAGAAAGACACACTTCTTTTCTCTTGGATCCAACTTGTCGACCCTCTCGTGCACGTATGCCGGGCAACCCACAATGGTCAAGTACGAGTAATCTTCAGCTTCACCACTCCACATCTCCTCAGGGTTGTAGCCAATTGCTACTGAAGGAACTCTGTTCACAATGTGCACAGTAGTCGAGAGTATCTCTCCCCAGAATTCCTTCTCCAAACCGGCTGAGTGCCTCAAACACCGCACTCTCTCCAACAATGTTCGATTCATCTGCTCCACCACACCATTCGACTGCGGATCACCGGTGTGCTAAAGTGTCTGTGGATCCCATGGAGTTTGCAGAAATTTCTAAACTCCCTCGTGGTAACTCACCTCCATTGTCAGATCTAAGCACCTTCACGTGCCTTCTGGTTTGCTTCTCCACCATGGTCTTCCACTCTCAAAACATATCAAAAGTCTGGTCCTTTTACTTCATCAAGTACATCCAAACTTTGCGAGAGTAGTCATCAATAAACAAGACAAAATACTTAGCTCCCCCTTTTGATGTTATTGGGCACGGTCCCCATACATCGGTGTGTAAATAGTCAAGTGGTCATTTGCTAGTATGCGTCCCCGTGTTAAATAGCAGCTTTGTCTTCTTTCTGTACACACAGGATTCACAGAATCTACACTCTCATTCGAAGCTTCAATTAGTTTTCTTCTTCGGAGTACATCAAGCATTTTATCACATGGATGACCCAAACGATAATGCCATAACTTGGCCGAATCTCTGGAGACTGCGCTCGTAGTGCTTACATCTGCTTCACCTTCAACTGTGATACCTTGAAGTGCATATAAGTTTTCAACATTCTTTCCCTTCATCACAACCACGGCTCCTTTCGAAATTCGAAGTTGGTCTTTTTCAAAGACCGACTTACATCCGGCATTGTCCAATATGCCTATGGAGATTAGGCTCTTCCGCAAATCTGGGACATGTCTCACATCGGCAAGTGTACGCACTATGCCGTCATGCATCTTTATCTGAACGGTTCTAATACCCACAGTTCTGCACACTGCATTGTTCCCCATGAGGATTGAGCCTCCATCTTGCTTGGAACGGTATGTCGCGAACCAACTCCTATGAGGACTCATATGATACGAGCATCCACTGTCCATGAGCCATGCCATGTTGGCATCACCTGCAATCCCCGCAACAAAAATCTCGGTATCTCTACCTTCATCATGGATCTGCTCACCATCAATCCCTAAAGATGTCGAACCGGAATCCTTCTCGGTTTCCTTTACTTTCTTCCTATTCTTGATAGGACAATGATTCGAATAATGTCCTTTCTTATGGCAATTGTAGCATGTGATGTTCGCAAACCTATCCTACGAGTGTCTCGACTTGGAGCGGTCATTATTCTTCCCGAAGCCTCCTCTCCTTTCTTGTCGACCCCTCACATGCAATGCCTCCTCGCGGTTACTCACATGATCTCTACCTTGAACCTTGCCACATAGTTGCTCTATGTGAAGCGCCGCCTTCACCTCTTCCACGGTGAGAGTAGTCCGGTTGTAAATCCTCGACCGAACAAACTGATTATACTCTTCAGGCAATGAGCACAACAAGATAACCACTTGATGCTTATCTTCAATCTTCACATCCATACCACGCAACTCTAGCACAATCTTGTTTAATTCATCCATGTGATCATTCACCGCTGAACCAGACTTCATCTTGAGAGTATACATCTGCTGAAGTAAATATAAGCGACTCGTGAAGGATTTCTTATGTATAGTCCCTCAAGCTTCTTCCACATATCAGATGTCGTCGCCTCATCTAGGACTTTCCTTAGAACATTATCTGATAACAACAACTGAATCATGCGGTATGCATTCCTCTTTATTTTCGCTCTAGCAGATGCAGTCACCTCCTTATCGATATTCGAGACATCAAATACGATCTAGCAACACTGTCTGCATAAGGACATTCTTCACCTTCGTCTGCCAAATCTGAAAATCATTCCGGTCGGTGAACTTCTCAATCTTCAACGTTACCAAAGACACCATTTTTCCTTCGCCACTAACTTCCTTTGCAATAAAACCACACGCTCTGATACCACTTGTTGGGATGGAAACCAAATCGCCTTGGGATCAATGCGGAAACCAACCCTAATAAACTGATCAGGAATATAGAGCTAGCAAAAATCTAATCCCAACGACCCAACAAAATTCCCAAATGACCTTGCAATAGAAAACATCAAATGAATCACATCAGCAAATAAATCAATCGCAGACACAAGAGAATTTACCCTGGTTCGGTTGTAAATAACCTACGTCCAGCAATCCAATTCGAGACGATTCCACTAGTAGAGAGATCCAAACAATTAGGGTTATAAAACGCTCCCTCACGCGTGAGTAATAACTTGTCAACAGAACACGCCCTCATGAATCCACTCAAAAGGAAGAAATCAATGGAAGAAGAAGAGAAGGAAAAACCAAACCGTTCTCTCAAGAACACAAACCTTAAAACTATCTCCAAATCTCCAATGGGGCAGCAAGAGGCTCTCCAAAACTCTCTCAATCTGAAAGGAGCCTTAACCTAATCTAAAACAATAGATAGGTTTAAATACAAACCCAAAACAATAGGAAAAACGCGTCCAAACCGTGCTTTTCACCCATGGGCCCGCACCGACTCAGCCCAAGTCGGCTGTCACCTCAGTCGAGCTCGGTCAAGCGGACATGCACTAAGTAGAGTCGATTCGACTCGGTCCGAGTGTCAGTAGCCCTCTTCAAACGGAATGCCCTCGGGCTGCTCGGGCAAACAAAGCCTTCATGCTGCTCGGTCGAGTAGCTTCCTGCTCAACCAAGTAGCCTCCTACTCGACCGACTAGGAGTCACCCGAGTCAGAGGGAAAACTTCCCCAAGCTCTCTGCCTTCTCGGTTTGTCAGAGACTTTATGCTGCTCGACCGAGCAGCTTGCTGCTCGACCGAGCAGCACCGAGCAGCTTGCTGCTCGGTCGAGCAGCTTGCTGCTCGACCGAGCAGCTTGCTGCTCGACCGAGCAGCAGTCACCTGGGAAAAATGCTCCACGGGATTTGAATCACAAAAAACAACCGATCTATTGGTTCCAACGAACATTTTTGCAGATTTTTCTGAGCTTCGGGAAATTTTCTACATTTTCGAAAAGTTATGTATCTTTTTATTGAATGATATGATTGTTATAGCCTAATTGTGTCTTCCCTTATTTTTAAGTTGAAGATGGCGATCTTCAGGTTCCAATGGGCATTTTAGCGTATTTTTTTGAACTCGATGCTATTTTCTACATTTTATGGAAGATATAGTACATTTGATTAAATAATATGATATGCATAGCCTACGTTTGTCTTCTCTTATTTTTCAGTTGAAGATGGCCATGTTCCAACGGGCATTTTTACATTTTTTTCTTAGCTTGATCATATTTTCTACATTTTCTGGAAGATATGTATATTTTTACGAAATGATATGATTTTTTGGCCTCATTTTGTCTTCTTTTTTTACTTTGAAGATGGCAATCTACTGTTCCAATGGACATTTGTGCAGATTTATTTTGAGCTACGGGCTATTTTCTATATTTTTTGTGTAACATGCATCTTTATTAGAAATTTTTAAATGATAATATTTTATAGCCTATGTTTATCTTCTCTTATTTTTTTCAGTTGAAGATGGCGATCTCTCTGTTCCAACGGAAATTTTTGCGGATTTTTGAGCTCCAGGCTATTTTCTACATATTCTAGAATATATTTATTTTTTATTAAATAATATGATTTTTGCCCAAATTTTGCCTTCTGCTTTTTCAGTTGAAGATGGCGATCTCCTAGTTCCAACGGACATTTTTACGGATTTTTCAAAGTTATGGGCTATTTTCTATATTTTATGAAAGACTTGAATCTTTTTATTAAAGGATATGATTTTTGACCTAATTTTGTCTTCTCTTATTTTTCAGTTGAAGATGGCGATCTCCCGGTTCCAATGGACATTTTTGCGGATTTTTATAGCTCGGTGCTATTTTCTATATTTTATGAAAGGTAAGGATCATGTTATTAAATGATATGATTTTTATTGCCTACATTTGTCTTCTCTTATTTTTTTTCAATTGAAGATGGCGATCTACCCGTCCAACAATCATTTTTGCGGATTTTTCTTAGCTTGGAACTATTTTTCTATCTTTTCTGGAAGATATTGATATTTTAATTAAATGATATGATGTTTGTCCTCAATTTGGTCTTCTCTTTTTTCAGCTGAAGATGGCGATCTCTCGGTTCCAATTTACATTTGTGCGGATTTTCTTAAGCTCCGAGTTACTTTCTACATTATCTATAAGATATGGATATTTATATTACATGATAGGATTTTTGTATCAGAATTTTGTCTATGCTTATTTTTCAGCTTCCAACGGACATTTTTGCGGATGTTTCTTATCTCGTGGCTATGTTTCTACATTTTCGGGTAGTTATCGATCTTTTTATTAAATGATATGATATTTGACTAAATTTTGTCCTTTATTATTTTTGGGTGAAGATGGCGATCTCCTGGTTCCAACAGATATTTTTGCAGATTATTCTGACCTCGGGGCTATTTTCAAAATTTCATTGAAGATATGGATTTTTTTATTAAATGATTTGAATCTTGGCCTAATTTTGCCTTTTCTTGTTTTTCAGTTGAAGATGGCAATCTTTCGGTTCTAACTAATATTTTTGTGGGTTTTTCTGAGCTCGGTGCTATTTTCTACATGTTATGGACGATATGGACCTTTTTATTAAATAAGACGATTTTTATAGCCTACATTTTTCTTCTCTTATTTTTTCAGGTGAAGATGGTGATCTACCTGTTCCAACGGACATTTTTGTGGACTTTTCTTTTCTTCGGACCATTTTTCTACATTTTCTTTAAGATATTTATTGTTTATTAAATACAACAATCTTTTCCCGAATTTTTACTTCTCTTTTTAAGTTGAAGATAGAGTTCTCCCGGTGCAAACGGACATTTTTACGGATTTTTAAGAGCTCCTGGCTATTTTATATATTTGTGAAAGATATGAATCTTTATCTTAAAGGATATGATTTTTTTGCCTAATTTTGTCTTCTTTTATTTTTTTCGCAGATTTTTCTGAGCTTCGAGCTATTTTCTACATTTTATGAAACATATAGCTCTTTTTATTAAATGATATGATTTTTATAGCCTAAGTTTGTCTTATCTCATTTTTCAGCTGAATATGGCGATCTCCTTGTTCCATACGACATTTTTGCGGATTTTTCTGAGCTGGGGGCTATTTTCTATATTTTATTGAAGATATGGATCTTTTTATTAAATGATATGATTTTTATAGCCTAAGTTTGTCTTCTCTTATTTTTCAGTTGAAGATGGTGATCTCCTGTTTCCAGCGGACATTTTTGCGGATTTTTCTAAGCTATGGGCTATTTTATACAGTTAATTAAGGATACAGATCTTTAATAAAATGAAGATTTTATAGCCTAAGTTTGTCTTCTTTTATTTTTTTAGTTGAAGATAGTGATCTCCTGGTTCCAACAAACATTTTTGCGGATTTTTTTGACCTCGAGCCTATTTTCTATATTTTGTGAAAGTAATAGATCTTTTTATTAAAATAATTTGATTTTTGGGTCTAATTTTGTCTTCTCTTATTTTTTTTCTTCGAATTTGACGATCTCCAAGTTTCAACGAAACTTTTTACTAATTTTTCTTAGCTCTGGGCAATTTTCTACATTTTCTGTAAGAAATGGATCTTTATATTAAATGATATAATTTTTATAGCCTAATTTTTTTTTTCTCTTATTTTTTCAGTTGAAGATGGTGATCTTCCTGATCAAAAAGAAATTTTTGCGGATTTTTCTGAACTTCGGGCTATTTCAACAATTTATTGAAGATATGTATCGTTTTATTATATGATATGATTTTAATCGCCTAATTTTTTCTTCTATTATTTTTTCATTGAAGATGGTAAACTTCCGGTTCGAACAGATATTTTTTGATAATTTTATTAGCTACGATCTATTTTCTATATTTTTTGTAAGATTAATTTCTATACTAAATGATATGATTTTTAGAGCCTAGATTTATTTTTATCTTATTTTTCAGAGAAAATAGTGATCTTCTAGTTCAGACGGACATCTTTACGGATTTTTCTGAGCTCCATTCTATTTTTTACATTTTCTGATAGATGTGAATCTTTATATTAAATGATATGATTTTTATACCCTAATTTTATCTTCTCTTATTTTTTTTAGTTGAAGATGTTGATCTCCCGGTTCCAACGGACATTTTTTGCGGATTTTTCTGACTGCGAGACTATTTCTACATTTTATGAAAGACATAGATATTTATATTAAATAGATATTTATATTAAATGAAATATTTTTGGCATAATTTTGTCTTTTCTTATTTTTCAGTTGATGATAGCGATCTCCATGTTCCAACAGATATATTTGCTGATTTTTTGAGCTCGGAGCTATTTTCTACTTTTTAAGTAAGGAATGGATCTTTTCATTAAATGATATGAATTTATAGCATTATTTTGTCTTCTCTTTTTCAGTTGAAGATCATGATCTCCCGGTTCCAACAAACATTTTTGCTGATTTTTCTTAACTCGAAACTATTTTTCTGCACTTTCTAGAAGATAAAGATCTTTTGATTAAATAATCTAATTTTTGGCCTAATTTTGTCATCTCTTATTTTTCAGTTGAAGATTGCAATCTTCCTGTTCTAACTGATATTTTTCATGATTTTCCTGAACTCTGGGCCATTTTCTAAATTTTATGTAAGATATGAATATTTATATTAAATGATATGATTTTTATTGCCTAATTTTGCCTTCTCTAATTTTAAGTTGAAGATGGCGATCTCCCAGTTCCATCGGACATTTTGTGAATTTTTCTGAGCTCGTTTTTATTTTTTGCATTTTCTGGTAGAAATCGTTTTATTACATGATTTGATTTTTTTAAGTAATTTTTCAGTTGAAGATGGCGATCTCCTGATTTCAACGTACATTTTTATTGATTTTTCTCAGCGCCAGACTAATTTCCACATTTTCTGGAAGATATGTATCATTTTATTAAATGATTTGATTGTTTGTCCTAATTTTGTCTCCTCTTATTTTCATATTGCATATGGCAATTTCCCAGTTCCAATGTATTTTTTTACGCATTTTTCTGAATAGGGATATTTTCTACATTTAATGGAAAATATGGATCATTATTTTAAATGATATGATTTTAAGGCTAAATTTTGTATTCTCAGATTTTTTTTCAGTTGAAAATGACGATCTCCGGTTCCAACGGACATGTTTGCGAATTTTTCGGTGTTTTGAGCTATTTTCTGCATTTTCTTGAAGATTTGTATCTTTATATTAAATGATATGGTTTTTATGGCCTAATTTTGTCTTCTCTTATTATTTAAGTTGAATATGGTGATCTCCAGGTTCCAACGGAAATTTTTGCGGATTTTTTGTTAGAGGGGCTATTTTCTAGATTTTATTGAAGATTTGGATCATTTTATTAAATGATATGATTTTTATGGCCTAATTTTGTCTTCACTTATTTTTCAATTGAAAATGGCCGGTTTTAACAGAAATTTTTTCGAATTTTTCTAAGCACGGAGCTCATTTATACATTTTCTGGAAGTTATGTATCTTTTTACTAATTGATATGATTTTTTGGCCTAATTTTGTCTTCGCTTATTTTTCAGTTGAAGGTGTCGATCTCCCAATTCCATCACACATTTTATACGTATTTTAATCTAAAGATATGAATCTTTATATTAAATGATATGATTTTTATAGTCTAATTTGTTTTGTCTTATTTTTCAGTTAAAGATGGCGATCTCTCGATTCCAACGGACATTTTTGCAGATTTTTCTCAGCACGGGGCTATTTTCTATAGTTTATTGAAGATATGGATCTTTTAAATAAATGATATGATTTTTATAGACTAAGTTTTATTCTCTTATTTTTTCATTTGAACATGGCAATATCCCTGTTCGGACAGACATTTTTTTTTGGATTTTTTTGATCTCGAGGTTATTTTCTACATTTTATGGAAGATATGGATCTTTTCTTAAATGATATGAATTTTTGGTCTAATTTTGTCTTCTCTTACTTTTCAGATGTAGATGGCGATCTCTCGGTTCCAACGGACATTTTACGGATTTTTCTTAGTTCTGGGTAATTTTCTACATTTTCAGTAAGATATGGATTTTTAGATTAAATATGATTTTATAGCCAAATTTTATCTTCTCTTACTTTTCGGTTGAAGATGACAATCTCCGGACGGACATTTTTACGGATTTTTCTTGGCTCAGGGCTATGTTATACATTTTATGGAAGATATGGATCTTTTTATTAAATGATATGATTTTGTTGCCTAATTTTTTCCTTCTCTTATTTTTCAGTTGACCATGGCAACTCCCGGTTCCAACAGATGTTTTTGTGGGTTTTTCTGAGATCGGAACTATTTTTATTCATTTTCGAGGAGTTATGGATTTTTTACTAAATGATATGATTTTTTGGCTTAATTTTGTATTCTCTTATTTTTTTATTTGAAGATGGTGAAATCCAGGTTCCAACAGACTTTTTTCAAATTTTCCTAAGCTCGGAAATATTTTCTACAGTTTATTGAAAATGTGGTTCATTTTATAAAACGATATGATTTTTATTTATTAAGTTTGTCTTCTCTTATTTTTCTGTAGAAGATGGTGATATCTCGTTTCCAACGGAATTTTTTGCAGATTAGTCTGATCTCCGAGCTATTTTCTAAATTTTATGGAAGATATGTATCTTTTTAATAAATGATATGATATTTATAGCCAACGATTGCATTCTCTTATTTTTTTCGGTTGAAGATAGCGATCTCCCGGTTCCAACAGACATTTTTGTAGAGTTTTCTTAGCATGCGACTATTTTTCTACATTTTATGAAAGATATGTATCTTTTTATGAAATGATATGATTTTGGGCTAATTTTATCTTCTCTTTTTTTACTTTGAAGATGGTGATCTCTCGGGTCCAATGGACATTTATGCAGATTTATTTTGAGTTGCAAGATATTTTCTATATTTTTTGTATAATATAAATCTATATTTTAAATGATATGATTTTTATAACCTAATTTTGTCATCTCCTATTTTTTAAGTTGAACATAGCAATCTCCCGGTTCCAACAGACAATTTTGCGAATTATTCTGACCTCGGTGCCATTTTCAAAATTTTCAGGAAGATAAGGATATTTTACTTAAATGATATGATTTTTGGCCTAATTTTCTCTACTCTTATTTTTCAGTTAAAGATGGCGATCTTCCTGTTCCAACGAAAATTTTTGCGGATTTTTCGAAGCTCGGTGCTATTTTCTACATTTTATTGAAGATATGATTTTTTTTATTAAATGATATGATTTTTATATCCTACATTTTTCTTCTCTTATTTTTTTCAGTTGAATATTGCAAGCTACCGGTTGAGCGGACATTTTTACTAATTTTTGTTAATTTGGGGCTATTTTTCTTCATTTTATGATTTTTGGCCTAATGTTGTCTTCTCTTATTTTTTAGTTGAATACGGCATTCTCACGGTTCCAACAGAGATTTTTGCAGATGTTTTTGACCTTGAGGATATGGATCTTTTTATTAAATAATATGATTTTTGGCCTAATTTTATCTTCTCTTATTTTCCAGATGAAGATGTCGATCTCCCAGTTCAAACGGACATTTTTGCGGATTTTTTTGAGCTCTATGCTATTTTCTACATTTTCTGAAAGATATGTATCTTTAGGTTAAATGATATTATTTTTATTGCCAAATTTTGTCTTTCCTTATTTTTCAGTTGAAGATGGCAATCTCTCGCTTCCAATAGACATTCTAACGGATTTTTCTAAGCTCGGGGCTATTTTCTACATTTTACTGAAGATACGTCTCTTTTTATTAAATGATATGATTTTTGTAGCCTAATTTTGTCTTCTCTTATTTTTCACTTGTAGATACGATCTCCCGCTTCCAATGACATTTTGCAGATATTTCTGAGCTTGGGACTATTTTTTTACATTTCCAGGAAGTTATAAATCTTTTTATTTAATGATATGATTTTTTGGCCTAATTTTGTCTTCTCTTTTTTAGTTGAAGATGGCGATCTCCCATTTCCAACGGAGATATGGGCGGATTTTTCCGAGCTCTAGGCTATTTTCTAAATGTTCTGGAAGATATGGATTATTATATTAAATGCTATGATTGTTATAGCCTAATTTTGTCTTCTCTTTTTTAGTTGAAGATGGCGATTTCCCGGTTCCAACTGATATTTTTGCTGCTTTTTCTGAGCTCGGTGCTATTTTCTACATTTTCGGAAAGTTCTACATTTTTTATTAAATGATATGATTTTTGGCCTAAATTTGTCTTCTCTTTATTTTTTCATTGAAGATGGCAATCACCCAATTCCAACTGACATATTTGCAGATTTTTCTAAGCTTTGAGATATTTTCTAAATTTTCTGTAAGATATGAATCTTTATATTAAATGATATGGTTTTTATAGCCTAATTTTGTCTTCCCTTATTTTTCATTTGAAGACGGCAATCTTCCGGTTCCAATGAAAGTTTTTGCGGATTTTACGAAGCTCAGTGCTATTTTCTACATTTTATGGAAGCTATGAATTTTTTATTAAATGAGCTGATTTTTATATTCTACGTTTTTATTCTTTTAGTTTTTAGTCGAATATTGAGATCTACCGGTTCCACCAGACATTTTTACTTTTACTGATTTTTGTTAGTTTGGGGCTATTTTCCTTCATTTTATGGAATATACGGGTCATTTTGTTAATTGAACTGATTTTTGGCCTAATGTTGTCTTCTCTTATTTTTTTAGTTGAAGATGTCGTTCTCACGGTTCTAACGGAGATTTTTGCGGATTTTTTGACTTAGAGGATACTTTCTACATTTTCTAGAAGATATGGATCTTTTTATTAACTAATATGATTTTTGGCCTAATTTTATCTTCTCATATTTTTCAGATGAAGATAGCGATCTCCCGGTCCCAACGGATTTTTTGCAGATTTTCTGAGCCCCGGGCTATTTTCTACATTTTCTGTGTGAAATGTATCTTTAGATTAAATGATTATTTTTATAGCCTAATGTTTTCATCTCTTACTTTTTAGTTGATGATGGCGATCTCCCAGTTCCAACGGACATTTTCTTATAAGCACGGGGCTATTTTCTACATTTTATTGAAGATACGGCTCTCTTTATTAAATGCTATGATTTTTGTAGCATAATTTTGTCTTTCCTTAATTTTCACTTGAAGATGATGATCTCCTGCTTCCAACACACATTTTTGCTGATATTTATGAGTTTGGGACTATTTTTCTACATTTTCGGGAAGTTATGAATCTTTTATTAATTGATATTATTTTTGGCCTAATTTTGTCTTCTTCTTTTTCAGTTGAAGATGGAGATATCCCACTTCCATCGGACATTTGTACGGATTTTTCTGAGCTCCACGCTATTTTCTAAATTTTTTGGAAGATATGTATTTTCATATTAAATGATTTGATTTTTATAGCCTAATTTTGTCTTCTCTTATTTTTCAATTGAAGATGGCCATTTCTCGGTTCCAACGGATAATTTTGCGGCCTTTTCTAAGCTCGGTGGTATTTTTCTATATTTTTGGGAAGTTATAGATCTTTTAATTAAATAATACGCTTTTTAGGCCGGATTTTGTCTTCTCTTTTTTCGTTGAAGATGGAGATGGCCCTATTCCAACAGACATTTTTGCAGATTTTTCTGAGCTCCATGCAATTCTAAATTTATGTAAGATATGAATCTTCATATTAAATGATATGATTTTTATTGCCTATTTTGTCTTCTCTGATTTTTCAGTTGAAGATGTCGATCTCCCGGTTCCAACGGCCATTTTTGCGGATTTTTCTAAACTCAAAACTATATTCTACAGTTTATTGAAGATATGGATCTTTTTATTAATTGATATGATTTTTATAGACTAAGTTTGTCTTCTCTTATTTTTTCGTTAAATATGGTGATCTCCCGGTTCCTACGGAAATTTTTGTGGAATTTTCTGAGCTCCAGTCTATTTTCCACATTTTCTGTTAGATATGGATTTTTATATTAAATGATAATATTTTTATAGCCAAAATTTGTCTTATCTAATTTCTCAGATGAAGATGGCGTCTCCCGGTTCCAACGGACATTATTGCGGAATTTTCTGAGCTCTAGGTTTTCTGTAAGATATGGATCTTTATATCAAATGATATGATTTTTATGCCCTAATTTTGTCTTCTCTTATTTTTTAGTTGAAGATGGCAATCTCCCGTTTCCAACGAAATTTTTTGCGTATTTTTCTGAGCTCGAGACTATTTTCTATATTTTTTGGAAGATATGGATATTTATATTAATTGATATGATTTTTTTGCCTAATTTTGTCTTCTCTTCTTTTCCAGTTGATGATGGCGATATTTTTATTAAATCATATGATTTTTTTGGCCTTATTTTGTCATCTCTAATATTTCAGTTGAAGATGGCGATCTCCCCGTTCTAATGGACATTTTTGCAGTTTTTTCTGAGCTCCGGGCTATATTTCACATTTTCTGGAAGATATGGATCATTTTATTAACTACTACCAGAGAAGACGAAATTACGCCAAAAAAGTCCGTTGAAACCGTGAAATCGCCATCTTCATCTGAAATATAAGAGAAGACAAAATTCGCAACCGAGAAATCACCATCTTCATCTATAAAAATGTCCACTGTAACCAGGATACCGCCATCTTTAACTGATAAGATTTTTATATATCATTTTCTGGGCATGGTATTTTCTACATTTTATGAAAGATAAGGATCTTGTTATCAATTGATATAATTTTTATATCCGAAATTTGTCTTCTCTTATTTTTTAGTTAAAGATGACGATCTTTTTATTAAATGATATGATTTTTTGGTCTAATTTTGTTTTCTCATTTATTCCAGTTGAAGATGGCGATCTCCCGATTCCAACGGAAATTTTTGTGGATGTTTCTGACTGTGGGGCTATTTTCTAGATTTTATTAAAGATATGTGCCATTTTATTAAATGATATGATTTTTATGGACTAATTTTGCCTTCTCTTATTTTTCAGTTGAAAATGGCCATCTCCCTGTTCCTACAGACATATTTGTGAATTTTTCTGAGCTCTGGGCTATTTTGTACACTTTCTAGAAGATAAGAATCTGTATATCAAATGATATGATTTTTATATCTTATTTTTTCTTCACTTATTTTTCAGTTGCAGATGGCGATCTCCCGGTTCCAACGGATATTTTTGCGTATTTTTTAGTTAAAGATATGAATAATTATATTTAATGATATGATTTTTATAGTCTAAATTGTATTCTCTTATTTTTAGTTGAAGATGGCGATCTCTCAGTTCCAATAGAAATTTTTGCGAATTTTTCTCAGCTCGGGACTATTTTCTATACTTTATTGAAGATATGGATATTTTAATTAAATGATATAATTTTATAGACTAAGTTTGTCTTCTCTTATTTTTCAGTTGAAAAAGGCAAGGTCCAAGTTCGGACGAACATATTTACAGATTTTTCTGACCTCGAGCTATTTTCTACATCTTTTGGAAGATATGCATCTTTTTATTAAATGATATGAATTTTTTGGCCTAATTTTGTCTTCTCTTACTTTACAGATGAAGATGGAGATCTCCCAGTTACAACAGACATTTTTTCGGATTTTTCTTAGCTCCGGGCTATTTTCTACATTTTTTGAAAAATATGGATATTTAGATTAAATGATATGATTTTTATAGCCAAATTTTGTCTTCTCTTATTTTTCAGTTAAATATGACAATCTCCCGACGGACATTTTTGCGGATTTTTCTGAGCTCAGTGCTATTTTTTATATTTTATTGAAGATATGGATCTTTTTATTAAATAATACGATTTTTGAAGCCTAATTTTGTCTTCTTATTGAGATTTGTAAGAAGTGTAGGCCTATGGTTGATACCATAGCCATATATATATAATATAATATGAGAGTTACAAGTCCATTGGAACCCAAGGGACACACACTAAGAGTGGGTTCAATGGTGGATGATAGTGGGTGGAGACCAAAGGTCTCACCCATTCATAACACTCCCCTCATCCATCCATTCTTAGCATACGAATTCTTCAGGATCCAATATGCTAATATGGGGTTGATACTGCTGGATCTAGAGTTACTGTGTTCTGCCTTGTTAAAACCTTAGCTGTGCAAAACCCAGTGGCAAAACCGGCAGCTTCAATACACAAATGACTCCCCATGATCCATACAAGCTTCAGGCTTGTAGGTTTTTCAGCTGTCGCATCCCTATATCTTTTACAAGCTTTCTAAAAGTACATTTAGGCAATACCTCTGTAAACAGATCAGCTAAATTATTACAAGACTGAATCTGATGTACTTTAATTTGCTTCTGCTCTTGTAGCTCGTGCGTCCAAAAGAACTTGGGAGAGATGTGCTTCATCCTGTCGCCCTTGATATAACCAGCTTGTAGGTGAGCTATACAAGCTGCATTATCTTCAAATAATATGGTTGGCTCAAGGTAGTCCGTCTTCAGGCTGGGCGTCACTAGAATGTGATGAATGACTGAACGAAGCCAAACACATTCTCTGATAGCTTCATGAATCGCCATGAGCTCTAAGAGGTTGGATGAGACTGCTGTGGTGGTATGCTTCAAAGATTTCCAGGAGATGGCCATACCACCGAAATTCAACACCAGCCTGTGATTTCTCGGTATATGGATCAGACCTGTAACCTGCATCTTGGGAGGTAGCGCAGAAGCTGCTTTGCTCCATTCCAATGGCGCTTTGTGGGTGCTAAACTGTATCTGGCTAGTAGGATGACTACGAACGCTATGTCGGGATGCGTGCAGGTTACCAGATATAGTAGTGCTCCATGACATTAGGGTAAGATACTTCAGGACCTAATGTTTCCTCCCCCTCTTCCAGCGGCCGGAATGGGTCTTTGTGTACATCCAATGATCTAACGACCATTGGTGTACTTAGAGGATGACAATTATACATATGAAAATTTTAAGTAATTTCCTTGTGTATATGGATTGGTTTAACAGGATTCCTCCACTGAGGTGTTCTATTTGTAAGCCAAGACAATATTTAGTCTTGCCTAGGTCTATCATTTCAAACGTTAGTGTGAGGCTTGCAGATATATCATCAATCTCTGCAGGAGATCCGATGATGTTTAAGTCGTCTACATAGACGGCTATTAATATGAATCCTGTTCCCGTGGTTTTAATGAAAATACACGGGCAGACTTCATTATTGGTGAAACCTTGTTGAACAAGGAACTCACTTAGTCTATTATACCACATTTTTCTCGATTGTTTAAGACCTTATAATAATCTTTGAAGCTTAACAGAAAAGACATCCCGAGGTCTATCTTTTATTTCTGTTGGTTTTGAAACCATCTGGAAGGTTCATATCTATTATACATTTGACAGCGATTTTTGAATCCTAGGGCTGACTAGGACAAGCTGACTAGGACAAACATGTTGATAAAAAGATGGCTGGGATTTAATCTTAGGAAATCAACGGTTAAGATGTGTTTGATGAAAATTTTGGAGTGAAAGAATTTGTATTTTTGGAGAGAAATCCAATGTTAAAAACCAAAGTTTCTTTAAAAATATTTTTACTTTGTCAGAACATAAATACCAATGTCAGAGAATTTCTAGGAATTGCCGACCACCTCTCTCTGTGATCCGCGTGCTTTTCATTTTAACAAATCTTACCCCTTCAAACTTTCTACAATCCGTGTGCACCTTCTATGAGCAAATCTCAACCCTTTAATATTTTGGGGACTGCTGCCCACACTCTTTTTCATCTCTCTCCCCTCTGAAGATAAGAAAGAAAGCTAGCTAAAATAAAACTAAAAAGAACAGAGAAAAGAGAAGATCAGAAGAAGTTATTTGCTTTTGGGCCAGAATCTGAGCTCAAGGAAACCCTACTGAATGCCAAGACAGAGGAGGTTAAGGCTGCCATAGAGAACAGTGTGCTGACCATAGCCATGCTCAAAGAAGAGGCCAAGAATCCTGAGGTGAAATCCATCCAGATCGCAGGTTAAAAGGTAATGTGTCGAGCGGTAGATCCAATAACATGGACTATAAGCAAATTTCTGTTTGCTAAGTAGAGCGGTAGATCCAATTTTTAGTTATAGGGGCAAATTTCTGTCACATGTTTTTTAGCTAATAACATGGACTTTAAGCAAATTTGTGTGTTGATCATTCAAATTGTGATGGTCATTTTTCAGGTCGCAGGTTAAAGTCCAATTTGTGAAAAATTGTGAAAAATGATCATTCAAATTGTGAAAAATGACCAGTCTCTATTTGGACGAGGAGAAGTTCAAGGAATCCATGCACAAGTGAGTTTTTAGGGCATTTTAATGTTAGTTTGTCTTTGTAACATTTTGAATCCTTGAGGAGTTTTATGTGTTTTTATTTTTCCTTTTGTTTTGAAAATGATTAGAGCAGGCATCGGGGTTTTTATTTAATATGAAGTACTTTGAAGAGAAAGCGCAAGTGGGCGAGTGGGATGAGGTGGAGATATACCTCTTTGGATTCACGAAGGTAGATGATAATCGATACTGTATGAGGATTTTCTTTGAGATAAGGAAGCAGAAGTATTTAGAATCACTAGACAAGTACAAAATTTTTTCGTTGGGGTGAAAAAAATGAGAGCATGTTAAAGTTGGTTCATTTGATTTCTTTTACCAGGCATGACCGGGCGAACAGTCTCTATTCCGTTTACTACATTTTTATAGCTTTTTATTGCATTAAAATATCTGCTCTTTTTATGAGGATGTGGTCTGTTTGAGCTTAGATACTATGTATTCTATCGATAATCACGCATGTGCCCATGTTCATTCCTCAATATGAGAGTGGCTTAATGTTTTACATGTCCTGTGCAAATGATGGATGTACAAATAATGGCAATAACTGTAAAATGAGGTAACATGTACATCCATTCGTTATTGGCAAAAATTGTAAAATCATGCTATTCGCAATTCTGAAAATACTAGATTAATATTGTTGTTTCATAGCTCCAATCATATTCCTATAGAATGGTAATGTAACTTGCCCAATCGAACTATATTTTCGGTACCCCCATACAAAAAGGTTTGATATAAACTTAATTTATTAAATAAATTAGTAAAAAGAAATATGGTATATAAGAGATGTTGACATAGAATTATTGTTTATGCTAGATACATTTACAAGGTGACATAGAATTATTGTTTATGCTAGATACATTTACAAGGTGATTTTGCTCAGGTAAGTTAGTGCATAGCACATACATTTACTCCTTTAGATGAGGGCATATATAAATTAAACGATTTTTCTCTCATGAAAACCACAATATATTGTATGTTATAATTTACAACACCTTTGAAGCAACATGTATGAAAAATTGATGTTAAAACCAAGGAAAGTTGGATAGTTGCTCCCATGAGGGCTTGGGCATATATAATGTATGAATACAGAATGTCTTCATCTTGGTAATGAAAGTATTATAACATCATTTTTTTTCATACATGTTGGTTTAATGGTCTCAAATGTCTTCATCCCTCAAATGCCTATGAATTGTTTCAATGTATTGAATGTAATCATCTTGGTTTGAGACAAAACAACCTTTGAAACCTTTTACAGATTAACTCTCTCGCTCTCCTATGGCAAGATCAAATCCCAATTCTCACGGAGCATCGGTATTTGAATTTAGCTCCAAATCTATTTATTTTAACTATTTGGGGACCAAGAAGTTTGCAGACTTCGATGATTTTGATATTAATTCGAGATGTGTTGATGTAGGCGTTTGAGATTGCCGAGATCGGTTATTGTTTTTTCCATGAGTCCTGTTACTGTGGTGATGGAGGATGCGGAGCCCCGAGTTCTTTGCTTTTGGATAACGACAACACGATGCGGATAAGATTTACTGATTTTTGCAGGGTTTTTGTTGCTCTTTTTATTCTC
Source organism: Scilla litardierei (assembly GCA_030789695.1). Lineage (NCBI taxonomy): Eukaryota > Viridiplantae > Streptophyta > Magnoliopsida > Asparagales > Asparagaceae > Scilla > Scilla litardierei. The sequence continues at coordinate 167,816,241 of CM061141.1, forward strand.
GATCTGAAATTTGTTGATATTTTCGTCTCTTTTTCTTTTACTTATTTTTGTACTTTTTTCCATTTTTAGTAATATTTGAGTATGCAGGTTGTCTTCTATAGAGACTGTATCTTCATGAGAGCTTGAAAAGGCAAGCACCGACATGATTTAGAGAAATCAAGCAGACTCTTTTGGCCAATATGTCGGCAATTGGAAGCGGATCAGTGAGTAAACCAATAAATTCCTTTTTTTCTAAAATTTTTTTCGTGTAGGCAACAAGTAGAGATGCAAAAAGATTCTAAAATCTGATTTCTCCCCTTAAATAGCTGGAAGAGGTTGAAAGAATCATGCATTTGTTGATGAGTGTAGCTGCATATGTATGAATAGTTCCATTTTAAAACTAAACTATATGTAATGAAGACAAGTTGTGGAATTACTCCAAATATGCAGTCTGTATCCGTTCTTTGGTAATGAATAGTTTGTTTGTATATTCTAGGATTCCAGGATTTTGTAAATTAAGTTGTTCTTAATTTCATAGAAGGAGAAGAAGAGGGGGGATCTTGAAAGAGAAGAAGATAGAGTAGATCTCGCCAACAAAAAAACCTACTACCTTCTGTCTTTCCCTTTTATCTCTATCATCTCCCTTATCAAATGAGAAGGCACAAAGCTCGCAGCTTGGAGTTGTTTGGAAATCTGAGAATGAGCTCATGGATGGGTTATTTATGTCTCCAAGAGATCCAATAAAAATGAATAAATTGATGAAGAAAAGTGTCATGGACACAGCTGGGCAGAGTTGGTGAGTGAGATGGTGGATGCTATTTTTCCTTTTCTTTCATGTTTGTCGAGCTATCTGATTGAAGTTCATTGTGCAGGTTTGATTTGCATGCCCCCAACAATTAGTACGTGCCACATTCCAGATGTTGTAAGTATGAACTCGAGTTGTCCCATTCCAAATTCCGAAAGCTAAGTGATAATGTGGATTTGTTAGAAGTGGAATTGGACCTGAAAGGACATTATATACCCAATTTGCATTGAAGTGCACGAACTTGGAGGATGAGCTTTTGAGGAAGAGGCTAGAAGCTGAAAGCCAGTCCATGTCTTGCTCAAAATAAGATCTGACATTAAAATATGTATGCTAAAAGTAGTAGACCTTTGAAATTAGCAATATTACAATTATTTGGTTTCCTGGGAAGTGTACTAAGTGAAATAAATAAGATTAACGATATAAAAACTGATTGCTAAATCATTCTATTCAAATTCCTTTTTCGTATATTAAGAGACGAATCATGTGATTTACAGAATACAATGCTACACACTGAATACTTGGATGCTCCAAATTCTAAGAATATCATTTGACTGTTTGAGCACTGTGCTCCGTTGTTTACTCTTCTCCCTGTGAGTTGTACTCGACCCAATGGCAAAGAGGGGTTCACCTTTAATTGGTATCACATTGGTTGATATTGATGAACTTAAGGTGTCGATATTCTGTTCATATACTTAAATTGGTGATAGTCTGAAATTAATTATGAGGATTATCATATGTGATGTGAATGTGCAGCTCAGTTAATATTGGTGATTTAATTAAACGACACTGATCTTTTAACCACATTTGAATTGTATGTTATCTATAGTTGTGTTATTAGTCGCTCACAATATCCTATAGATCCTGTTTTTATTTGGCCATTATGATGGTGAAGTTATTTCTCAGACTTCTACCAAATCTTTTTAAAATTGTTCGTTTGTTTAATGCATGTGAAAACATCAACTATGATAATTTCAAACTCAAAATAGTCAAAAGTAGTCAACATTCCCATCTCAGCTATTATGTTATGTTACATGTGTGAAAGTGGAGGGAATGCCCATTGTGTTCCATACTCTTCAAATGGATATGTCACATTAGAATAAATTCCCAATACAATTTTTTGGGAGGGGACTAAAATTTTGGCAATGAATTCTATTGGAAAGTTAGATTTTAATTTAAAATTTTGGGAAGAACTACATCTGGAGACTAGAGATAAATAAATTTTACGGAAACTAAAATTTTAAATTGGGGGGACTAAATATAAAAAGAATTACATTTTTCGGAAAACTAAAATTTTTAGGGGAACTAAATTTGAAAGATAACAAAAATTATAAATTTTGAGGGAAGTAAGTAAATCTAAAGGGAACAAAGTCTTGGGAAACTAAAATTTTTGTGGGAACTAAATTCTCTGTGATAAATAAATTTTAATTTGAATGTGGCCGAAATTTTATGTTGGGTTATATTTTGAAAGTTGGCTGTAAATTTTTTAACGAGGGACATTGAATGAGGTTGAATTTGGGAGTTTGATATTTTGAATGAGGCTGCAAATTTTTTTCGGGGAGAGATTTTGAATGTGTTGTTACTTTTTGGGGAATATTTTGAATGCTCCGTGACCTATGGTCATAGAAAACCCTAAAATTTTGTGAGAAACTATATCTAAATGAACAAATTTGGGGAAACTAAAATTTTAAATATTTAGGGGAACTAAATTTGGAGGGAATTAATTTTTGGGAGGAACTAAAATACTTGGGAACAAAATCCTCTGGAGAAACTAAATTTTAATTTAAAATTTTGGTTAGACTAAATCTAGAGAGAACTAAAATTTTAAATTTTTGTAAAAATAAATCTTGAGGGAACAAACTTTGGGGGTATATTTTGATTGCCCTGTGACCTATGGTCACAGGTTATGGCTATAGACATACATTTGTTGTGGCGTTTTGGGATGAAATCATTGTGGACCAACAAATGTGCCTCGCAACTGACTGATTTCATTAGTTTAAATGGGCGTATTTAGATGTTGACATGGGTATGTTTAAATGGTTGTATTATGGTTTTGTATATTACGTTTTGGAGTTGGCCGTGAATCCTATGGTTCAATGGAGTCTCAGTTGATGAAATTAAGAAAGCCCACCAATACTTGACTTAATGCTGCAATGATACCAAATTAAAGTAAATATAATTATTAGGAATTAATTTATTTAAATTAATTATTAATCTATAGTTTGAATGAACTATTTGTGAATTACATTGCATAGTAAGATAATTTTTTGTATATACACAAGCAAAAAATAGTCTTATTTTCAAATTGTAATTAATTAGATAACATATTTAAGTATCCTATAATTAGATAGCATATTTAAGTATCCTATAGATAGCATATTTAAAGTAGATTGCAATAGCCTGTAAGTAGATAATGAAGTAGATACTAGATTAATGGTAACATGTTTATGGGGTTCATCTTTGAGATTACTGTTGAGTTTCTATACATGCCTCAATAACATTGTAAAAACATACTGCATTCTTACAGGATAATTTTGGGTGCCAACTTGGAAATAAGATACCAGAGTTTGATGAATTGGTACATCAAAATAGGTGGCATGAAGCTTTGGATAGGCTTCTTCAGACTAATAACTTCCCAGAAATAGCCATGTCTTCCATGTGCCTTGCAAAGTTCATGTGTTTTGGCATCATCAAGAACCACGTGTCAATCAAAAGCATCGAATATTCTATTATAGACAAAGCCTTTGAAGAAGGATGGATGGTACCTCGGCATCTGCATCAAAGATCTGGGTATGTAGCCTTTTTGTCTTCTAAACGATGGTATACTTTATTATCTCATTTGAAGTGTACTTCCATTAAGTTTTTGAGGAAATATTTAGTATGGAATCGGTTGTAGTTTTATCTTCTAGCATGCTTCAAAGTACCAAATTTGGATAAGTTTTAATTAGCATACTTTTCATTGGGATCATTTTTATGAGCATGCTCATTGTGCTGCCATGCAGGAAGAGAGTTTCTATAGTTGGCAGTTGTCCAGCTCATCCAGCTGCTGCTAATCAGCTAAATAAGATGGGGTATTGGGTCACTATTTATGAGCATGATGTCCATTTTAGGGGCTTGATGATGTATGGAGTTCCAACATGAAGGCTGACAAGATTGATATTGTTCAGCAGCGTATTAACCTTATAGCCAAGGAAGGTGTAAATTTTATGGTAAATACTAATGTTGGGAACTATCCTATTTATTCGCTTAACCATATTTGATTAGAGAATAATGAAATTATTTTGGCTTACAGAGCTACAAAACCAATGTTATCAAAATTAATAATCAAATTGATAGCATTGCTTAAGGAGAAATTTTAGGTGTAAAATTATCATTTATAATGAGAGAATTATTTTTCTGTTGCATGGATCTTCCTGTTCCTGGGCACGAACTGTCAGGTGTCCAGCTTGCTTGGTAGCAATCTACAGGAGAGTTTCTACATATCTGCAAGGGGGAAGAAAGTGGTGGTGATTGGTGGGGGAGATACTAGAACAGATTGCATAAAGACATCCATCTGTTATGGTTGCACTAATATCATTCATCTTGCGGTCCTCCTAGAGCCTCTATGAACAAGAGCATATGGCAAGGCTGTGATTTTGTTAAGAAAATCTTGGGTTTGTGTTTTTTAATAAAACGGCTGGGATTCTATCAATAATGTTGTTTGTTAATGAAAGGCTATGATTCAATGACTAATGGGTGTTTGGGGTTTTGGAATTATTTTGGGAGGATTATTTCTGGAATATTTTTTTGGTATTTTTGCCCTTCACTTTGATGGATACATGATCATGAAACAAAACTTTTAAGATCATATTTTGATAAAATCTGGTGGAAAGCTAGGGGCTGGAATACCTTTTGGGTCCAGTCTCTCAGAGTATGTCTCATACATGTTAAATGATAGTTCTTTCTCAATTCTCTGGCGGTTGTGTGCTCTCCTTACTTCTATCTCTTTGTTTTCATTTCAATAATATCATTCCTTTTTCTGCGGATGGTCGTAACCGTTTACACATCCATGTTAAATATCTGCACTCAAATGCTACTTCACACAAGTCGGTGTTTGGTGGTATGCATTATGTTTTTTGTAGATAACTTAAGTGTATGTTTGTGCAAAGTTCACAAGCTATTTTATTTTTCGTAATGTAGCTCTATCAAACCAGTTTGATAATGTGTTGATACGTTAATTATGAATATACTAATTTTTTTGGGGTAGCTAAATTCTTCAGGGGGAAATACACTTGGGGGATCTAATTTTTTTGGGGTGAGCTAAATAAAAATTATTACGCTTTAATTAATACTGTTTGTTTAAAATTAGGAAAACCAAGATTATGGGGAATACTTTAAATGATATGTGCCCTTAGGGCACGGGTTATGACTAGTATATATATATATATATATATATATATATATACTAGTCATAACCCGTGCCCGCGGGCACGGTTCATTTAAGATTTTTCCCAGCTAAATCTTTGTTCCCAAACATTATTTATACAGTCAAATTTGTGCGGAACAACAAATTCGGCGAGGGCACCCTTGAGTCGGAACAACAAATTAGCGTAAAAAAATATAGCGGGCGCCTTCGGCGCGGAGGGTGGAAGTGCATAAGTGTGTGTGTGTATAGTCTGTGGGTAAAAATGGAAATGATAGGGTTTTTTAGCAAAAAGGGGAAATAGGTGGTATTCTGTGCAAATGTAGTGATTGTGGGTGTTTGAAAACAAAAGGAAAAAGTGGTGGTTTTTCCAAACACTCATCTCAACCCTTCTTTTACCAAAATTAAATCATAGCCATTCGTCTATCAACCTCTTAATACATCAACATGACATCAGCTTGTCCCAGTCAGCCCTAGGATTCAAAAATAGTTGTCACCCAAAAAATTATTTACACAGCCAAAATTTAGAATAACAACAAATTAGCGTAAAAATATTACCGGCACGGGCAGCTTCGGTGCGGAACAACAAATTCTGTACAGGTGCCATCGACATAGAACAACAAATTCGACGCGAAACAACAACAGGCGCCTTCGACATTGAATAACAAATTCGGCGCAGAACAATAAATTAGCATAAAAGCGGATGACTTCGGTGCGGGAAATTATTCTCATCTTGTTGTCCCTTGCGTCGAAGAGACGGCGAGCCCTGCGTTGTGGGAGAGATCATTCGATCTGCACATCATTCGATCTGTAGAATTAAGTGCAAGTTTAAGTTTTTTCCCCCTAAATGCATTAATTGCACTCTGCTATTCCCGAGAAACTTTCATTCCCCAAAAATTTTCATTTCCCCATAAACTTTCATTTCCCAAGAAATATTTTTCCCTCCAAAACTTTCCACAAAAACTCATCTCAACCATTCATTCATCAAGATTAAATCCTAGCCGTTCTTCTATCAGTCCTCTTGTCCTAGTCAGCCCCAGGAAACAAAAACAGTTGTCAAATGTAATATAGATAATAGATGATGCTAATGGCATCCTAGAAGCTGAGCCGGTCAAATTCTACAATCAACAAATTACCGTTTTTGTTGGAAATTTAAGAAGAAGCGTGATTTTCCCTACGAATGCATTATTTTCCGGTAAACAAACGAAATTAATTTTAGTAACCTCATGGGAACAAAGGTTCTACATTCCACATGCAGGTTGTGCATCAACTATGCAATTAGGAGTTAACAGGAAATGGAGCTATATTCGAGAATTTATTTACTTGTGCTTTTGCAGAATTTTCGAAAGTATCATCTTTTTTATTTTTTTTTAAAATAGAATTCCTCGAGTCATATGTTCTCTTTCGTATTTATTCTCTTGAAATGAAAGAACCTTTTAATGGATAAATCCAGAATACTATCATGGAATCTTGTATATACTTCTACTGCTGGCATATATTTAAGTGTTCTGGAATCTAAGATGCAAAGAATCATCCAATTCCGACTAACCAAAAAAATTTGAAGATACAACCTTTCAAATATCACATAACTTAGGTATGCCAAAGCCAAATATCCAAAGAATTAAAAGAGAGAAACTCAACACGACATGAATTATTCATTTGTTTTATACATTCAATCATTCATCTTTGAAAGATTTCCTGCCAATAACACATAGATGGAGTAATTAGACATGGAATAATAAATATTTGATATCTCTCTCACCGAAGAACAATGGTTCAAGAACATCTGAGGTTTCCATCTTGTGTTTTCCAGTTGTTGTAGCAATGGCTTTCTTCCTTGTGACCGTAGGTGCCTAACAGAACACAGGTAGGTCACAGCTCTTGTTACAAAAGAACATGCACAGCTTCTTATATGATGCCGCCGAGCATTTTAACTCACATGCAGGTCCACATTTTGCGCTGCATCAAGAACACAATAAGCAATTGTGTCAGGTTTTATTTTTGATTTCACATAGCAATATCTATGTTATCTACTTGTAAGCTAGTAATAAGAAGTATTGCAAACATATGGTCAGTGCGAAGGAGTCCCTCTCCACCGGCCTAAAATTTTTAGGGGGAAATGACAGTTTATCAAAGTCAGTAAGATGTAAGTAAACTAACTAAGATGATCACTCAAACATGTTTACATTAGAAACCTTGCTGGACAAATAGCTGCGGCATCAGAAGGGATGTTTACAGCATGAATCAAAAGGCTTTATTAGACGGCAGTGTGACAAAGAAAAATCACAGACGTGGCGATGGCCTCTATCACAACTCCTCCATTTCTTAGTGTGTACAAAATACATTATTTCTTCAAGTCATTCATTACCTGGCATGTTGTAAATTTGTTGAGCAGGACATCAGTAAGTAATCCACAAAATAAGGTTCAGTCAGATACACTATACACTGATATTCAAATTGCAGAATTGCTATTATGGAAAAAATAATGCTTCGAAAAACATAAACAAACTGAAATCTGATAGAATTGCGATTTATAAAATTCTTTCCAGTTATGAACAAAAAAATACTTTTCTACATGTTCCTAAAAAATAACCATGTCATCGATCAATATAACCTGTGAAAGGTAACCAAGTGTCAATATGACAATTAAAGAAAATGCTAATAACATGCTAAAACATTATAGAAGTGTAAGCCTGATCGATGCACATGATTTTGGAAATGTTAAAATGCACAGGACTTTAACATGCACAGGATTTTGACTATACATGTAGCATATTGCCTAAGAACAACTCCAGAAATACAACCTACTTTTTACAACTAATTTGTAATACAACTTACTTTCTGTAGGGTTCTAACTTCTAAATCCTTCAACCTGTTTGGGGATAAGGAGCTACCTGATGAATGAAGTGAGAAGTAAACAGCTAGGTGTCTCTGTGTTAGGTTTTTGAGCTGTCTGATTGGTTGGACTTGATATCAACATGATGCAACACACTTAAAAGTTTAGAAATGTCAGAAAGGAGTAACATGGAAATATACTAATTGTCACTATTTTTTATCAAGTATGAATTACATAGGGTGGTCTTATGGTTCGTCTGATGTCTCTAATCATGTCTACTAAGGTTGACATGATTACAGCTTTGATGGAATGTATTGGAATGCAAACAGTGGCAGTATACTGGAAAAACAGAGAATTTTCTGATGAATTAGAGGGTCCTTGGAGACTCAGCCAAATATGGACGCAAACATCGGAGTTAAAAATGTGAGTGAGCTAAGCTTTGTTAAGCTTCCTGCATCTTCCAACATAACAGTCAAACATGATCAGGAGGGGTGAGAGACGGTGGTGGAAAATTAGAGCCTTGTATTGCTTAATAAAGTATGAGAGAAAGAATGTAACCTCTAGTTGCATTGTAGAAATATACTCCATAGCTGATGGCACTACCAAATATAGAGGTGTACAGAAGTGCTAAAATATCGCTATATGTGAGATCCTTGATGCTCCCACTTGTTGCAGGGTCATTGTTGAGAAATGAACTTGCCAATAGAGGTATTCCGCCAACGATCATATGCTGCCAACAATTTCAGATCAAATTATTTCTACATCAAAATAAAACTGGAAAAAAAAGAATATGGTTCCTCACAGAAGCAAGAAACAGCAGACATCAACAATAATAACACCTATCAACATGAAGTACATTCGCTTTATGAAAGGAACTCGGTTTATTTTACCATGAATGAAAGTTCAAATGGGTAAAGTTAACAAAATGAGAATGTCAGGATGCATGAGTGGTAGTATGTTAAATTATATTTTATAATTCTGTGAGCTTCTGAGAAGTTACAGGTTGCATTAATTGACGAAGAAATGAGGAAGAATTACTCAACATAATTCAACCATTTGCAAAACTATGAGATGATCAAAACAAAAATAACTTTAGGTACCCAACAACACGCCCGCTAAAATACCCAAAACATTACATTCATTACAAAAGACAGAAACTTTTTATTGCAGAATAACCGATAAGAGATCAGAGTTCAAAAGATATTACCTTTCAATCGCTTCCTTCAAATCTGCGGTCGCCTCCGTCGCCTCCTCCAAAGTCGGAGAATGTACTTCATGTTGATAGGTGTTATTATTGTTGATGTCTGCTGTTTGTTGTTATTTGACTTCTAATTTAGACCAACAACAAATTAGCACAACAAATTAGCATAAAAGAAAGAAAATTGAGGAACAAAAATGCATGCCTGGTTCTAAATAATAAAAGTTTTATTCGCAAAGAGAGTCAAATATATTCTTCGAATATTGAGGGTTGACATATGTTCAGCCATATGCTTACTTCCTCAATTTTAATATCATATATTTTTGTACAGATTTATGTTTGTAGTCCATGATAGCTTCAAACGTGATGCCTACCAAGTATCTCCAAAGCTTGATGGTATTATGTTTTTTTTAATTTTCTGTGCATATTATTGGAAAAAATATAACGCATTCAACATGCATAATTTCTATTGAACTTTATGTATTTAACCCCACGTGCTGTAGACATTAATTACATCAAAAGGCATTTGAAAGATATCCAAACATCAGTGCACCATTATATGGCAAGACTTGATTGCACACAGAAGGGCCATGGACTCCACTCCACTTCTATGAACATGGCAATTGTCAGCAAAATACAAAGCAAGCACACATGATTGAAACAGACCTACATGCTACATCACTTGAGAGAAGAAAGCTGGTTGGATTCGGCTTTATTGGGATCACAATGGATCCTATTTTTCCTTGTGGAAAGTGGCTCCCTTTGGTCCAGATTGCATGCACTCATATGAAGTCCAGCAACGTGATGTCGGTCAAGTTTGTTGGCCACGACGTTAAAAGTTTGTGTCTTTGGTGGGACTAAGCATTGAGATTTCTCATGCCCACCCCCACGCATCAAATCCCCCCATGTGTATGGATCATGGAAAATGTTTCTACTATCGTATTGTTAATGGTTAAAAGTGAGGGTTTTTTTTCCTATGTCAAGCTCAGTCAAACATAAACACAAACACAAAGACGTCTTTCTTGGACATTGGGCAAGAGAAACATAAACACAACATAATGATCTAAGTAATTGCTCATAGAGTTAAAAATGCAGAGATTAACATCACCCCCACCCATCAAATCTCCCCATGTGTATGGATCATGGAAAATGTTTCTATTATCGTATTGTTAATGGTTAAAAGAGAGGGTTTTTTTTCCTATGTCAAGCTCAGTCAAACATAAACACAAACACAAAGACGTCTTTCTTGGACATTGGGCAAGAGAAACATAAACACAACATAATGATCTAAGTAATTGCTCATATAGTTAAAAATGCAGAGATTAACATGAAGAATCATAGACCTGTATCGTAGCCAAAAAGGAGACCACCAAGCCCGACAGTGAGAGCGAGCCGAAGAACGTACTGATTCCTCCATGCAATCGATAAACAATCCTTGAATCCTCCCCTCTCATCATCTCTATGTATTTCTCCCAACAATCGATAAGCTTTGATCCCACTCTTTCTTCCAAATGCAACCGAACATCCAACTATTTTTACTTTTTGTGATTGGTGGAATGTATTGGAATCATGGATTTAACATGAAAATTATACAGCATTGAAATGATTGAGCAAACCAACATTTTGAAAGTTGTCAACTATTTGGATTAAAACTTACTTTTTATACATCAGATCAGGATCTTCTCCCCAAGACTCCAGAAATAGGGCCCAGGATGATGATCCGGGATGATGATCCTTGCTCAGGATCCGAGATGATGAGCCGAGATGACTCCCTAAGAGCTCAGGATGCGAGATGATGATCCTTGCTCCCCAAGAGATCAGGATGCGAGATGTTGCTCTCTTCCTAGATGATGCGATCCCTAAGAGCCCAGGATGCGAGATGTAGATGACGCGATCTCCCCAAGAGCCAAGGATGCGAGATGCTGCTCTTCTCTTAGATGATGCGAGAAGACCCAGATGATGCTCCTTGCTCCCCAAGAGCACATGATGCGAGATGTAGATGATGCGAGAAGACCCAGATGCATGTTACTCCATTTGGGAAGCTCCCAGCAATAATTAAATGCTTGTTGCTCTTCCCTAAACACGTCTCTTGCTCTCCCCCAATCCAAACAACAGACTCTTGCTCTTCCCCAGGGCACGCAAAGATTTTTGGTACTCAAATGGGGCCCACAAATTAAAAGGTTGATTTAATACAAACCCTTCATCTCAAATCTCTATCTAAACCGTCCATTTCCCAAGATTTAATCCTGGCCGTCTTTTATCAACCAGTTTGTCCTAGTCAGCTTGTCCTAGTCAGCCCTAGGATTCAAAAATCGCTGTCAAATGTATAATAGATATATATATATATATATATATATATATATATATATATATATATATATATATATATACTAGTCATAACCCGTGCCCGTGGGCACGGTTCATTTTAGATTTTCCCCGCGAAATCTTTGTTCCCCGAAAAACTATTTTCACAGCCAAAATTTAACATAACAATAAATTAGCGTAAAAATATTTAGCGGCACGGACACCTTCGGTGCGAAACAACAAATTTGGCGCAGGCGCCTTCGACGCGGAACAACAAATTCGGCGTCGAACAACAAATTTGGCGCCTGCGCCTTTTGCGCGGAATAACAAATTAGGGTAAAAAAATTTAGCGGGCCCCTTTGGCGCAGTTCATTTAAAATATTCTCTCATGAAATATTTGTTCCCAAAAAATTATTTCCACAGCCAAAATTTAAAAGACCAAATTAGCGTAAAAGTATCTAGTGGTGTGGGCGCCTTCGGTGCGAAACAACAAATGCGGCGCATGCGCCTTCGACACAGAATAACAAATTTGACGTGGATGCCTTTAGTGCAGAACAACAATTTCGGCGTAAGCGCCTTCGGTGCGGAACAACAATTTAGCGTAAAAAAATTAGGGCGACTTCGGCGCCCGCGCCGAAACAACCCAACCCACACAACCCAACCCACCTATAACTCATCAATCCACAGAACAACCCAACCCACATATAATTGATCGATCATAGTGTCTTTGGCATGGGCTTGTTTGGGTTGCTTGGCTTGAGTTTCCAGTAACTGATCGATCATAGCAACCCACCTAGTTTGAACTGTGTTTGCAACTTCACATTTCATAAATGCTTATAACAGGATATTAGAAAATTTATCAAGGATATTAGAAAATGTGTTTGCAACTTCACATTTCTCACATTTCTGACAGGATATTAGAAAATTTCTCACTTGAGGTTTTTCTATCCATAAGCTAATAAGCGTGTATCTGTGTATATTTGGTTGGGGATATTAGAAAATCTCTCTCATGAAATTTATCTGCTAATAATAACTCTGCTATGAATTAATAAATCTGCTAATAATCTGCTTAGAAAATTTATCAAGGATATTAGAAAATGTGATTGCAACTACACATTTCTCACATTTCTGACAGGATATTAGAAAATTTCTCACATGAGGTTTTTCTATCCATAAGCTAAATCTGCTATGAATTAAATTTTCTCACATGACTGCCTTGATAAATTTTCTCATGAAATTTATCTGCTAATAATAAATCTGCTATGAATTAATAAATCTGCTAATAATCTGCTATGAATTAATAGAACATAAAAGCCCCTAAGCTCCTGCACACTTTGGATTTTCCACCTCTATCGAATATGTAGACTGGAACAAAATTAAGTGCATAACATTTTTATTGCATAGAACATAAAAGCCCCTAAGATCCTGCACACTTTGGCAGCATCAGAAAGGTGGATAATATAGCTAAAAGATCAGAGAGGCTTGCTAAAAGATCACCTCGGTGAAACTACTACTTTGCCAAGAAGACATAACTAATAAGTAAGTTATTACCCATTAAAGAGCCTATAAAGATTCTGGTATTCTTAAAATCACTGTAATCAATAGTGAGCATGATAGTTGAAATTTAATACAGCAAGAGATAACCATGAGTAATTAAATTCTGAGTGGCTATCTAAATTTTCATTTTCAATGTTCTGCATAGATATAACTTTCTACTGTGACTCCAATTGCATGTTTCTTCATCTAGGCCAGTTCAATTTTGTTTAAAATATGGTGAGATGAACACACTTTCCGTGAGCAACTAATTATCAGTGATTGTTCTGTAATCAACAAAAATCAGTACATGATGATACCATATAAACAATATTTCTTCAATGTACCTCCCGGAGACAATCAGAAATTTAAAAATAAAAAAGAATGAAAATCCCACTACATAGCAGTAAGATAAACAGCAGCCAATGGTTATTGAGATTACTACTACTTGCAATATATTAGCTCCATATCTTCCTCAATCATACATTCCTACTTTAGAGGCAATCAAAAGGACCAACAACAAAACGATGCTTCTTTTCTTTTTCATCAAAAAAGGTGAGAAATTGCGAATACATGCCTCCTAGCTCGAACTATCATCCTTGCCTTTAGTGCTTCCAGCATGAGCATTTGTGTTCCCAGCACCAGGAACAGCATCCGAGACCAGCGCGATGGGCCTGTGCTCGATGACATCATCAACAATGCGTGATGGATGCTTTGAAAGATTAACAGGCTGGCTCCCTTCCAACAACTGATCTTCCATGTTACACTGCTTTGAGGAGAAAAAATCCTTTCTTTTTAATCTCTTAGATAAATCACACCTCAAATTTCCCCTAAATTATCAAAAATTATGTTCTATCTATTCCTGCGTTCCTGTGTTCAAAAGCTGATGTCTCTCAAGATTAAAAAATGAAGCAGCTTGCGATCGGACTCAAAAATAGCGACAGATCTCAAGATCGGAAGAGAATAAGGCCAGATCTAATGATTCCGCTCAAAACAGCACCAAATCGGAATGATTTCTGTCCAAATCTTGTGGGAATGTATTAAACGGACAACTTACTTGTTAAAATCGATCGTCAGCATCTCAAATTGGCCGGCTCCTCCAAGAAGACCTTGAGCTCCGCCTTCCACCTTGCTGTCACGAACCTGATGACCGGTACTCTCGCCATTCCGTCCCGATGAACTTGCACCCTCTGTTTGTGCTTGCCACCAAGAACCAGGCAGTGATCACCATCGAGAATCAGTGGAGCAAAGAATGTTAACCCAGGTCGTGCGAGCAAAAAAGAAACCTATTTTTGATTTGGAAGGGAAGAATAACCCTCGTGAGAGAGATGAAGAGAGATGAAGAGTTTTTAGTTGGTGAGAGAGATGAAGAGGTTTCTGTTGGGGAGAGAGAGGAAATTATGAGTGGGTTTTGGAAATTGTGAGTGGGTGAGAGAGACGAAGAGTTTTCTTTTGGGGCGGTTTTGTTTTACATCTAAGTTTCAAAGTTTAGTTCTCCCACCAACTTATTTCACGCCTAAAAGTCAGAAGTTTTCCTCAAATTTTTTTCAAAGCCTCATCTAAACCGTTGATTCTCCAAGATTAAATCCTGGCCGTCTTTTATCTACCCCTTTGTCCTAGTCAGCTTGTCCTAGTCAGCCCTAGGATTCAAAAAACTCTGTCAAATGTAATATATATATATATATATATATATATATATATATATATATATATATATATATATATATATCTCTCTCTCTCTCTCTCTCTCTCTCTATTGCCATTTAGATATGCAGTCACAACGTCCATGAGCTGCATTTCTAGGCCTTCCATTGATGTTAAGCTTATTATGAATCGGAATTTGATCGCATCCATAACCGGGGAATATGTATCTTAATAATCTATCCCCGGTCGTTGGGAAAATCCCTGATCTACAGGCCGTGCTTTGTAGCGTACGATCTGATTATTCTCATTTCTTTTCCTTACAAATACCCAATTGTATCCCACAGGTTTTACACCTCTTGGTGTCTGGACTACTGCTCCATAGACTTTACGTTTCAAGAGTGAGTCCAGCTCTACTCCTATTGCTTCGTTCCACTTTGGCCAATCATCTTTGCATTTGTATTCAGCTAGAGATCGTGGATCGATATCATCGTCGCATTGAGCGATGTGAACAGCAATATCGAACGCAAATTCGTCGTCGACGACAGTGCTTTTTTTGCCCAGTACCTCCCCAATACGTACGAAATTTAATGATATTTCTCCTGTAATGTCCTCTTTGGGGGATTGAAGGAGGGGAGAGGTTACTGGTCTGAGCTCAACATCCCGTGGTGGGATATTCTTTATTTCTCCAGGTATTTTCCTCTTGCGAGGGAATTTATCCTTGGATCCAGGCGGTCTTCTTCTTTTTATTTGAGGTACAGCCGATTCTGCTACCGGTGGATTGCATCCATCTTTCGGGATATCAATTCTAGCTAGCGTATTGCCAGCAGGGACGTGTGATCTAATAATCTTCTGGTTATCAGTAAATTTATCCGGTAGGAGATGTACTGTATTCTGAATGTGAAAGATCTTCAGGATCTCATCTTCACACAGATTCGTACGCGGATCATAATGAGACAAAGATTTAGTGTACCAAGAAATGGTATCTGAAGCTTCAGGCTTCTTAGTTTGTGAGCCTAGTTTGGGAAAAGAATTTTCGTCAAACTCACAATCATCAAGACGAGCATTAAATGTGTCGCCCATCAAGGGCTCAAGGTATCTAATAATGGAGGGTGAATCATACCCTACGTAGATATCAAGACGACGATGAAGACCCATTTTAGTCCTCTGTGGGGGTGCTATGGGAATATAGACTGCACAACCGAATACTCTCAAGTGAGAATTATTGAAGGTATACCATATGCAAGCTGCATCAGCGATAAAATATGACATTAAAGGGTCGTATTCTGATAAGCGAATGCGACATGCAAAATATCATGTCCCCATGCATCCACAGTGCTTCACCTGATCCTTTTATTATATTATATAGTCCCTGAAATTGTAGTGACGGGACCATTATAATTAATGATGCTATTAAAATAGCTTCTATCTTGAAGGTTCATGTGCGTGGAGGCACTATCCACTAGGCATTCACACTTCATCTCTAAAGAATGTAAAATTTTTTAAGAAAAGTAAAACTACATTCGATTCATAATTAAGATAAAGAAGGACATAATTGAAGATACATCAAAACATTAATGATAAAGGCTAAACAGATGACTAAATTAGCTTTAGTCAATGAGGTCGTCATTCTCGAAATACTCGGTGTTGAACCAAGTTGGAGGCTGTATATCCACCAGATTTATTTTAGCGGAAGGTTCAGGCTTGTCATATATAAATCTTGGAGGTGACCTGGAGTACGACAGACCCTGGACCAATGTCCAGTCATGCCACATCTGTGGCATTCATCTTCCTTGTTTTTCTTAGGAGCAGACGTCTGGTCAGAGGTATTCCTCTTCCACGTATTCTTTTTCTTCCCCTCATTATTGTTGTTCTGGGGAGGAGCTCTAGTCTGCTTTTTCGCAGCTTTCCCCTTGGTGAATCTTCTGTTGTGCTTGTTAAGCATCTTCTGGGAAGAAACCATGTGAGCTTCAGGGAGAGGAGCAGAGCCAGCAGGGCGTAGGTTATGAGTGGCCAGTAGGAGGTCTCTATTCTGCTCTGCCATAATAAGATAGGAGAGTAAATTAGAGTACCCCGTGAACTTGCGTTCACGATACTGTTGCATGAGAATATCATCCTTCTCATGGAAAGATGTATATGTTTTCTCAAGCATGCGGGTTTCCGAGACTTGTTCACCACCAACTTCAAGCGTGAGGTGATGTTATGGAGAGCTGAGTTATACTCAGCCACGGACTTGAAGTCCTGAAGTCGGAGATTTTCCCACTCATAACGTGCACGAGGGAGGATAACATCTTTCTGATGTTTGTATCTGTCCTCAAGTGCTGTCCACAGTTCATGAGGGTCTTCCACTGTTAAATATTCGGCCTTCAGGGTCCGACCTATATGTTGCCTGATATAGATAATGGCTTTCGCCTTCTCTATATTGGAGACTCTAACAGTAGAAATCCCTTCATCAATTGTCACAGCTGTAGCTGGAGGTTGAATTGTGTGACTTATGCGCTGTGAGAGCAGATGGAACTTCAGGTCCAGCTGCCAGCTCAAATAATTTTTTCCACCCGCATCGAGAACATCAAAATTGACGCTCTTAATCTTTGCCATTTATCTATGCATGGAATAAGCATGAATTAATTATATATTAAAAATTAAGACATGCATAGAAGTAAAACTAAACTAGTTGTGGGGATCGGCCGGTACCCACTAAAAATAATAAATGTCCAAAGTCCCTTATACATTTCTAATTACGAGAAAATTAAAATTACAATTTGGAAACCCTTGGGGGTCCCAACATTAGCAATTTTCCTCCGTCTTCAGGCGAAGTATCTCCGGGCATTGGCTTTTACATTTGGTTCCTCACTACATTTTCACTCAAAAGGAAAAAATGCGAGGAAAATAAATAGTGGTGACTAATAACTCTAGTGACCCTGTGCTATGAGGAACAAACACTAGAGGGGGGGTGAATAGTGTTTTATAGAATTATAAGGAATTTATGCCAAATAAAATCCTACTTAACCAACAAATGCGGAATATAAGAAATGATCAACAACACAAACAATAATGCAATGCTAACAAGCAATCTACCCTGGTTCGGTGCCACCCAAGTCTCCCCGACTTGTTACCGGTGCCCTAATCCAGCAACACCCGGATCCCCTCCGGATACTCTAGCAAACCGCTAGAGATTTCCTTTAGCCCACTTGTGGAAACCCCACAAGTACAATTGACCTACAATCGATGTCCGTGTATCCCACAACCCGTGAACACGTAAAGTCATTAATCCCATAACCTGGGACTAAGCACACTCTCACAAACCGAGAGTAAAACGAAATCTTGACTCTCACAACTTGGGATCAAGACAATCCTCTCACCACCATGAGTATACAACAATTAAGAAATATAAAGAATGAAACATAAAACTTCTTACCACAAAATCCTATGCCTTGAGAAATACTTACCAATTTAGGGCAAGAATGGATTTTGAGGAAGATGAGATCACCAAACCCTAGCTCCACCAAGATGAGCAGCAATAGATGGCTAGGGAGAAGTTGGTGACATGGAATCAAGCTATTAGCTTGAGAAGCCACAAGGAATGGGAATCTCTCTTGAGGAATTAGTGCTCAAAGAGTGAGAGAGAGATTCTTGTGAGATGAGAGAGCTTGGAATTGGAGTTGAATGGCTCTTCTCAAATGTGTGAAAATGTCTCTAATTTCAGCCTTGGATCCCTGGTTAGAAGCACTCTAACTTATATAGGGAAGAGACAAAATAGTCACAAAAATCATGGCATTAAATGCCCAACGGATCTATTTCTGAAGCTGCTTAATCGGTCTAAGAAGGATCATCAACCGACTAGATTGATAACTAGTCGGTCAGTGAACCTTCTTGGACCGACTAGATGGTTGACAGAGAAGATGGTGAAATCTGGGTAAGAACTAATCGGTCTAAGAAGGATCATCAACCGACTAAATTGACAACTAGTCTGTCAGTGAACCTTCTTGGACCGACTAGATTGGATTTTAATGCATTAACCATCCTTCTTGAACCAACTAACTGGTCAACAGTACAAAGGTCGAATTTCACAAGGAAAACTAGTCGGTCTGAGAAGAAACACCAACCGACTAGATCGTCATTTAGTCAGTCGGTGAGCCTTCTTGGACCGACTAATTGGTCAACAAATGGTCTTGAATTGATTAGGATAACTAGTCGGTCTGAGAAGGATTTCCAACCGACTAAATCGCCATCTAGTCGGTCGGTGAACCTTCTTGGACCGACTAATTGACCAACAGAGAATGGGCTGAATCAAGCAAGGATATCTAGTCGGTTCAAGAAGGATTCCCAACCGATTAGATCGTCATTTAGTCGGTCGGTTCTTCTTCTTGAACCAACTAAGATGCATATGAAGCCGTGAAATGAAACGATAGGCTACGGGAAAGTTTCTAATGGCTTCTAAGGCAATCCTAGAGATACGATATGAAAGTTATGAAGATTTCTAGGCAAGTACTACTCAAGGCTTAACATTCTACTAAACCGAAGCTAGAAGACATAAAAGTAAACACGACAAACCGTCTTCAAAGCTTCAACATGGAGAATCCGAATCCCTTGACTTCATGAATACTCCTTGAGCTTCAACGAAGCTCCAGGCACAACGATCACGCGTTCTGAGGAAGTCTTGGGACATCACCTGAGATGAACAAATTACTTTGGCGACGATCTCCATAAATCTTCATGGACTTGAGTCTTTTAGTTGAATGACTTGAATGTCATAGTCTTCGAAGCTTTTGACTCAACCATTCCTTTCTTCTCTTTGGATTGAATCTCCATTCATTTGTTGATGTCATTGGCTTGAGGTTTGAGGTATCCGTTGAGTTCTTCAAGCCAATGCTTCACCTTTGTTGATCTACCAAGTTCTCCACTTGAATCAACACGTGTAGTCACTTTTGGTCTTCTTGAATCTAATTGGTGAATTTGTAGCTAACTACAATCACAAGAGTTAGTCACAATGATTTGTGTTTGATCATCATCAAAATCAAGGTGGAGAGTCCAATACTCAACATTCTCCCCCTTTTTGATGATGACAAACCAAATATAAACAAAACAAATAATTGTGCATTAAATATACTTACTCCCCCTGCAATGATGCCAATCAAGTTAATATCAATAACCAATAGCATCATTCAGCAGTTAATAGTGTGTGTATCACATGAGGTTGTTTATATATCGCATGAATGACCAGAAATAATATGCATACACATTACAAATCATATAGGTGATACACATCATAAACATGAGCATGATTACCAATATATATATAATGTAATCAATATAAACTAAGGTAATCACCAATGCTCCCCCTGAATCATATACATGAACGATCAGAAATAAAGTCTATATGATTCAAGTAATTGTTTAACACTCAACATTTTAATAAGCACATCATTTGTTTATTTCTCTCCCCCTTTGTCATAAACAAAAAGTCATGGGGGTATAGAAACAACAAATGCAACAATAGAGTAGAAAACAAAAAGGTATATCAATTGTAAAGTTCTCTAATGTAAAGTTACCAATTGAAAACAAGATATCAAAATAAAGATATCAAATGCAAGAGCACATATCCAACAACAACTCAATCACCCTCAATTATCACAAAAAGATAAGCAATAAGCATATGTGATAAAAGATTACAATAGATACTAATTGTAAAGAGTAGTGTGAGCCGTGTTAGAAAAGTGACAATGCAAAAATCATGACATCACTTGTGAAAGAAAAACAAGTGATCAAATAGTGTCAGATACCCAAACAAATTCAATTATCACAAAATTTATAACGTTAAGCATAATGTGATAGAATGTCATGTGAAACCAATTGTATGCTTGGTAAGATATATCAAGCAAAATTTAGTGCATGAAAAATAATTCTATGTTTTCATACAAGCAAATCTATTTAATCAATATAATCGTCGGGCGACAAAGTAAACAGACTTGTTTTCATACACAATGTAATCAATATAATCAATACCAATTGTAATCACCTTCAATTTATGTTATAATATAATAACACAAATTAAGTATAATGGCATGAGAAACCAAATATAAATGAAGTGTGCGATGTGGGGTGACAAGGTGATACAAGGAAAAATGAACATCAAATATCTATATCACGCAAAAGTGTTATGCCAAAATAGAGATAGTAACATCATAAAACGTATGGCATACACAATTCTAGTACACTAAGATACTAATTGAACCAATGTTCAAAAGGACCATAGTACTAGCATGCATTCCAGAATAAATACTCACATAATGAGTCAAAGATAAGCATGGAATGCCATGAGCATGTAAAGACGACATCCAAAATCAATAGTCTGACAATTGCAAATATGATACCAAATGTAAATATGATATGTAGAGATGATACCAAATGTAGTCTAACAAAGTATGCAAAGCATGGCAATTTAATGTCAAGATCATGATATCACTTGAGAAGGATACCAAGTGAATAAATAGAGACATGATCTCATCCTAGCTCAATTATCACAGAGGATTCAACATGAGGCATAATGTGATAAAATACCTTTTGAGCAAAGGCATGAAGATAGTCTACGTTCAAAGTCACAAGGTAGGATATAAACGAGTAAATTTATCATGAATATTGCATGCATGCATACCAATTGTGCGAATAGAATAAAAGACTTGTGAAAGCACAATTTTAATCGGAGGTAGCATCAAAGTAGTCATAGTGCATCAAGATATATTCATAAAAGAATATCTATGACAGAATATACATATCATCAAACACAATATAAAGCTTATGTGATCGTGTAAAGCACAAGTTATCTCTAACATCTCATCAAAATAGTATAAAATATGAGCGTGAGATGAGAGATGACATAGTGAGAAATATAGCTTGAAGATCACTAACTAATATGAATGAATATTATGTCACTTGTGTAAATATCATACATGAGAGATTTAGCTATAGACATGAAAGATTTCTTGAATAAAATTATAGCTAAACATCAGTCATGAAGTAATTCAAATGACAAGTAACATACATTGATCAAATACGCATAAATATCATAAGTGATTAATCTTATACATGGCATGAATTATGTATAACATGATGAAGTATAGCATGCCACAAAGAAATGAATGATTCTACTAGAATGGTATGACAAATCATGATATGGTCTAAATAATCTATGAACATAGTCATCTATGTGAATTAGGCACATGTGGTAGAATCAAAACAACAATGAATCTTAAATGAAAGAATTGAAAAAATTTCAATGAAGGTTAAGATCCATATCCTTAATACTATCTAATAAACAAGCAAGCATGTCATACACATCAGTTATCATATCCATAACATATAACAATCTTCACACAGAAGCATGCATGTGAGGAATGCGATGTGTAATGACAACGTGTTCCAAAGATATAAACATCAATAAACAACTAACCAATTCATTATATGAATGTTATAGCTACCATGATACATGAGTCGTAATAAGACATATATGACCAACATGAACATGGCAGTCACATAAACAAACAATCTCCATGAGGGTGTGAGAAGAATGAGCTAATGAAGAAGTATGCTATATTACACAAATCCAATATATTAAAATACTAATTGTAAACATGGTAGTCAAAACCAATATATTAACATACCAATTGTGCAAAAACACATACTTACAACCATTTAGCTTTCCCTATAAGTGTGCATCTCCAATGCACCATCCTTTCCTTTGAATTGATCCATCATTTGTAACCTAAGGAGAGTGTAGGGTAGGCATATTGCACAACAATCTGACAATACAACAATTGGTGGTATCCAAAAACTTTTTGGATCCAATAGGTTAAGGAACAAAATCAAGTAGTCCAATAACCAAACATTTACCAATTGTAAATAACACTCATCAATAGAAATGCATGGCATTCATTAATAGGAGTTATTATAATCACGAAAATCATACATATAAGGAATTAACAATTCTAAATCATTAGAAATTAGAAACACATAGACTAATAATTTCTATGCATATGATTTAGTCAAGCAATTAACATTATGAATACACATATCTAATACAATAGTGTGTGCATGAAAGATTCCGCATTCAATATGCATATGTGCACAAAATAAACATTCACGTCACATGCATATTGAAGGAAGGCATGAAAAGTAATACCACAAAGAGTGAGCATGAAAAGCATAAAGTATTAATTTTCATAACGGAATTTCTCTTTCCTTTGGCATATCAACAAGATAGAAAATCACAAAGGGTTAGAGAAATCAACCAATCTATATGCACAATCATAATATGAGAGAAATGTAATGGCATATAATGATGTTGGGGGTAGTAGACGAACTCAACTAATCCGATACCAAATGTAATGTCCAGATAACAATCAAACATGTCATACTCCATAAAAATCATACAAACTATGCAAACTTGGGAGTAGTGGACAAACTCACATATATATGGGTACAAAAAGTAATCAAACAAGCATGGTACCCAAGCAATGAAGTGCAATAAGAGTCGCAAGAGAATATGTCATACCTAATATACGATTCTATATGTGTGTTTATACTATACCTAGAAACAATATTAGGAGTCCAAATGATAGTGATTTGGGATTCTTAAGAAGAGGTTGTGTAGAGGCATGAGTAGGAAGTTGGGATGCACGCTTGTGAAGTGGAACATAAATATAAGCGTGTCCCGTGTGTGAAACATGCAAATGAACATTAGTTCTAACAAGAGAATTTTTAAGCCACATGTTATAAATAATTCTCGAATAGACATAAGAGTAAGGATTATGAATACACAATGCACATAAGTCAAGAATTTGACACACATGAAATACATAGACATGAATGACATATATGATATACAATATGCAAACATAGGATATGCATGAGATAATCTCAAACACAAAGTGACATCTACATGCATCCAACACACATGGATACCAAATGTAAGAATATACTTACAACATTAAGCTCCCCCTACTTTGGTGCATCACTTAAGCACCATCAACTCCATTTGAATGAAAGTCTTTGCAAATCAAGGAGTTGGTAGGGTTGGTATCCCAATGTGGATTGAACCTAGAAAACATAATTTTGGTATCCAAAAAAACTTTTTGGATCCTATGGGTTAGGCAACAAATTTAACAAACTAAATTCAAATTAATGTAACCCATATCTTAATGTAATCATACATAATGTTTATGTTGCATGTAATCATGTTACTAGATAAATATTTAACCAAATACATGCATATACCAATTGTACCAAAAATAAGTATATATATATATATATATATTATAATCCAAACGCATTTCAAGTATCACATGCAACAAACCATGAATATGAACCAAAGCATGTGTAGCATCAAAATGTTAAATATTTGAGACATGAAAATCATAAACACAAAGATTTACAAATAATCAAACAATAGAAATCAAATTCAATATGAATTTAAGTTTCTAACAAACATGAGCATCTAAGACCAATATGCAAACAAAAGAATAAACCAATTCTTAACACAAATGCTTTGGTACCCATAAAATGAACATAAACTTATGGTACCAAGCAATGAAGGGTCAACGGAGACTAACCCTTCGGAAACCAAGTCCAAGAGGACCGTGATTTCCCAACATAATCATCATTCAAAATAATATCATGAATATACGATTGCACATACATATCCTTAGCATGATTGCTAGTGTTCTTCGGACCCCAAATAGTGTATGATTTGGGACTCCTCTTCCTAGTGGTTGCATGCACAAAAGGTTGATTTCTACGTGGTGCATGTGGCCTAGGAACATGAGATCTAGCAAGAGCATGAGGAACATTATGTCGTGCTAAAGCATGATGATGGGAAAATGATCCATGATGTGGTGTTGCATACATACATGGATGAATATGAGGTGTGTATGCATGAGGATGATCATGAGAATAAGCATGCACATGTGGATGTGATGTGTGCTCATGAGCATGTGAAGGTGCATGAGCATGAGTACGTGCATGAGAGTGTCTCAAATGAGTGTTTGCACGTGCTCGTGGGTATGGAACATAAAAACCATCATTAGCATGAACATGTGGAGTAGAAGGTGTGTTCCTACGTGGCATAGTATTGGTGTACATGAATGCATGACCCTTCTTTGGAGGTCCACCCAAAGTGGGTTTCTTTCCAAAGGAGGGAGGAATAGGAGTGGTGGTTTTCTTACTAGTAGAACTACACAAGTTGTTATAGACACCACTCGTGGATGCACCGGAGGATGGCCTCACAAAATCTATAGTTACTTCACTATAGGAGGTGCGTGCATTGGATGCACTTGCCTTAGAATAACCAAGGCCAACACGATGGTTTGCCGGTAGTTGATTCTTTAGCAAATCATCCAAATTGTCCTTTCTCTTGTTGAATCTCTCAACAATAGAGGACATGAGCTCATATTTCTTCGAAATTGAAGAAATAGTAGCATCCAAGGTGGATGCATGTGTGGTGAGCTCGTGCACTTGGGATTTGAGATCCTCATTCTCAATTCCCAAACAAGTGTTTTGAGATTGAAGATTTTCAATCTCAAGATCGTTACTATCCTTAATAGAAACACGATCAAGTTGAGATTTGAGGGATTCCACCCCATTTCTCAACATGCCATTTTGAGTAAGAAAACTTGCTTTCTCAATAGCGAGTGTCTCAACAATGGTGTCGTTGTTAGAGGTGCTACATGAAGATGTGTTAGAGAGACTAGCAGTCTTATTCTTAGCATCACAATATTTATGCATAAGCTTTTGATATTTATCAAATAATTGCTTAAGTTCAATTTTAAGATCATCCATTGTTACCTCTTCATCGTCGCTATCGCTTTCACTCGAGTCGCTTGAATCGTCACTAGAGTCGTCCTCTCGTGCCATCAAGCCCATGAATGAATCTCTTTCATCATTTGAGGAAAAACACTCTGAGGTGGACTCTTCTTGCTCCGCTAGCATGTGCCATATTTGATATGCCGTTGTTGCCTTGGACACGCGCATAAGAATATCATAAGTTAAAAAATCAAGCAAGATATTCATTAC
This sequence comes from Scilla litardierei, assembly GCA_030789695.1. NCBI lineage: Eukaryota > Viridiplantae > Streptophyta > Magnoliopsida > Asparagales > Asparagaceae > Scilla > Scilla litardierei. The sequence continues at coordinate 167,842,003 of CM061141.1, forward strand.
ATCATCATGTTTCTTCACCAATTCTTTTTTCTCATTTGTCCATTCATGTTCGGAAGTGGTAGGTGCACGAAGGGGCTTTTCCACAAGCTTTCAATAATCCTCATCGATGGATTGAATATAGACCTTCATCTTTACACACCAACTTTGATAGTTGGGTCCAATGAGATATGGTGGAATAGGACATCGTGTGTTGTTGTTGGTTGCCATAGCTATTACCTCGCTCTGATACCAATTGTAGTGACCCTGTGCTATGAGGAACAAACACTAGGGGGTGAATAGTGTTTTATAAAATTATAAGGAATTTACGCCAAATAAAATCCTACTTAACCAACAAATGCGAAATATAAGAAATGATCATAATGCAATGCTAACAAGCAATCTACCCTGGTTCGATGCCACCCAAGTCTCCCCGACTTGTTACCGGTGCCCTAATCCAGCAACACCCGGATCCCCTCCGGATACTCTAGCAAACAGCTAGAGATTTCTTTTAGCCCACTTGCGGAAACCCCACAAGTGCAATCGACCTACAATCGATGTCAGTGTATCCCACAACCCTGGAACACTCAAAGTCCTTAATCCCACAACCTGGGACTAAGCACACTCTCACAAACCGAGAGTAAAACGAAATCTTGACTCCCACAACTTGGGATCAAGCCAATCCTCTCACCACCGTGAGTATACAACAATTAAGAAGTATAAAGAATGAAATATAAAACTTCTTACCACAAAATCCTATGCCTTGAGAAATACTTACCAATTTAGGGCAAGAATGGATTTTGAGGAAGATGAGATCACCAAACCCTAGCTCTACCAAGATGAGCAGCAATAGATGGCTAGGGAGAAGTTGGTGACATGGAATCAAGCTATTAGCTTGAGAAGCCACAAGGAATGAGAATATCTCTTGAGGAATTAGTGCTCAAAGAGAGAGAGAGAGATTCTTGTGAGATGAGAGAGCTTGGAATTGGAATTGAATGGCTCTTCTCAAATGTGTGAAAATGTCTCTAATTTTAGCCTTGGATCCCTGGTTAGAAGCACTCAAACTTATATAGGGAAGAGACAAAACGGTCACAAAAATCGTGGCATTAAATGTCCAACGGATCTATTTCTGAAGTTGCTTAATCGGTCTAAGAAGGATCATCAACCGACTAGATTGACAACTAGTCGGTCAGTGAACCTTCTTGGACCGACTAGATGGTTGACAGAGAAGATAGTGAAATCTGGGTAAGAACTAGTCGGTCTAAGAAGGATCATCAACCGACTAGATTGACAACTAGGCGGTCAGTGAACCTTCTTGGACCGACTAGATTGGCTTTTAATGCATTAACCATCCTTCTTGAATCAACTAACTGGTCAACAGTACAAAGGTCAAATTTCACAAGAAAAACTAGTCGGTCTGAGAAGAAACACCAACCGACTAGATCGTCATTTAGTCAGTCGGTGAGCCTTCTTGGACCGACTAATTGGTCAACAAATGGTCTTGAATTGATTAGGATAACTAGTCGGTCTGAGAAGGATTTCCAACCGACTAAATCGCCATCTATTCGGTCGGTGAACCTTCTTGGACCGACTAATTGACCAACAGAGAATGGGCTGAATCAAGCAAGGATATCTAGTCGGTTCAAGAAGGATTCCCAACCGATTAGATCGTCATCTAGTCGGTCGGTTCTTCTTCTTGAACCAACTAAGATGCATATGAAGCCATGAAATGAAACGATAGGCTACGTGAAAGTTTCTAATGGCTTCTAAGGCAATCCTAGAGATACGATATGAAAGTTATGAAGATTTCTAGGCAAGTACTATTCAAGGCTTAGCATTCTACTAAACTGAAGCTAGAAGACATAAAAGTAAACACGACAAACCGTCTTCAAAGCTTCAACATGGAGAATCCGAATCCCTTGACTTCATGAATACTCCTTGAGCTTCAACAAAGCTCCAGGCACAACGATCACGCGTTCTGAGGAAGTCTTGGGAATTTATATAAGTATGCAACATCACATGCATATATAGTACATTTTATTCAACATCGCAGGCAATTTTATTGGATAAATATATTAAATTTACGTTTAATAGTTACTTGGACCACGGGGAAACGTCATTACCCGTTAGGTTAAACTAACGAACGAGCAGTCTCAGGATCCTTGTAATTATTGAAACGTAAAATAATATTAATTTTAATCCAATTAAAAATAAAGCGATTAATAATGAATTACACATAGATTTTAGTAATTAATTTTTAACTTGCCACAAATACCCCTAAAGGAGTTAGTCATGCTCAATATGCTCACCCTGATTTACGCTGATTTTTCTGGATTTTCCTGAATTTTTTCGGATTTTAACCCAATTTTTCCAGTAATATCTGGACTTTCATGTTTTGAAAAAGGGGTTTTTATTGAATTAATAATAAATTGGCCGCAGGCCCAAGGCTCGCGGGCTGTAGGCCCGTAAGCCAAAAGATACCCAGTTTTTATTTTTATTTCCCTTCAGGGGAGGCTCATGCTTCTTCCCCCCTTAGGCTTTAAGGAGGGGGGATGGATAGGAGCAGCCACCAGGGGCGGCATGCTTTGGTCCTATGGAATGGGGAAAAGCCACCCCTCGACAGGGGCGGTGGCGAATTAAGAGGCACCCCCGACAAAGGGCGACATCAGCAATGATATGCCTTCCCGGCATGGGGGGAAGGGTAGCTAATTGAACGGCCCCAGCCCCCCCTCGACAGGAGGAGGGGAAGGCGAAGCGAACTGCCCAGGCCCCACTCGACAGGAGGGGGACCGGCCCAGCCCCCCTCGACAGGAGGGGGAGGCAAAACGAACGGCCCAGCCCCCCTCGACAGGAGGGGGAGGCAAAACGAACGGCCCAGCCCCCCGACAGGAGGGGGAGGTAAAGCGAATTTCCCAGCCCCCCTCGACAGGGGGGCGAAATGGGCAGCGCCCCCCTAAGAATTGGGCGCGCCTCCTCGACTGGGGGGTGAATTGGGCGGTGCCCCTTGACAGGGGGTGAATCGGGAGAAGAGGCAGGCCCCCCCTCCGACAGGGAGGGGGCGGAGATTCAGGAGGCCCCCCGAAAGGGGGGCGGCGTGCCTACGAATCGAAGGCCTCCCTTCGACAGGGGGGAGGGCGAGCTCCGACGAGAAAAAAAGGCCCCCTGACGGGGGCGGCGCTCCGACGTGCTCAAGATGGAAGGTCGGTCGGCCGACCAAGAATCTGGTATGTTTGTTTTATACATATGCATAGATAGATACTTAGTAGCAGTAAGAAGACGAAGATAGGTTTGATCGCTAGAACTTATGACCTAGAAGCAAATTCAGGTTGCCTTCTTTTATTTCTGATGATCAAATGATATGAAAACAACGAGCCTAAAGAAATTGGTAGCATTAGGATGTGCATCATAAGCCAGATGTATGTCAAGAAGAATTTATCCATGGATGAAGCTCTCATCAAGCTTCAAGAAATGCTCTGTGGTTTACAAGAAACCATAGAATGTTTAGGACAAAATTGATATCAACCAAAAGTCATGTTTGAGAATCGATTACCATATTTGGCTCTTACACAAGAACCAGAATATAAAAACAAGCTCGAAAAAGATCAAGAAGGGCTAATCGAACGGCGTCCCGAGAGGTGAATCCCGACGCAGTACATCAAATTTCATGAATCAAATTTCATCAAATTTCATCAAATTTCTGATGGTATTTTGAATCCCCCGAGAGGTGAATTTTATGTGCATGCCTCTTCTCCCAAAAGTACATCAATTTTTTTAAATATACTTAATATACTTAAAACAGATGTTTAACAGTAAATCTGTATGTTTGAAATTTGATTTTCTTGCTATAGATTATGCTATAGATCTCTTAAAAAATAGGTATCACAGATTTATAATGCGAATGTAAAATGATGATCAAGGGGTTTCTAAAAATTTACCTCTAGATCCTACCCGCAAGATCTAGCGAAGTTCGGAGAAGCAAGCCCTATCTGAGTCCTTGTGATTCGTCCATCGGCAGAGATTCGGCTCAGCTGATGAACGTGCTGATAACGTATTAAGATTTGTAAGAAGTGTAGGTCTATGGTTGATACTATAGCCATATATATAATATCATATGAGAGTTACAAGTCCCTTAGAACCCAAGGGACACACACTAAGAGTGGGTTTAATGGTGGATGATAGTGGATGTAGACCAAAGGTCTCCCCCATTCATAACACTTCTCTTATTTTTCAGTTGAGCATAGCGATCTTCCTGTTCCAATGGACTTCTTTTCAGATTTTTCTAAGCTCGAAACTATTTTTTTATATTTTCGGGAAGTTATGGATCTTTTTATTACATGATATGTTTTGGCTTAATTTTGTCTTCTTCTATTTTTTATTTGAAGATGGCGAACTCCCGGTTCCAAAGATATTTTTGTAAATTTTTCTGAGCTCGAGTATATTTTCTACAGTTTATTGAAGATGTGGTTCATTTTATTAAATGATATGATTTTTATAGACTAAGTTTACCTTCTGTTATTTTTCAGTCGAAGATAGTGATTGCACGTTTCCAACAGAATTTTTTGCGGAATTTTCTAATCTCGGGGCTATTTTCTAAATTTTATGGAAGATATGTATCTTTTTATTAAATGATATGATTTTTATAGCCTAAGTTTGTCTTCTCTTATTTTTCAGTTAAAGATGGCGATCTCCTGGTTCCAACGGATATTTTTGCGGAATTTTCTTAGATCAGGGATATTTTTCTACATTTTCTGGAACATATGAATCTTTTTAGTTAGTGATATGATTTTTGGACTAATTTTGTCTTCTTTTATTTTTTCGTTAAATATGGCGATCTCCAGGTTCTAACGGACATTTTTATGGATTTTTTGAGCTCCGGGCAATTTTCTATATTTTCTGTAAGATATGGATTTTTATATTAAATGATATGATTTTTATAGCCTTTTTTTATTTTCTCTCATTTTTCAGTTGAAGATGGCGATCTCCCGGTTCCAACGTAAATTTATGTGTATTTTTCTGAGCTCGGGGCTATTTTCTATATTTTCTTAAAGATAAGGATCTTTATATTAATTAAAATGATTTTACTCGCCTAATTTTGTCTTCTCTTATTTTCCAGTTCATGATGGTGATCTGTATATTAAATGATATCATTTTTTCGCCTTATTTTGTCTTCTCTTATTTTCCAGTTGATGATGGCGATCTTTTTATTAAATGATATGATTTTTTCGTCTTATTTTGTCATCTCTTATATTTCGGTTGTCGATGGCGATCTCCCAGTTCCAACGGACATTATTGCGGATTTTTCTGAAATCCTGGCTATTTTCTTCTTTTCTGGAAAATATGGATCGTTTTATTAAATGATATCAGAGAAGACAAAATTAGGCCAAAATGACCATTGAAACCAGGAAATCGCCATTTTCAATAGAAATATAAGAGAAGACAAAATTCGGAACCGTGAACTCGCCATCTTCATTTATAAAAATGTCCATTGTAACCGGGATATCGCCATCTTCAACTGATAATATTTTTATATATATCATTTTCTGAGCTTGGTACTATTTTCTACATTTTATGAAAGATATGGATCTTTTTATTAATTGCAATGATTTTTATAGCCTAAATTTGTCCTCTTATTTTTCAGTTATAGATGACGATCTTTTTATTAAATGATATGATTTTTAAGCCTAAATTTGTATTCTCTTATATTCCAGTTGTAGATGCGATCTCCCTGTTCCAACGGATATTTTTGCAGATTTTTCTGTGCTCTAGGATATTTTCCACATTTTTGGAAGATATGTATCATGTTATTGAATGATATGATATTATGGACTAATTTTGTCTTCTCTTATTTTTTTTAGTTGAAGATGGCGCTCTCCCCCCGGTTCCAATGGACATTTGTGCGCATTTATTTTGCGCTACATGCTATTTTTTATATTTTTTGTATAATATGAATCTATATCTTAAATGCTTTGATTTTATAACCTAATTTTGTCATCTCTTATTTTTTTCAGTTAACGATGGCGATCTCCCGGTTGCAATGGTCATTTTTGTGGAATTTTCTAAGCTCGAGGCTATTTTTCTACATTTTCGAGAAGTTATCTTTTTATTAAATGATATGATTTATTGCCCTAATTTTGTCTTCTCTTATTTTTTTAGTTGAATATGGTGATCTCGGTTCCAATGGACATTTTGCGTATTATTTCGACCTCGGGATTGGTTTCTAAATTTTCTGGAAGATATGGATCTTTTATTAAAAGATATGATTTTTGGCCTAATTTTGTCTTTTGTATTTTTCAGTTGAAGATGGCGATCTCTCTGTTCTGACAGACATTTCTGCGGATTTTATAAGCTCGGTGCTATTTTCAACATTTTTATAAATGATATGATTTTTATGGACCACGTTTGTGTTGGATCTGGATCTAAGCCTAGAGGGGGTTGAATAGGCTAATAAAAATTCTCGTGAACACACGTGCAATCACAGGTAGTTATAATCAGATGCAGAGTAAATAAAAGCAAACACAAAGTGTTCAGCAGATTAACCCTGGTTCGGTCTCCCCAACGACCTACTCCAGCCCCAAAGCAATTACTAGCATTAATATGTTACTGGGTACAACCGTTAAGCTCCCCGAGCCCCAACTCTCTGCTCACCCGGTTCAGTATCGCACTCACCAAAGTGTTAAACACTATTAATCTAGTAACGTTCTCTCTTGACAGGTACCAACTAGTCAAGACCCTCTTGTCTAGCCCCAACTAGACAAGACCCCAAAAGAATGAATTAGTAACATACAAAGATCGATACACCAAGTACACGAATATAAAGTAATAAGAGTTTAGAAAAAGCTCAGTTCGTGTTGGTGTCGTCTCTGTCGATCAGCACATCGTCAGCTTCACATTGATGCAAACAGTGTCTCAATCCGATATCTGGATCTCAAGATATAGCCCTCCGAAGTTCAATGCGCAAATCTACCCGAATGTGGTATGTGCGTAAATCAATTCTCTGTTCTACAGAATCGGCAACAGTCTGTGCGTAAAGTATGTTTCTGCCCCGTCTTCCAGAAATTGTAGTAAATCGATCCTAGCTCAGAAAAATCCAAATAAATAATTGTTAGAATCGTGAGCTCGTCCTTTTTGACTGAAAAATAAGGAAGGGCCGATTTGGATGCTCTTGTGAAAAGGAATTTTCAGATCTTTGAAGTGCGTCCTAGGGCTTGGAATTTGATCTCTTGGACTTTGTTTCTTCAAAGATGGTGGCCTTGATTGCTTGCTACTCTATGTTGAAGATGGCTTATGCTTAGATATCTAGCTTGATGATGGATGGTTCATTATTCTTGCGGCAATGCTTGAAGACGATGAAGAACTTTGGCCATGTTGTAGAGCACTGAGTTGTGATCGTCCTGGCACAAACGGTTCGTCGATCCGAGCTCTATGAAGAAAGTTATGCACTTTTTAGCGTTGTTTATCAAGCTCCTTCTTCCTACGAATTTGATGATCTCTTTGAAGCTTGGATGAAAAATTCGGCCAAGATGAAGAGAAATGAGTCTATGGCCGATCTTGGTTTTCTCTCTCCTTTGGATGTGGGTTTATATAGGGGGAGGTGGAAATCAATTAGGCTCTCGTAGAATCCCTTAAAATAAGGAGATTGGATGGAATCCTAACTTGAATAGGATTTGAAATAATCATATGGAAGATCTCTTTCAATCACAATAGGATTTGGAGTTTAAATTGGATTTGAAGAGTATTTGAATTTGATTGGCAATGAGATTTGAGTAGGATCTCATTTAGTATCTCATTTAATCACAAATTGATTTGCATGAGATTTGATTCTCTCACTTTTGATATGAATGAGATCTCTCCATATCTCTCCATATTTGACCAAGTCCAAATTGCAAATGAATTGCAAATTCTCCATCACTTTGACTAAGTCTTCTTTGCATATTTCTCTATTACTTTGACTAAGTCTCCCTCTAAGTATTTACGAGCTTGCCACTCTGAAAGCACTTAGCACAAACATCAAATTGTTCACACACGTTTGTTACCATCAAACACGAAGTCATCAATCGTTGTTTCCAACTACATATTGTATCTAACAATCTCCCATTTTCATATAGAGCTCTTTTCTTTCTTTTTCATATATATATATATATATATATATATATATATATATATATATATATATATATATATATATATATATATATATATATATATATATATATACATTTCAGTTCTTTTGAGCTTTATTTTTTATCCAAGGCAATACACATCATATCTGTTACGCCCTAAAGGCCGGCCTAGTTGATAAAGGCCCACTCAAATAACCCAACAACAATTCTCATCAATGAGGACCAGTTCGCTAAGGCGAAGAGGAGCTCGCCGAGTCTAAGGGAAGCTTGCCCAAGCATAGCGACAAGCTCGTCAACTGAATCAAAGAGAAGAGCCCTTCAGCTGATCACACATGTTCTATGCTAGCTCGGTCCAGAGTAGCTTGCCTCGGAGGCAGCTCGCCTACCTCTCCGTCCCGAAGCAGTTCACCCGATGAGGGATGCAATCTGCCTCTAACATCACTGCCAGTTTCACTACAGACAGAGTTTGGCAAAGGCGCACCTAGGCGCTTCGCCGCTTGATAGTCTGCCGAAAGCGTGCCTGACATTTATGACCCTGACATACTGACAAAAGTGCACCTGACACCACCTGACACAATCCATGCAGAAAATGTCTCTGACACCACCCACCACCTTATTGCTTCACCACTCGAGTATTCGAAAACTGACAGTGTGGCAAGCAACTGCCTCTCAGCCCTATAAATACAACCTCTCCTCCAACGAGGAGGGGGCTGGTTGGTTGGTCAAATCTGTAAGAAACCCCTAACACATCTACATACATTCAAGGTTGAATATCTTCCACATATCTTGTCCTTCCACACTAGTTTGCCATGCAAGCGCCGATCTGCCTCTAAGATCGTCGTGTGTGTCTGACATTCTCCTCAAGTCATCAACTGATTTAAGCATCTGAGGGGCTGTGGGCTGATAGCCAACCCAGCCTTTCTGACGAGTTGATCGTTTTGCAGAAACTTTGCCCCAGCCACTAGTGGACTAGCGATCTACGTCAACCCTCACCAACTGACAAGCGAAATTCATCAACCAGCGAGCTAATTCCACTAGACGAAGGGTGAACTCGGCATCCTCATCTGTGTTGATTTTTCTGACATCCTGGTTACAACGGACATTTTTGTTGATTTTTCTGAGCTCGGTGTTATTTTTTTCATTTTCTTGAATAAATGGATATTTTTATCAAATGATATGCTTTTTGTAGTATAATTTTGTCTTCTCTTTTTTTAGTTAAATATGGTGATCTTTCGATTCCAATGGACATTTTAGCGGATTTTTCTGAGTTTGGTGCTCTTTTTCAACATTTTCTCGAAGATATGGATATTTTTATTAAATGATATGATTTTTTTGCCTAAATTTGTCTTCTCTTATTTTTTTCGTTGAAGATGGCGATCTGCCGGTTTCAAGGACGTTTTTGTGGGATTTTATGAGCTCCGCACTATTTTCTACATCTTCTGTAAGATAAGATTATTTATATTAAATCTTATGATTTTTGTAGCCTAATTTTGTCTTCTTTTATTTTACAGTTGAAAATGGCGATCTCTCGGTTCCAACATATATTTTAGGAATTTTCTGAGCTCGGGACTATTTTCTACATTTTATTGGAGACATGGATATTTTCATTAAATGATATGATTGCTATAACCTTAATTTGTTTTCTCTTATTTTTCAGTTGAAGAAGACAATCTCCCGGTTCCAACAGACATTTTTTGGGTCGTTTTATTAAATGATTTCTTTTTTCTACACTAAGATTGCCTTTTCTTATTTTTCAGTCGTAAATGGCGATCTCCCGGTTCCAACAGGCATTTTTGCAGATTTTTCTCACTATAAGACTACTTTCTACATTTTCTGAAAGACATAGATCTTTTCATTAAATGATATCATTTCTGTCATAATTTTATCTTCTCTTATTTTTAAGTTGAAAATAGCGAACACCCGGTTCCAACAGACATTTTTGCAGATTTTTTTGAGATCAGAGCAATTTTCTACATTTTATGTAAGAAATGGATCTTTTCATTAAGTGATATGATTTTTATAGCATAAGTTTGTCTTCTCTTATTTTTTTTAGTTGAAGATTGTGATCTCCCGGTTGCAACGGATATTTTTGCGGATATTTCTTAGCTCGGGACAATTTTTCTACATTTTCTAGAAGATATGGATCGTTTGATTAAATGATATGATTTTTTGGCCTAATTTTGTCTTCTCTTATTTTTTTCAGTTGAAGATTGTGATCTCTCGAATACAACAGACATTTTTGATCATTTTCCTGAACTCTGAGCCATTTTCTAAATTTTCTGTAAGATATGAATCTTTATATTAAATAATATGATTTTTATAGCCTAAGTTTGCCTTCTCTTATTTTTAAGTTGAAGATGGCGATCTCCAGGTTCCGACAGACATTTTTGTTGATTTTTCAGAGTTCTTAGTTATTTTCTGTATTTTCTGAATGATAGATCTTTTTATTAAATGATATGATTTTTGGCATAATTTTGTCTTCCCTATTTTTTCAGTTGAAGATGTCGATCTCCCGATTTCAACGTTCCTTTTTGCCGATTTTTCTCAGCTCCAAGCTAATTTCCACATTTTCTAGAAGATATGGATCGTTTTATTAAAATGATATGATTTTTTGGCCTAATTTGTTTTCTCTTATTTTCATATTGCAAATGGGGATCTCCCGATTCCCACAGATATTTTTGCTTATTTTTCTAAGCTAAGGGTTATTTTCGACATTTTCTAGAAAATATTGTTATTTATTTTACATGATATGATTTTAAGGCCAAATTTTGTCTTCTCTTATTTTCCAGCTGAATTTGGCAATCTCCTTGTTTCAACGGACATTTTTACGGATTTTTCTGTGTTTTGAGCTATTTTCTACCTTTTATTGAAGAAATAGTTCTTTATATTAAATGATATGGTTTTTATGGCCTAATCTTGTCTTCTCCTATTTTTTAAGTTGAATATGTCAATCTCCCAATTCCAACGGAATTTTTTGTGGAGCGCGGGGATATTTTCTAGATTTATTGATGATATGGATCATTTTATTAAATGATATGATTTTTATGGCCTAATTTTGTCTTCTCTTATTTTTCAGTTGAAAATGACATCTCTTGGTTCCAACAGACATGTTTACGAATTTTTCTGAGCGCGAAGCTCATTTATACATTTTCTGGAAAATATGTATCTTTTTATTAAATGATATGATTTTAGGCCTAATTGTATCTTCTCTTATTTTTCAATTGAAGATGTCGATCTCCGGTTCCAACGAACATTTTTATGTATTTTTCATGTAAAGATATGAATCTTTATATTAAATGATATGATTTTTATAGCTTAAATTGTCTTCTCTTATTTTTCAGTTGAAGATGACGATCTCTTGGTTCTAGTGGATATTTTTGCGGATTTTTTAAAACTCACGGCTATTTTCTATAGTTTATTGAAGATAGAGATATTTTAATTAAATGATATGCATTTTATAGACTAACGCTGTCTTCTATTAGTTCTTCTATTGAAAATGGCAATCTCTCGGTTCGGACAGACAAATTGGCGGATTATTCAGACCTCGAGGCTATTTTCTACATTTTCTGAAAGATATGAATCTTTTTATTAAATTATATGATTTTTTTGCCTAAATTTATCATCTGTTACTTTTCATATGAATATGGGGATCTCCATGTTCCAACGGACATTTTTGTGGATTTTTCTTAACTCCGGGATATATTCTATATTTTCTGTAAGATATGGATCTTAGATTAAATGATATGATTTTTATAGCCAAATTTTGTCTTCTCTTATTTTTCAGTTGAAGATGACGACTCCCAATGGACGTTTTTGCAGATTTTTTTCTAAGCTCAACGCTATTTTTAAATTTTTATTGAATATATGGAATATTTATTAAATGATATGATTTTTGTAGACTAAATTTTGTCTTCTCTTATTTTTTCGTTGAACATGGCGATCTCCCGGTTCCAACAGACTTCTTTTCGGCTTTTTCTGAGCTAAGAACTATTTTTCTACATTTTTGGGAAGTTATGGAACTTTTTATTAAATGATATGAATTTTTGCCCTAATTTTGTCCTCTCTCATTTTTTATTTGAAGATGGAAAATTCATGTTTCCAACAAACATTTTTGCTGAGCTTGGGAATATTTTCTATAGTTTATTGAAGATGTGGTTCATTTTATTAATTGATATGATTTTTATTGATTAAGTTTGTCTTCTCATATTTTTCAGTCGAAGATGGTGATATCTCGTATCCAATGGAATTTTTGTGAATTTTTCTGATCTCGGGGATATTTTCTAAATATTATGGAAGATATGTATCTTTTTATTAAATGATATGATTTTTACTGCATAAGTTTGTCGTCTCTTATTTTTTAGTTAAAGTTGGTGATCTCCTTGCTCCAACTGACAATTTTGCGGATTTTTCTGAGTTTGCGACTATTTTTCTACATTTTCTGGAAGATATGTATCTTTTTATTAAATGATATGATTTTTGGACTAATTTTGTATTCTCTTATTTTTTTCGTTCAAGATGACGATCTCCTTGTTCTAACGGACTTTTTGCAGATTTTTTTAGTCCGGGCAATTTTCTATATTTTCTGTAAGATTTGGATCTTTATATTAAATGATATAATTTTTATAGTATATTTTTTGTCTTCTCTTATTTTTTCAGTTGAAGATGACGATCTCTCGGTTTCACCGAAATTTTTTGCGTATTTTTCTGAGCTCGGTGCTATTATATATATTTTCTGAAAGATAAGGATCTTTATATTAATTGATACGATTTTTGTTGCCTACTTTTGTCTTCTCTTCTTTTTCAGTTGATGATGGCGATCTTTTTATTAAACGATATCATTTTTTGGCCTAATTTTGTCTTCTCATACATTCGGTTGAAAATAGCGATCTTCTGGTTCTAACGGACATTTTTGCGGATCTTTCTAAACTTCGGACTAATTTTCACTTATTCTGGAAGATATTGAACATTTTATTAAATGATATCAGAGAAGACAAAATTAGGTCAAAATGTCCGTTGAAACCGGGAAAACACCATCTTCAACTGAAATATAAGAGAAGACAAAATTTGGAACTGGGAAATCGCCATCTTCATCTATAAAAATGTCTGTTGTAACCAAATAATCGCCATCTTCAATAGATAAGATTTCTATATATCATTTTCTGAGCTTGGTGCTATTTTCTATATTTTATGAAAGAAATTTATCTTTTTATTAATTGATACGATTTTTATAGCCTTAATTTGTCTCCTCTAATTTTCCAGTAAAAGATGGAATCTTTTTATTAAATGATATAATTTTTAGCCTAATTTTTTCTTCTGTAATATTCCAGTTGAAGATGCTGATCACCCGGTTACAACAGACATTTTTGCGAATTTTTTGAGCTCCGGCCTATTTTCCACATTTTTGGAAGATATGTATCATTTTATTAATTGATATGCTATTTTGGCCTAAATTTATCTTCTTTTATTTTTTTATTTGAAGATGACGATCTCCCGGTTCCAACGGACATTTTTGCAAAATTTTCTGAGCTCGGGGTTATTTTGTACACTTTCTGGAAGATAAGAATCTTTATATTAAATGATATGAATTTTATATCATATTTTTTCTTCTTATTTTTCAGTTAAAGATGGTGATCTTCCTGTTCGAACGGACATTTTTGCGGATTTTTCTGATCTCCTTGTTATTTTCTACAGTTTATTAAAGATATGGATCTCTTTATTAAATGACAAGATTTTTATAGTCTAATTTTTGTCTTCTCATATTTTTCAGTTGAAGATGGCGATCTCCATGTTCCAACGGACATTTTTACGGATTTTTCTTAGCTTTGGGCTTTTTTCTACATTTTCTGGAAGATATGAATCTTTTTATGAAATGATATGATTTTATGGCCTAATTTTATCTTCTCTTTTTTTAAGTTGAATATTGCGATCTCCCAGTTCCAACGGACATTTATGCAGATTTTTCTGAGCTCGGTGCTATTCTCTACATTTATGGTCGATATGTATTTTTTCATTAAATGATATGTTTTTGTCCTAATTTTGTCTTCTTTTATTTTTCAGTTGTAGATGGCGATCTCTCGGTTCCAATGGACATTTTTCGGATTTTTCTGAGCTCCGAGCTATTTTCTACATTTTCTGTATGATACGAATCCTTATATAAAAAGATATGATATTTATAACCTAATTTTTTCTTCTCTTATTATTCAGTTGAAGATGGTGATCCCCTGGTTCCAACAAACATTTTTTGCAGATTTTTCTGAGCTCAGTGCTATTTTCTAAATTTTGGAAAGTTTTGTATCTTAATTTTAAATGATATGATTTTATAGCATAAGTTTATATTCTCTTATTTTTTTTTTAATTGAAGATGGCAACCTCCCAGTTCCAGAAAGGATTTTTTTGCGTATTTTTTGAGCTCGGTGCTATTTTCTATATTTTATGAAAGATATAGAACTTTTTATTAAATAAGATGATTTATGTAGCTTACGTTTGTCTTCTCTTATTTTTTTCAGTTAAAGAAGGCGATCTCCCAGTTCCAACAGACATTTTTGCAGATTTTTTAGCTTGAGACTAATTTTCTATATTTTCTGGAAGATATGTATCTTTTAAGCAATGATATGATTTTTTGGCCTAATTTTGTCTTCTTTTTTTTCCTTTGAAGATGGCGATCTACCGGATCCAATGGACATTTGTGCGGATTTATTTTGAACTAGTGATATTTTCTATATTTTTTGTATAATATGAATCTTTTTATTAAATGATATGATTTTTATAACCTAATTATGTCCTATCTTATTTTTCAGTTGAAGATGTCGATCTCCATGATCCAAGGGACATTTTTGCAGGTTTTTCTGAGTTCGGTGCCATTTTTCAACATTTTTGAGAAGTTATGGATGTTTTTATGAAATGATATGACTTTTGGCCTCATTGTCTTTTCTTTTATTTTTTAGTTGAAGGTAGCTATCTCCCATTTCGACTGGACATTTTGCATATTATTCTGACATCGGGATTATTTTATAAATTTTCTGGAAGATATTGATCTTTTTATTAAATGATAAGTTTTTTTGCCCAATTTCGTCTTCTCTTATTTTTGAGTTGAAGATGGTGATCTTCCTGTTCCTACAGACATTTTTGCAGATTTTTATAAGCTCGGTGCTGTTTATTTCATTTTTATAAATGATATGATTTTTATAGACTACGTATGTCTTCTCTTATTTTCTTCAGTTGAAGATGGTGATCTCCAGGTTCCAATGGATATTTTTGCAGATTTTTTTAACTTGAGGCTATTTTTCTACATTTTCTTGAAGATATGGATCTTTTCATGAAATGATGTGATTTTTTGGCCTAATTTTTGTCTTCTCTGTTTTTAGACGAAGATGATGATCTCCCGGTTCTAAGAATATTTTTACGGATTTTTTGAGCTCCACGATATTTTCTACATTTTCAATAAGATATGAATCTTTATGTTAAATGATACGATTTTAATTGCCCGATTTTGTCTTCTCTTATTTTTTCAGTTGAAGGTAGCGAACATTTTTGCGGATTTTTTTTGAGCTCGGTGCTTTTTCTAAAATTTATGGAAGATAAAGAACTTTTTATTAAATGGTATTATTTTTATAGCCTATATTTGTCTTCTCTTATATTTTTTAGTTGAAGATGGAGATCTCTCGGTTCCAACGAAAATTTGGATTTTTCTGAACTCTAGACTGTTTTCTACATATGTTGGAAGATATTAAATGATATGATTTTAATGGTCTAATTTTTTATTCTCTTATTTTCAGTTGAATATGGCTTTCTTTCGGTTCCAACATACATTTTTTGCGTATTATTCTGACCGCGGGGTTATTTTCTAAATTTTCTGGAATATAGGTATCATTTTATTAAATGATATAATTTTTGGCCTAATTTTATCTTTTCTTATTTTTCAGTTGAAAATGACGATATCCTTGTTCCAACAGACTTTTTTGTGGATTTTTATGAGCTCGATGTTATTGTGTATATTTGATGAAAGATAAGGAACTTTTTAGTAAATGATTGATTTTCTATTTTCTATATTTTTAATATTTTCTATATTTTTACAATCTCCCTGTTCCAACACACTTTTTTGTGGATTGCTATATTCTAATTTTTCAGTTGAAAATGGCGATCTACCCGTTTCCACAGAAATTTTTACGGATTTTTCTTTGTTTGTCATTATTTTTCTTCCTCTCCTGGAAGATATGGATATTTTTATTAAATGATATGATTTTTTGGCCCAAGTTAGCGATCTCCCGGTTCCAATTTACATTTGTGCGGATTTTTTTGAGCTCTGGCCTATTTTCTACATTTTCTATAAGATATCGATCTTTATATTAAAAGAAATGATTTTATAGACTAATTTTGTCTTCTCTTATTTTTTTTTCAGTAGAAGATGGCGTTCTCCCGGTTTCAATCGACATTTTGGCGGATTTTTCTGAGTTCGGGTCTATGTTTCTACATTTTTGGGAAGTTTATGGATCTTTTTATTAAATGAGATGATTTTTTTGCCAAAGTTTGTCTTCTCTTATTTTTAAGTTGAAGATGGCAATCTTCCGATTCCATTAGACATTTTTTGCGGATTATTCTTACCTCGTGGCTATTTTCTAAATTTTCTGGAAGATATGGATCTTTTATTAAATGACTTAATTTTTGGCCTAAGTTTGCATTCTCTTATTTTTCAGTTGAATTGGCGATCTCCCAGTTCCAATTAATATTTTTGCGGATTTTTCTGAGCTCGGTGCTATTTTATACATTTTATGGAAGATTTTTATAGCCAACATTTTTCTTCTCTTATTTTTTTAAGGTGAAGGAGGCGATCTACCGGTTTCAACGGACATTTTTGCAGACTTTTCATAGCTTGGGACTACTTTTTATATTTTATATATGATATGTATTTTTTATGAAATAATATGATTTTTGGCCAAATTTTGTCTTTTTTTGCTATTAAAGATGGCGATCTCCCAGTTCCAACGGGCATTTTTGTAGATTATTCTGACCTCGGGGCTATTTTCTAAAGTTTTTGGAAGATATGCATCTTTTTATTAAATGATAGGATTTTGGCCTAAATTTGTCTTCTCTTATTTTTTAAAGTTGAAAATGACGATCTGCCGGTTCCAACGGACATTTCTGCGGATTTTTTGCAGCTTGGAACTGGGAAATCGCCATCTTCATCTATAAAAATGTCTGTAAATCACCATCTTCAACTGATAAGATTTTTATATATCGTTTTCTGAGCTTGGTGCTAATTTCTACATTTTAAGAAATATATTGATCTTTTTATTAATTGATATGATTTTTATAGCCTAAATTTGACTTCTCTTATTTTCCAGTTGAAGATAGCGATCTTTTTATTAAATGAAATGATATTTTGGCATAATTTTATCTTCTCATACATTTCGGTTGAAGATTGCGATCTCCCGGTTCCAATGGACATTTTTTGCGGATTTTTCTGAGCTCCGGGTTATTTTCCTCTTTTTGGAAGATATGTAATATTTTATTAAATGATATGATATTTTGGCCTAATTTTGTCTTCTCTTATATTTCGGTTGAAGATGACGATCTCTCGGTTCCAAGGACATTTTTGCAGATTTTTCTGAGCTCAAGGCTATTTTGTACACTTTCTGAAAGATAAGAATCTTTATATTAATTGATATGATCTTTATATCCAAATTTATTCTTTTGTTATTTTTCAATTGAAGATGTCGATCTCCCAGTTCCAACAGGTATTTTTTGCGGATTTTTCTGAGCTCCAGGCTATTTTCTATATTTTATTAAATATATGGATCTCTTTATTAAATGACAAGATTTTTGCAACCTAATTTTGTCTTCTCATATTGTTTAGTTGAAGATAGCGATTTCCCGGTTCCAAGGAATTTTTGCAGATTTTTTCTTAGTTTTGGGCTTTTTTCTACGTTTTCTTGAAGATACGAATCTTTTTGTTAAATGATATGAATTTTGACCATATTTTGTCTTCAATTTTTTCAGTTTAATATTGCAATCTCCTGGTTCCAACGGTCATTTGTGCGGATTTTTCTTAGCTCGGTGCTATTTACTACATATTATGGCATATATGTATTTTTTATCAAATGATACGATTTTTGGCTTAAGTTTGTCTTCTTTTATTTTTCAATTGAAGATGGCGATCTCCCGGTTTCAATAGACATTTTTTCGGATTTTTCTGAATTCCGGGCTATTTTCTACATTTTCTATATGATATGAATTTTTATATTAAATGATATGATGTTTATAACCTGGTTTTTTCATCTCTTAACATTCTGTTGAAGATGGCGATCTTCTGGTTTCAACGGATATTTTTGTCGATTTGAGTCTTTTTATTAAATGATATGATTTTTGGCCTAGTTTTGTCTTCTCTCTTTTTAGTTGAATATTGTGATCTCCCAGTTCCAACGGATATTTGTGCGGATTTTTCTAAGTTCGATGCAATTTTCTACATTTTATGGCAGATATGTAACTTTTTATTAAATGATATGATTCTTGACCTAATTTTGTCTTCTTTTATTTTTCATTTGAAGATAGTGATCTCCCGGATCCAACGGACATTTTTTCGGATTTTTCTGAGCTACGATCTATTTTCTACATTTTCTGTATGATTGGAATCTTTATATTTTTTGTTGACCTGGACTCTCGCACCGCCTCATAAGTGGGGTGGTCAGGCACCAAACCGTGGGGTATGGAAGGCTGATTCACGCCCTGCATACCGGGTTAGTTGAGAGAATTAAGCGAGGTGGCCATTGGTCTTGAATCTTTATATTAAATAATATGATTTGTATAACCAAATTTTGTCTTTTCTAATTTTTCATTGGAAGATGGCGATCCCCCGGTTCTAACGGACATTTTTGTCGATTTTTCTGAACTCAGGGCTATCTTTCTACATTTTTAGGAAGTAATGGATATTTTATTAAAGAGATGATTTTTTGACCTAATTTTTTCTTCTCATATTTTTCAGATGAAGATGGCGATCTACCGGTTTAACGAAAATTTTTGCGGCTTTTTTGAGCTCCGGGCAATTTTCTACATCTTCGAAAGTTATGTATCTTTTTATTAAATGATGTGATTTTTATACCCTAATGTTGTATTCTCTTATTTTTTGTTGAAGATGCAATCTTTCGGTTCCAACTGACATATTTGGGTTTTTTTGACCTCGGTGTTATTTTCTACATTTTATGGAAGATATAGAACGTTTTATTAAATAATACGATTTTTGTATCCTACATTAGTATTATGTTATTTTTTTTAGTTGAAGATGGCAATCTCCCGGTTTCAACGGACATTTTTGGAGATTTTTCTACATTTTTCTGGAAGTTTTGTATCTTTTTATGAAATGATATGATTTGTTGGCCCAATTTTGTCTTCTCTTTTTTTAATTTGAAGATGGAGATCTCCCAGTTTCAAAGGACATTTATGCGGATTTTTTTGAGCTCCGATCTATTTTTTATATTTCTTGTATAATATTAATCTTTATATTAAATGATATGATTTTTATAACCTAATTTGTCATCTCTTATTATTTTTTAGATGAAGATGGTGATCTCCCGGTTCCAAGGGACATTTTTGCGGATTTTTCTTAGCTTGGGTCTATTTTTCGACATTTTCGAAAAGTTATGGATCTTTTTATTAAATTATATGTTTTTGGCCTAATTTTGTCTGCTTTTATTTTTCAGTTGAAGATTGCGATCTCCCATTCGAACAGACATTTTGCGTATTATTTTGACTTTGAGACTATTTTCTAAATTTTCTAGAAGAAATGTATCTTTTTATTAAATGATAAGAGTTTTGGCCTAATTTTATCTTTTCTTATATTTCAGGTAAAAATGGCGATCTTTCAGATCTAATGGAAATTTTTGCATAATTTTCAAATGTTGGTACTATTTTCTACATTTTATGAAAGATATGAATGTTTTATTAAATGATATAATTTTTATATCTACGTTTTTCTTCTCTTATTTTTTATTTGAATATTGCGATCTATCGATTCCAGCGATCATTTTACTAATTGTTGTTAGCATTGGGCGATTTTTCTTCATTTTATGGCAGAAATAGATCATTTTATCAAATGATATAATTTTTGGCATATTGTTATTTTCTCTTATTTTTCAATTGAAGATGGGGTTCTCAAGGTTCCAACGGCGATTTTTGCGGATTTTTTTGACCTAGATGCTATTTTCTACATTTTCTAGAAATATGGATCTTTTCATTAAATGCTATGATTTTTAGGCCTAATTTATTCTTCTCTTCTTTTGCAGATGAAGATCACCTGTTACAACAAATTTCGATTATTTTTCTGAGCTCCGGGCTATTTTCTAAATTTTTTGTAAGATATGAATCTTTATATTAAATGATATGATTTTTATAGCCTAATTTTGTCTTCTCTGATTTTGTTAGTTGAAGATGTCGATCTCCCGATTCCAACGGGCATTTTACGGATTTTTCTAAACTCGAAAATATTTTCAACAGTTTATTGAATATATGGATGTTTGTATTAAATGATATGATTTTTGTGGCCTAATTTTGTCTTTTCTTATTTTAAATGAAGATGGCGATCTCTCGGTTCCAACAGACATTTATGCGGATTTTTCTGAGCTCTGGGTTATTTTCTACATTTTCTGTAAGATATGGACTATATATTAAATGAAATGATTTTTATGGTCTAATTTCGTCTTCTATTATTTTTTTAGTTGAAGATGGCGATCACCCGTTTCCAACGAAATTTTTTGCATATTTTTCTGAGCTCGAGGCTATTTTCTATATTTTCTGGAACATAATGATCTTTATATTTTTTTGATATGATTTTTGGTGCCTAATTTTGTTTTCTCTTATTTTCCAGTTGTTCATGATGATCTTTTTATTAAATGATAGGTTTTTGGCCTTATTTTGTCATCTCTTATTTTTCAGTTTAAAATGGCGTTCTCCCGGTTCCAACGGACATTTTTGTGGATTTTTGATGTAGATGCTATTTTCTATATTCTATGGAAGATATGGATCTTTTTAATAAATAATATGATTTTTAGCCTAAATTTGTCTTTTCATATTTTTAGATGAAGATGGCGATCTCCGAGTTCCAACTGACATTTTTATAGATTTTCTAAGTACGGGGCAAATTTTCTACATTTTAAGGAAAATATGGATCATTTTATTAAATGATATTTTTGGCCTAATTTTGTCTTTTCTTATTTTTTTTGTTGAAGATGGCGTTCTCTCTGTTCCTACGGATATTTTTGCGGATTGTTTTGACGTAGAAGCTATTATCTACATTTTCTGGAAGATATGGATCTTTTTATTATATAATTTGGTTTTTAAGCCTAATTTTGTCATCTCTTATTTTTCAAATTAAGATGGCGATTTCCCAGTTCCAACGGACGTTTTTGCATTTTTAGCTACTGGTTATTTTCTAAATTTTCTATAAGATATGTATCTTTAAAATAAGAGATATGATTTTTCTAGCCTAGTTTTAACTTCTATTATTTTTCAGTTGAAGATGGTTATCTCCCGGTTCAAACAGACATTTTTACAGATTTTACATAGCTCGGAGCTATTTTCTGTATTTTCTGGAAGATATGCATCTTTTAGTTAAATGATATGATTCTTTGCTTAATTTTTCCTTCTCTTATTTTTCAATTGAAGATAGCGATCTCACTGTTCCAATGGACATTTTTGCAGATTTTTCTGGGCTCATATTTTCTGCATTTTCTTGAAGATATGAATCATTTTATTAAATGGTCTAATTTTTGGCCAAATTTTATTTCCTCTTATTGTTTATTTGAAGATGCCAATCTCCATGTTCCAACGGGTATTTTTGGGGATTTTGTGCTCAGTGATATTTTCTATATTTTATTGAAGAAATGAATCTTATTAAATGATATGATTTTTAGACTAATTTTTTTGGTCTTATTTTCAGTTGAAGATGGAAATCTCCATGTTCCAATGGACATTTTTGTGGATATCTCTGAGCTCGAGACTATTTTTCTACATTTTTGTGAAGTTATGAATCTTTTTATTAAATGATATGATTTTTTGGACTAAATTTGTCATCTCTTATTTTTCAATTGAAGATGGAGATCTTCCGGTTCCAATGGACAGTTTTGCATATTATTCTGACCTAGGAGCTATTTTCTAAATTTTCTTGAAGATATGGATATTTTTAAAAATGATATGATTTTTGGCCTAATTTTGTCTACTCTTATTTTTCAGTTGAAGATGGCGATCTTTCAGTCCCAACGAAAATTTTTGCAGATTTTTCGAAGCCCGGTGCTATTTTCTACATTTTATGGAAGATATGAATTTTTTTATTAAATGATATGATTTTTATATCCTACATTTTTCTTCTCTTATTTTTCAGTTGAATATTGCGATCTACCGATTTCAGCGGACATTTTTATTGATTTTTGTTACCTTGGGGCTATTTTTCTTCATTTTATGAAGATATGGATCATTTTTTTAAAAGGATATGATTTTGGCATAATGTCATCCTCTCTTATTTTTCAGTTGAAGATGGCGTGCTCACGGTTCCAACAGAGATTTTTGCGAATTTTATCTTCACATATTTTTCTGATGATGATGGCGATTTCCCGGTTCCAACAGACATTTTGCGGATTTTTCTTATTCTGTGCTATTTTCTACATTTTCTGGAAGATATATATCTTTAGATTAAGTAATATGACTTTTATAGCCGTATTTTGTCTTCTCTTATTTTTCAGTTGAAAATGGCAATCTCCATGTTCCAACAGACATTTTTGTGGATTTTTCTGAGCTTGGTGCTATTTTCTTTATTTTATTGAATATATGGCTCTTTTTATCAAACGATATGAATTTTTAGCCTAATTTTGTCTTCTATTATTTTTCACTTGAAGATGTTAATCTCCCGCTTTTAACGGACATCTTTGCTGATATTTCTGAGCTTGCAACTATTTTTCTACATTTTCGGAAAGTTATGGATCTTTTTATTAAATGATATGATTTTTGGCCTAATTTTGTCTTCTCTCTTTTTTAGTTGAAGAAGAAGATCTCCGATTTCCAACAAACATTTGTGCAGATTTTTCTAAGATCCGGGCTATTTTCTAAATTTTCTGGAAGATATGAATTTTTATATTAAGTTCTAATTTTGTCTTCTCTTATTTTTTCATTGAAGATATCGATCGCCCGGTTCCAAGTGATATGTTAAAGGATTTTTCTGAGCTTCGGGCTATTTCTAAATTTTCTGTAAGATATAAATCTTTATGTTAAATTATATGATTTTATAGCCTAATTTTGTTTTCTTTGATTTTTTAGTTAAATATTTCGATCTCCCTGATCCAATGTCCACTTTTGTAGATTTTTCTAAACTCGAAACTATTTCCTACAGTTTATTGAAGATATGGATCGTTTTATTAAATGATGTTATTTTATAGACTGGGGTTTTCTTCTCTTATTTTTAATTGAATATGGTGATCTCTCAGTTCCAATGGAAATTTTTGTGGACGCTCCGATCTATTTTCTACATTTTTTTTGTAAGAAATGAATCTTTATGTTAAATGATATGATTTTTATGGCCTAATTTTGTTTTCTCTTATTTTTCAGATGAAGGTGGAAGTCACCCGGTTCCAAAGGACATTTTTGTGGATTTTTCTTAGCTCTGTGCTATTTTCTATATTTTCCGTAAAATGTGGATCCTTTTTATTAAATGATACGATTTTTATGTCCTAATTTTGTCTTCTTTTTTTTCAGTTTGATAGGACGATATCCCGTTTCCAACGGAAATTTTTAAGTGTTTTTCTGAGGTCGGGGCTATTTTCCATATCATTTGGAAGATAAGGATCGTTATATTAATTGATATAATTTTTGTTGCCTATTTTGTCTTCTCTTATTTTCCAGTTGATGATGGTGTTATTTTTATTAAATAATATGATTTTTTGGCCATATTTTGTCTTCGAATATATTTTGGTTGAAGATCGCGATCTCCCGGTTCTAACAGACATTTTTGCGGAATTTTCTTAGCTCCAGACTATTTTTCACATTTTCTGGAAGATATGGATCGTTTTATTAAATGATATCAGAGAAGACAAAATTAGGCCAAAAAATGTCCGATGAAACCAGAAATCGCCATCTTCCACTGATAATGTTTTTATATATCATTTTCAAAGCTTGTGCTATTTTCTACCTTTTATGAAAGATACAGATCTTTCTATTAATTGATATGATTTTTGTAGCCTTAATTTGCCTTCTCTTATTTTCCAGTTGAAGATAGCAATTTTTTTTAAATGATATGATATTTTGGCCTAATTTTCTCTTCCCTTATATTTTGGTTGAAGAAGGCGATCTCCTGGTTCCAACGGACGTTTTTGCGGATTTTTCTGAGCTTCGTGCTAGTATCCAATTTTTTGGAAGATATGTATCATTTTGTTAAATGATAAGATATTTTGGCCTAATTTTGTCTTCTCTTATATTTTGATTGATGATGTCGATCACTCGGTTCCAACGGACATTTTTACGGATTTAAGCTCGGGGCTATTTTGTACACTTTCTAGAAGATAAGAATCTTTATATTAAATGATATGATTTTTATATCCTAATTTTTCTTCTCTTATTTTTTTCAGTTGAAGATGGCGATCTCTCAGTTCCAACAGACATTTTTGTGTATTTTTCTGAGCTCCAGGCTATTTTCAACATTTTATTAAAGGTACGGATCTATTTATTAAATAACAAGATTTTTGTGGCCTAATATTGTCTTCTCATATTTTTTAGTTGAATATGTCGATTTCTCGGTTCCAACGGACATTTTTCCGGATTTTTCTTAACTTTGGGGGATTTCTACATTTTCTTGATATAATTTTTTATTAAATGATATGATTTTTGGCCTAATTTTGTCTTCTATTTTTTCAGTTGAATATTGCGATCTCCTGGTTCCAAAAGACATTTGTGCGAATTTTTCTAAGCTCGGTGCTATTTTCTGCATTTATGGCAGATATGTATCTTTTTATTAAATGATATGATTTTTTTGCCTAATTTTATCTTCTTTTATTTTTCAGTTGAAGATGGAGATCACCTGGTTCTAACAGACATTTTTTCGGATTTTTCTGAGCTTCGAACTATTTTCTACATTTTTTGTGTGATATGAATTTTTATATTAAATGATATGATTTTTATAACCTAATTTGGTCTTCTCTTATTATTTAGTTGAAGATGGCGATCTCCCGGTTCGCGCGTACATTTTTGTCTATTTTTCTGAGCTCGGGGCTATTTTTCTTCATTTTCGGGAAGTTATGGATCTTTTTATTTAATGAAATGGTTTTTTAACTTAATTTTTTCTTCTCTTATTTTTCTCTGTTGAAGATGACGATCTCCTAGCTCCAACTGACATTTTTGAGGAATTTTCTTAGCTCTGGGCTATTTTCCACCTCTTTCGAAGATATGTATCATTTTATTAAATGATATGATATTTTGGCCTAATTTTGTATTCTCTTATTTTTTTTAGTTGAAGATGGCGATCTCCCGGTTCCAACTGATATTTTTGCAGATTTTTCTGAGCTAGGGGCTATTTTGTACACTTTCTGGAAGATAAGAATCTTTATATTAATTGATATGATTTTTATATTCTAATTTTTTCTTCTATTATTTTTCTGTTGAAGATGGCGATCTCCCGGTTCCAACAAACATTTTTGCTGATTTTTCTAAGCTCCAGACTATTTTCTACATTTTATTAAAGATATGGATCTCTTTATTAAAGGCCAAGATTTTTGTAGACTAATTTTGTCTTCTCAATTTTTTCAGTTGAATATGGCGATCTTCCTGTTCCAACGGACATTTTTGCAGATTTTTCTTAGCTTTGGGCTTTTTTTCTAGTTTGATGTATTTTTGGGTTTATTAAAGATGGCGATCTCCCGAAAAATGCTTTCCAGAATATGTCGATCTTCTCAAAATAGGAGGTTTTGATGTATTTTTCGGTTTCTGGCTGCCCTAGCTCACTCTAATGGATGATGGAGTGCATTCTAGGCCTCAAACGATCAAAATATTCATTGCTTAGCTTCCGATAGTGCGTCACCATCATTTTCTACCGAGAAACTGCAAGAATTTACTCTTGGATTTAAAACGCAAGAAATTGCACTTGTCTCTGCTTTTTGGGACTTGCACAGATTTCGTGGGAGTTTTGGAGGAATATGAGGACAAATGGAGAGTAAATATTGTTTCAATGCATAGTGGAGGTTGTTTCTTCTATTCCCACGAAATTTCAATTGGCATTGCCCAACGGTTGTCCAAAATAGTAGGTCTAAAGCATTTTTAGGTTTCTAGCTGCACTAGCTTACTCTAATGGATGAAAGATGTTATTATAGTCCTCATTGAAATCCTCATTCCTTAGCTTCCGATAGTGTGTCACCATCGTTTTCTACCAAAAAATTATCAGAATTTACTCTTGAATTCTAAACATAAGCAATGGCAACCATCACTGATTTCTGGAACTCACACGGAATTCGTGGGAGCTTTGGAGGAATGTGAGGACAAATGGAGAGTAAACGTTGTTTCTAAGTGGAGAGGATGTAGGTTCCCTTGTTCCTACGAAATAATTGGAATTGCCCAACGGGTGCCCAAAATAACAGGTTTGAGTATTTTTCGGTTTCTGGGTGCCCTAGCTTACTCTAATGAATGAAGAAGGGCATTCTCGGCCTCGTACGATCGAACTATTCGTTCCTGAGCTTCTGAAAGGGCGTCACCATCATTTTCTATGGAAAAACTAAAAGAATTTACTCTTGGATTCAAAACACAAGCAATGTCACCCGTCTCTGATTTCGGGGACTCACAAGAAATTCATGGGAGTTTTGGAGGAATATTAGGACAAATGGAGAGTAAACATTCTTTATATGCGAAGTGGATGTTGTTTCCTCTATTCCCACGTAATTTAAATTGGAACTGCGCAATGGTTGCCCAAAATAGTAGGTTTGAAGTATTTTTTGGTTTTTGGCTACCCTAGCTCACTCTAATGGATGAATGTGTGCACTCTAGGCCTCAAACAATCGAAATCTTCGTTCCTGAGCTTCTGATAGTGCGTCACCATCGTTTTCGATCGAAAACAACACGAATTTATTCTCGGATTCAAAACACAAGCAATTGCACCTGTCTTTAATTTCGAGGACTCACGAGAATTTCGTGCGAGTTTTAGGGGGAACTATGAGGACAAATGTAGAGTAAAAATTGTTTCAATGTAGAGATGAGGTTGTTTTCTTTATTCCCACGAAGTTTCAATTGGAATTGCCCAACTGTTGCACAAAATAGAAGGTTTGAAGCATTTTTCAATTTCTGGCTGCCCTAGCTCACTCAATGAATTAAAGAGAGCATTCTAGGCATAAATGATCGAAATATTTGTTTCGTAGCTTCTGATAGTGTTGTCACCATCATTTTCTACCAAAATACTACAAGAATTAACTCTTGGATTCAAAACACAAGCAATTGCACCTGCCTCTGATTTCAGGAACTCGCACGGATTTCATGGGAGTTTTAGAGGAATATGAGGACAAATGGAGTGCAAATTATGGAGAGGAGGTAGTTTACCCTGTTCCTACGAAATTTCAATTGAAATTGCCCAATGGTTGCTCAAAATAACAGGATCGAAGCATTTTTCGGTTTGTGGCTGCCCTAGCTTACTCTAATGGGTGAAGAATGTCGTTCTAGGCCTCAAACGATCGAAATATTCATTCCTGAGCTTCCGATAGTGCGTCACCATCGTTTTCTACCGAAAAACTAAAAGAATTTACTCTTAAATTCAAAACACAAACAATGGCACTCGTCTCTGATTTCTGGGACTCGCATGGAATTCGTCGAAGGTTTGGTGGAATATGAGGACAAATGGAGAGTAAACGTTGTTTATATGCAAAGTGGATGTTGTTTCCTCTATTCCCACGTAATTTAAATTGGAATATTCCAACAGTTGCCCAAAATTACAGGTTTGAAGTATTTTTCGGCTTCTCGCTGCCCTAGCTCACTCTAATCGATGAAGGAGTGCATTCTAGGCCTCAAACAATCGAAATCTTAGTTGCTAAGATTTCGATAGTACGTCACCATCTTTTTCTACTGAAAACAACATGAATTTACTCTTATATTCAAAACACAAGCAATTGCACCTGTCTTTGATTTCGGAGACTCGCGAGAATTTTGTGGGAGTTTTGGAGGACTATGAGGAAAAATGTAAAGTAAACGTTGTTTCAATGCAGAGAGGAGGTTGTTTTCTTTATTCCCACGAAGTTTCAATTGGAATTGCCCAACGGTTGCACAAAATAGAAGGTTTGAAGTAATTTTCGATTTCTGAATGCCCTAGTTCAGTCTAATGGATGAAGGAATGCATTCTAGGCCTCAAACGATCAAAATATTCGTTCTTGTGCTTCTGATAGTGCGTCACCATTGTTTTCCATCAAAATACTACAAGAATTAACTCTTGGATTCAAAACAAAAGCAATTACACCCGTCTTTGATTTTTGGGACTCGCACGGATTTCGTGGGAGTTTTAGAGGAATACGAGGACAAATGGATTGTAAATGTTGTTTCTACGTGGAGAAGGGGTAGTTTTCCCAATTCCAATGAAATTTTAATTGGAATTGCCCAACGATTGTCCAAAATAAAAGCTTTGAAGCATTTTTCAATTTCTGGCTGCCCTAGCTCACTACAATGTATGAAGGAGTGAATTCTAGGCCTCAAACGATCGAAATCATCGTTCATGTGCTTCCGATAGTCCGTCACCATCGTTTTCTACAAAAAACTACATGAATTTAGTTTTCTACAAAAAAACTACATGAATTTACTCTTGGATTCAAAACATAAGCAATTGCACATGTCTCTGATTTCTGGGACTCGCACGGATTTCGTGGGATTTTTGGAGGAATATGAGGACAATGGAGAGTAAATGTTTTTTCTATGGGGAGAGAAGGTTGTTTACTCTATAGTCCCAAGACATTTCAGTTGGAATTATCAAATGGTTGCCCAAAATAGAATGTTTGAAGCATTTTTCAGTTTCTGGCTGCCCTAGCTCACTCTAATGGATGAAGGAGTGCATTCTAGGACCCAAATGATCGAAATCTTCGTTATTGAGTTTTCGATAGTGCGTCTCCATCGGTTTCTACCAAAAAACAACAATAATTTACTCTTGGATTCAAAACAAAAGTAATTGTGCCCATCTCTGATTTCTGGGACTCGCGAGGATTGCATGGGAGTTTTGAAGGACTGTGAGGACAAATGTAGAGTAAATATTGTTTCAATGCAAAGAGGAGGTTGTTTGCTTTATTCCCACGAAATTTCAATTGCAATTGCCCAACGGTTGCCCAAAATAGAAGGGTTGAAGAATTTTTTTCAATTTCTGGCTGCCCTAGCTCACTCTAAGGGATGGTATTTTAGGCCTCAAACGATCGAAATATTCGTTCCAGAGCTTTCGATTGTGTTTCACCATCGTTATCTACCGAAAAATTTCAAGAATTTACTCTTGGATTCAAAACACAAGTAATTGCACCCGTCTCTGATTTTTGGGACTAGCACAGATTTCGTGGGAGTTTTGGAGGAATATGAGGACAAATGAAGAGTAAACATTGTTTCTACGTGGAGAAGATGTAGTTTTCCCAATTCCGACGAAATTTTAATTGGAATTGCCCAACAGTTATCCAAAATAACACGTTTGAAGTATTTTTCAGTTTCTGGCAGCCCTAGCTCACTCTAATAGATGAAGGAGGGCATTCTAGGCATCAAACGATCAAATTCTTCGTTCCTGATCTTCTGATATTGCGTCACCATCATTTTCTACAGAAAAACTATCCGAATTTACTCTTGGATTCATAACACAAGCAATTGCACCCGTTTCTGATTTCAGGCACTCGCACGGATTTCGTGAGAGTTTTGGAGGAATATGAGGTCAAATGGAGAGTAATCATTGTTTCCATGTGGAGTGGAGGTTGTTTCCTCTATTCCCATGAAATTTCAATTGGAATTGCCCAACGGTTGCCCAAAATAGCAGGTTTGATGCATTCTCGATTTCTGGCTACTTTAGCTCACTCTAATAGATGAAGGAGGGCGTTCTAGGCCTCAAACGATCGAAATCTTCATTCTGAGCTTTCGATAGTGCGTCACAATCGTTTTGTATCAAAAAACTGCAAGAATTTACTATTGGATTCAAAACACAAGAAATTGCACTTGTCTCTGATTTTTGGGACTCACACAGATTTCGTGAGAGTTTTAGAAGAATATGAGTACAAATGGAGTGTAAACATTGTTTCAATGTGGAGTGGAGGTTGTTTCCTCTATTCCCACAAAATTTCAATTGGCATTGCCCAACGGTTGTCCAAAAAAGAAGGTTTGAAGCATTTTTCGATTTCTGGCTGCACTAGCTCACTCTAATGGATGAAGGAGGGCACTATTGGCCTCAACCGATCGAAATCCCCATTCCTGAGCTTTCGATAGTGCGTCACCAAAAACTACAAGAATTTACTCTTGGATTTGAAGCATAAGCAATGGCACCCGTCTCTGATTTCTGTGATTCGCACGGAATTCGTGAGAGTTTTGGAGGAATGTGAGGACAAATGGAGAGTAAACGTTGTTTCTATATGGAGAGGAGGTACGTTTTCTTGTTCCCATGAAATTTCAATTGGAATAGCCTTTACATCTTGTATTAGCCTCTCTTCTTTCCAAAGAATGAGCTTGAAGTCTTCTAGGAGCTTCATTCATCATCTACATCCAATCCACTTTTCATGCTTTGATTGATCCTTAAGTGACATCCATTACTAATTGATCTTCTTGATATTCTTAGGCAATATATTAACTGCAAGTAGGGGGATTAGTCACAAGTATTTATGTTTGCTCATCATCAACACCAAGTGGGGAGAAGTTCAATACTCAACACTAGTGTTATACTTGGGTGTGTTGAGTTGTACCCGAGAGAAATGTGTACATAAGTTTTAATTGAGCCTTGTTATCGATATTGAAGGTTATTTGTTTCGAAATGTTGTGTTTCTATGTCTCTCTGGGTTATATTGCGATTCATTGAGTATTGTGGAGCATTACACGTACTATCCCAGCATGTGCGCAGTGGCCTGCCTCTGTCTTATTTCTCTCTCTTCTCCTCTCATTCTCCATCACCTTTGCCTCTTCAGGCATACATGTGACAGATTCCTACTTCCCAGGTATCCTGGGAAGCAGTGCGTGACACGTTGGTGCCAAGATTTTGATAGTTTGTTGACGGGATTGCCCAATAGCTTGGGCTACCAGAAATAGTAAAATGCTTCAACCCCAATTTTCGCAGCAAGCAAGTGGTTATCCCACACGAAATCTCATGGAAAGTCATGGAAACTACCTCCTCTTAGAAACTACGGACGGTCCTCATTTGGCCCTTTATTTTTCCACAACGCCAATAAAATTCGTTACACAAGCAATTGCAACGGTTAACGATTTTTGGGACTCACATGGATTTCGCAGGGGTTGTGGGTAAATAAGAGATCAAATGCTAAGCGTCTTGTGTTTCTATGTGAAGAGGAGAGGTAGTTTCCTTGACTTTTCATTAGATTTCGATTGTGATAATAACCCCACGGTTGCTGCGAATAGTAGCGTTGAAGCATTTAACTATTTCTGGCAGCCCAAGGTATAGGCCAATCCGGGCATCAAATGACCGAAATCTTGACTCATATGACATCGATAGTGCATCACCGTCGCTTTTCACGAGAAAACAATAATAATCCACTCACGGGTTCAAAATAATATGATCTTATGGCCGAATTTTGGCTCTCTTATTTTTTAAGTTGAAAATTGCAATCTACTGGTTCCAACGAACATTTTTTCGGATTTTTCTAAGCTCGGTCATATTTTCTACATTTTCTGAAAGATATGGATCTTTATATTAAAAGATATGATTTTTATATCCTAATTTTTTCTTCTCTTATTTTTCAATTGAAAATGTTGATCTTCTCCAACGGTCATTTTTGCGGATTTTTCTAACCTCAGGGTTATTTTCTGCGTTTTATGGAAGATTTGGATCTTTTTATTAAATGACATATTTTTGGGCCTAATTTTGTCTTCTCTTATTATTTAGTTGGAGGTGGCTATTTCCCGATTCCAACCGACATTTTTGTAGATTTTTCTAAGATCGGTGATATTTTCTTTATTTTCTGAAAGATATCGATCGGTTTATTAACTTATATGAATTTTTAGCCTAATTTTGTCTTCTCTTATTTTTTTGTTTAATATGGCAATCGCCTGGTTACAACGAATATTTTTTCAGATTTTTCTAAGCTCCTGTCTATTTTCTACATTTTTGTAAGATATGGATCTTTATATTAAATGATATGATTTTTATTGTCTAATTTTATCTTCTCTTATTTTTTCAGTTGACAATGGTGACCTCCTGGTTCCAACCAAAATATTTGCGAATTTTTCTGAGCTCGAGTCTATTTTCTAAATTTTGTGAAAGATATGGATCTTTTTATTAAATGATATGATTTTTTGGCCTAACTTTTCTTATTTTTTTAAGTTGAAGATGCCGATCTCCTGATTCCAACGGACATTTTTGCGAATTGTTCTGAGCTTTGGCTATTTTATACATTTTATATACGATATGGATCGTTTTTTAAATGATATGATTTTTGCACTTATTTTTAAGTTGAAGATTGTGATCTCCTAGTTTCAACGGACAATTTTGTTGATTTTTCTTAGCACGGGTCTATTTTTTAACATTTACTTGGTTTATGTGAGGAAACCATGAAGTGATCACAGACGACAGCACTGAGGATGAGGAGTTCAATATGAAGTGTTGGGAATGGTCTAATAGTTTAAGCTTGATGTTTATACGAACGACCATGGCAAATAACATTAAGGGCACAATTCCACAAATTAAAAAAGCAAGCGAATATCTTAACCTTGTGGAAGAACGCTTTTGTTTTGGTGGATAAGTCTCTTGCTGATGCATAAATGTTTTAACTTATATCCATAAATCAATAGGACTAAGAGCATGCAAGAACATATCATTGAAGACAAACATTGCAGCAAGACTTAAGTCATTAAGTATTCAAGTGGATGATTCCTTCCTCGTTCAGTTTATACTGAATTCATTACCTTCTAAGTATGGAGCTTTCCAAATAAATTATAACACTATAAAGGACAACTGTGATATTAATGAATTAACTGAAAAGCTCATTCAGGTGGAAAACAGGTTAAAGAACTTTGGAGGACACTCCGTTAACTAACCATTAATTGAACTGCAAAGTTGCTCAAGCCAAAACGTAAGAAATTCACGAGGAAAGGATCTATTAAAGGTGAAAATTCTAGAAAGAAGGAACATTATGGGAATAAGTGTCGTTTCTACAAAAAGAAAGGACATTGGCAGAAGGATTGTCTCAAATGTAAGGCATGGTTTTCAAAAGAAAATGGATCTCGTTCGATCCAAAGCACAATCCTCAGGAAGAACTATTTGTTTATGGGGAATCATATGAAGGATCCTATTAAAGCATATGAACTTATCATCTAGTCCTTGATACTGGCTATCAACTGGACTTAAGTATGACTCTTTATGATCCGACAATTACCAGGAATCCCTTTTCCCTTCTGAAGTTGGATTTATGTGGTTATAAATGTAAATCTGAGCATAGATTTCTTAATTTGTATAATCATGTTCAACTTGTTGATTCAGATATACTTATTGATGGATTGTGTAAATTAAAAATAATAATGAATTTTCTGAACCCTTGTAGATCTTTACTTTTTATTAAATGATATGATTTTTATATCCTATGTTTGTCTTCTCTTATTTTTTTCAGTTGGAGTGGCAATCTACTGGTTCCAACAGACATTGTTGCGGATTTTTGTTAACTTAGGCAATATTTCAAAATGTTCTGTAAGCTATGTATCGTTTATTAAATGATATGATTTTTATAGGCTAATGTCTTTCCTTTTTTCAATTGAAGATGGTGATCTCTCGGTTCCAACAGACATTTTTGCGGATTTTTCTTAGCACGGGGATATTTCTAAATTTTCGAGAAGATACGTATCTTTTATTAAATGATATTATTTAATGGCCTGATTTTGTCTTCTCTTATTTTTTTCAGTCGAATATGACGATCTCCCGGTTCCAACGGACATTTTTACAGATTTCTTGAGCTCACGACTATTTTCTACATTTTCTGGAAGATATGTATCTTTTTATTACATGATATGATCTAATGGCCTAATTTTATCGTTGAATATGGTGATCTCCCGGTTCCAACTGACAATTTTGTGGATTTTTCTGAACTCAGGGCTATTTTCTATATTTTATTGAAGATAAGTATCTTTTCATTATATAATATGATTTCTGTAGCATAATTTTTTCTTCTCTTATTTTTCAGTTGAAGATGGCAATATGCCAGTTCCAACGGACATTTTTGTGAATATTTCTGAACTCGGGACTATTTTCGACATTTTCTGTAAGATAAGGATATTTTATTAAATGATATAATTTTTCTAGCCTAATTTTTTCTGCTTTTATTTTTTAGTTAAAGATGGCGATCTTCCGGTTCCAATAGACATTTTTGCAGATTTTTATGACTTCTGGGCTATTTTCTGCATTTTATTGAGGATATAGATCTTTTATTAAATGATATGCTTTTTATAGCCTAAATTTGTATTTGTTTTTGTTTTTCAATTGAAGATGGCAGTCTCCCAGTTCCAACGGACATTTTTTGTGGATTTTTCTAACCTCGGTGATATTTTCTATATTTTCTATAAGATATTGATCGTTTTAATAAATAATATGATATTTTGGCCTAATTTTGTCTTCTCTTATTTTTCAGTGATGATGACGATTTCCGATTCCAACGAACATTTTTGTGTTGATTTTTCTGAGATCAGTCTATTTTCTATATTTTCTGGAAGATATGGATCTTTCTATTAAATGATATTATTTTGAGCCCAATTTTGTCTTCTCTTATTTTTCAGTTGAAGATGGCAATCTACCTATTCAAACGGACAATTTTGCGGATTTTTCTGTACTGGGAGCTATTTTCTACATTTTATTGAAGATATGGATCTTTTTATTAAATGATATGATTTTTTCACCGAATTTTGTCTTCTCTTATTTTTTCGTTAAAGATGGCGATCTCCCGGTTTCAACGAACATTTTTGTAGATTTTTCTGAGCTCTGGACTATTTTTCTATATTTCTGGAAGTTATAGATCTGTTTATTAAATAATATGATTTTCTGGCCTAGTTTTGTCTTCTCTTATTTTTTCAGTTGAGAATGGCGATCTCCCGGTTCCAACGGACATTTGTACAGATTTTTCTGAGCTCTGGGCTATTTTCTACATTTTTTGTAAGTGATGAATCTCTATATTAATTGATATGATTTTTATAGTAAATTTTCTCTTCTCTTATTTTTCAATTGAAAATGGCGATCTCCTGGGTCCAACGGACATTTATGTATATTTTTAGAGCCAGGGGCTATTTATATATATTTTCGAGAAGTTATGGATCTTTTTATTAAATGATATGATTTTTGGCCTAGTTTTGTCTTCTCTTATTTTTCAGTTGAAAATGTCGATCTCCCATTTCCAACTGACATTTTTGTAGATTTTTCTTAGCTCGGAACTATTTTCAAAAGTTCATTGAAGATATGGATCTTTTTATTAAATAATATGATTTTTATTAATAAGTTTGTCATCTCATATTTTTTAATTGAATGTGTCGATCTCCGGTTCCAACAAATATTTTTGCGGATTTTTCTGACCTCGAGGCTATTTTCTAAATTTTCTGGAAGAGATAGATTGTTTATTAAATGATTTGATTTTTGGCCTACTTTTTTTTCCCTTAGTTTTTTAGCTGAAGATGGCGATATCCCGGTTCCAACAAACATTTTAGGGATTTTTATGAGCTCCGGGCAATTTTCTACATTTTCTGTAAGATTTGAATCTTTATATTAAATGATATGATTTTTATAACCTAATTTTGTATTCTGTTATTTTTTTAGTTGAATATGGCAATCTCCCGATTCCAGCGGACATTTTTGTGGATTTTTCAGAGATCGGTGCTATTTTTCTACATTTTCGGGAAGTTATGGATCTTTTCTATCAAATGATATGATATTTGTTGGACAAATTGTGTCTTCTCTTATTTTTTAAGTTGAAGATGGCGATCTCTCGGTTCTAACAGACATTTTTGCAGATTATTCTGACATCGGGTCTATTTTCTAAATTTTCTTGAAGATATGGATCTTTTTATTAAAGTATATTATTTTTGGCATAAGTTTGTCTTCCCATATTTTTCAATTAAAGATGGCGATCTCCCGGTTCCAATAGATATTTTTACAGATTTTATGAGCTCGGTTCTATTTTTTACATTTTATGGAAGATATTGATCTTTTTATTATATGATTTTATAAACTACGTTTCTCTTCTCTTATTTTTATCAGTTGAAGATGGCGATCAACCAGTTCCAATGCTCAATTTTGCGGATTTTTCTTAGCTTGGGGCTATTTTTCTACATTTTCTGGAAAATACGTATCTTTTTATCAATTGTGATGATTTTTGGCCTAATTTTGTCTTCTCTTTTTCAGTTGAAGATGGCGATCTCTTAGTTCCAACGGACTACTGTGTGGATATTTTTACGCTACGGGCTATTTTCTACATTTTTTGTAAGATGCAGCCACTACTAGGAAACTGAGTATCCGCCACGGATTATCCGCCACAGACTAAATCCGTGGCAAATGTGGAAAATATTAGCCACGGAAAGGTGGTGGCAAATAATCCGTGACTAATAATTATTACCCACGATAAATGTCATGGCAAAAATATATTAGTCACGGAACATCCATCTACGATGTTAGCTGTAACAAAATCGTATTTATAAGAGAATTTTTGTGGCTGATATTGCTAAACAATCAGTAAATTTTCGTGGCAATTAGATAATAGCACGGATCCACTTGCCTCGAAAAAATTAGCGGGCCTCTTTTTTTTCGCGCCTCTTTTTTCATCGTGTTAAGGGTTCCATCCGAACGGGGATTTAATCTCCTCATGTCTCTTTTATTTCCTCGCGTTTCATTGTGAGCGGTTCGAATCAACGAAAGGAGAATTAGGGTTTAGCTTTGGCGGACGGCGGACGGCGGACGGCGGACGGCGATTACTCAAACACAAGGTATCTCTCTTCCCTCTCACTCTCGCTTATCTCCTTCATTTTAGGGTTTGCGTGAGACGGGTTGCGGGGTCTAAGAGTTGATCGCGAGAGAGAGGAGAGGGTCACGGTGGCATGGGTTGCAGGGTCTCAGGGTTGGTGCATCACAATTTTGCTTCAATCGACCTCTTCGCATGAAATAATCCGAAAGAGAATACAAGAAGGTTTTCTAATACAAGGTTATGGCTCGATATTGTAGATGTAATCTAAAGATATTCTTTATTCCTTTCATTATTGGTTTCAACATGATAACCATTGAGACATATATCCTTAAAGCCTAGTAAATTTCTTCCAGATTTAGATGAATATATACTTTGTTAATACACAATTCTGTTCCTTCTGGGAGGATGATATGAGCTCTTCCAGAGCCTTCAATTAGGTTTGTTGGACCCAATATTGTATTGACTGTTGCTTTGGATTATGCTAAAATTTCAAAATAATTTTTTCTTTTTCAGAATTTGTATGTGTTGTTGCAAAGTCTGCTAGATAAAAACCATCTTCGTTCATTTTGAAATTAATCAATCTATTAGTAGAATCCATGTCACTTCAAAAATGCTAAAAAAATTATGTTATTCATAATTATAAAACACATTAGAAATAATGCTACGTTAATACATCGGAAAATCATCAATGAACTGATTAATTTTTTTAAAAGGATCCTCAAAGAAATCCGAAACATTAAGATGAGTAATATCAACTTCATCAACATTATCGAGAGAGAGGAGATCCAACCCATCTCCCGGTGGTAAGTTTCTCGCCACCCGATCCAATCAAAATTTCATCTTTGATATTCAATCGATGGATTTGGCTGCTATATGCAATCTTGTTTCATCAAACTTAAACTAGAATTGATGGTTGTAATGATGCTGTGTTTTGAAAGGTGGCCTCTAGAGATACGAATCGAAATTTAAGAAAAAATGTGCTAGTCTGTATGTGAAATTGAAATTGAAATTGTAATGATGTTGTGTTTGCGAAATTTAAGAAATTGAAAGATGTTTTGAAAGGTGGCTTATCCGTTTGTGAAAATTCTAGCACTAAACATTGTTTAGAGATATCCTAGTCTCTAGATGATCTCGGTTGGTAGGACCAAACCAACAAATTAGAACTCTCACAATCCAACTTGTTATGAATAGATATACGAATGAACCCAAGGCTTGAAAAACCATTTGGACATTTACGAATGCTAAGTTATCAGAGATGATATAAACATAAAATAAAGGAGTTACATCAGCAACAGATCAGAGATGATACCAACAGAAAACAAATCTCCTTCTTCTTCTTCTTCTTGGTTTTTTGTTTATTTAGGTTATCCAGACATTAGCCTTCTATATATAATCTTTTTGACACTAGTTACAAATGAAGTTAGAGCATTCACTTGCTTTCCTTAAGATTAAAACACACATACCCACTTTTTTTGCACCAGAAAAACTTTTTTAATTTAGTTTAATTAGAGTTCATCTGAAATCTTGGCATATATGTCCTTTCTACCAATTGGATCGCAGTTTTGTACACTACATGCTAATTTCTTTCATTAATATTTTGGCCATTATTTCTGTCTCTTTTCCCTTTCTGTTTACATAAAACTCTAGCTTAATCTTTATAAAGTTTCACCATGCAATCTTTTTGCATGAAACGAGAATATCATATCGATCAATATGATCTTTGTTTGTTTCATGTTTAATGTTATTTATTAATAAGAGTAGAGATAAACTAAAGACTGGGTTGATGCCAGCAATTCAATACGTTAGTTATCATATTCCATTCTATATAATTATCATAAACTGATCCATTCTCTTTTCCTTTTTCTCCCGAATGAATTGTCTTATACTTGATTCCATTTGCATTTGACACTACAAGTGACATTCTCTTTTCAGGTGATAACCAACTTTGCACATACATATGAAACTGCATGAAAAAACATAAAAATTCAACCCACACAATTTTCCAGTAATTATCCTTCTCAATTTTCTTATTTTTTCTTCAACATCATGCCTCTCTCTCTCTCTCAGAGTTGAGGCTTCCTAAGTCTATTATACTGTTACCGTTTTGGATAGAAAAGTATATTTAGAGTCAGAGTTTGGCATTTGGCATGAGGATGTGTTTTGAGGAGTGAGTTATTCTAGTCTGAAGTTTGTATACGAATTTGGAGACAAAGGGACAAAAAGGTCCATAGGAGTGCCAGAAAAAAATTCAACTGGCCTCAAATCCAATTCATTGACCTTTTTGTACATGTAAGAAAGCGGCTGGAGGTTAAACCCCAACAGCCTTAGCAATTTGCTTAATGGAAAACTGTTACAACTTCACAAACAATTAAGAACTGATCAGCAGTTTTTACGCTGTGTTTTCATTGGTCATTAATTGATCATAATCATCAATTAACTAACAACAATAAAGTTTTGCAAGAGTGGGAGTGTTCTGAGTACATACCACAGTGTGTGACCAGATCGTAAAATGCCAGAAAATAAATTAAAAAACTTACTTTAACCGAATTAATTAATCAGCATCATACCAAAGCATAAAAATTAAAAATAGATCAAGTGATGTCATAAAAGATAATCACGGTGTAACTTCGAAATGTAAGATGATATATTCAATTGTGACCCGACATCGCAAAAAGTGATTAATTTAATGTAATAATATATGAAGATATGGGCATAAATTACAAAAAACTAAAAGCATTCACTTACATAATCATCCTAAATCTATATTTATCCGTCAACCACAAAACCTTGGACGCGAATGCAAAGGGGTAGTAAATTCCAAGTGGATTTCTCTTGGTGGTCCTTAACAAATCTTATTATGATACATACAGTCTTCAAAAAGCTTGGACAACTATTGGGCGTCATGTTGGTAAGATCTTGGAGGAGGATTCATGAGATTCTCTCCTGCAGAAACACGGGACCAATCGAGTTTTCAAATTGCAATGGCATTGTCTCTTTCTCAATTTGGGAGGGCCACTTGGTCTCCCTCCCAACAAAATTTATGTTTGGATTGCGTTTTTCTTTTTTTGGTCACTTTGCTGGTTTCCATGACAAATTTAGATATCTTCATCCGGTCATTGTTCTGTGAAATGGATTGCCTATGGATCACAAGGTTCACATCTGAAGATGAAGTTAGCCCTTCAAAGTAGGTACAGATTCATGTCTAAGGAAAAGCATTGATTGGAGCAAGGAGTGATATCAATCCTACACCGGCAGTTAGTGGGTTTGAAAATCTACCTGATTGATCAGATAGATTAAGGTCATGCAACTAGAGTAGGAGACATCAAATAGGATGATAATTAGGTTGACGAGGTGGACAAATGTATTCATGGCTTCTGCAGACAAGGTGACATTGCATATTAAGATCGACTGTAAATTTAGGGAACAATAGGGTGATAATTGAAGATGTAGAGGAGGTATGAGAGATCCACTAGAGAAATTTTTGATTAGTTTATTCAAGCTTTCATGCATGTATCTTGTTTATGGCCTCAAGCTGAATTCATGGTTTTGCTTTTGTCACTGTCGTACAACCAGTATTGCTCCTGTTGGCCACCCATAATCTAGTAGTCTATTTTCATCTTCTCACTTGCTGTAACCCAGATTTACTCCAAGCCCTGACTTACATTTTCTATAAAATTTTATATTTATTGATTGTTATGAAGAGCACCCTCAG
Source organism: Scilla litardierei (assembly GCA_030789695.1). Taxonomy (NCBI): domain Eukaryota; kingdom Viridiplantae; phylum Streptophyta; class Magnoliopsida; order Asparagales; family Asparagaceae; genus Scilla; species Scilla litardierei. Next base: position 167,882,910 of record CM061141.1, read on the forward strand.
ATATGGCTAAATTTTACAAGTGTAGGTAAGTTTGACAGCCTTCCATTCAGCCTTAAGCTATTATGTTTCCTTGTATAAAATGTTGGATTCCTACCACTATGAAACTTCTCTCAGGCGTACACTAACATTATTCAAGTGGATTGAACATAAATGAGTCTACAACACTGGCAAACTGTGTACAAAGTTAAGCACCCTCTAGGGATAAAAACAATGAGACCTGATGTAAGTTGCTTAAACAAATTATAGAAGAATACAAGTCATTTTGATGGACAAGTTTGTTATTTAAACTTGTTATATATATCTCTCTCTAAAAGAATGGAGACCTAGCAAATCACACACACAAAATGTTTGACAAAATTCCCAAGAGGGACATCAAATCCTTCACACTATACATGAATAATATCCTCATATGGACAAAAAGGTCCATAGGAGGTACATATGTACTACTCGACTCTGGCTTCGGAACTTGTTTTGCACTGACTTCAAGCGTGTTGGATGAGATAGAAAATTGCTCAAACTTAACCATTGATCTGGCTTCCTGCTTGCCTTCTGCCAAATGTTTTGGATGATTTCTTTGTTTAGGTTCTATCCTTCAGTGATCATTTGTCTGCCTGCCTATTATTATTATTCTTGAGTCGCAGTCTTAGAGTTGCAAGTGTGATCTAGTAGATATCTAAATTCCTTATTGATGATTTATTGACCATATTTCTGGGATCATCTAGAAGATATCTAAATTCCTCCAAGACTGTTATTAGCCATAACCAAGCCATTTCACACATAAGTGATGATCCCACAGTTGTGCTTAGACAAGTCGCATGTCACTGCTTTTTTATGACCAAGAGAAAGTTGTACCAAGGTGAGAAACACACCTAATGTAGTGTTGGTTCTTTCATTTTGACCTTAATATCTGAATAATTGACTCGTGTTGCTTCTTCTTTTTCATGGAAGAGAGCATAATTCATAATGCCATTGACATATCAAAAATTCTGTTTGCTGCAAATCTGCGGAACCCTTTTAGCATCTTCTTGTACATATCAGAAATATCATTAACATGTATAGTCCATATCAGAAATCGGTTGATCATGCTGAGTGATCAACATGTAATGCCATTGAATGTCAGTATCTGATTGGTTGGCTTTTTGTAGTTTAATAAGTTACAGTGTGTTGTGGATTGTTTTGTCAGCTTAGTTCTCTGATATCAAATAAACTTATATCTCATTCTGAAATTTATTATAGATGCGGCCGGTTCCTGACAAGTCATTTATGGAAATATCAAATGATGATATGCATAAAGACCAATGATACCAAGATGGGATAGACGCATTTTTAGCGTTCTCTGACAGTAACCCACTACGATTGTCAACTGCCGAAATTTATTGTCCATGCAAGAAATGTCAGAACAATTTTAAATATCACAAGATTATTGTTCGTTTCCACTTGTCTGCGAACGGATTCGATCCATACTACAAGTTTTGGAGTAACCACGATGAAGGTGTGGTAACTGAGGATATGCTTCAAGCAGAGCCACAGATCATGCATGCAGGTCAACGTGCAGATACACAGGTGCCATGCTGGAAGACATTCTTGCTCCACCATTTGCGACTGATGATTTTTCAGAGGATGCAGAGACATCAAGTGACATTGATCGTTTGATTAAATTAGTGAATGACAACGAGTCGGATTTATACGAAGGATGCTAGTATACAAGGCTATCATTCTTGATCAGACTTCTTCATATCCAAACTCTTAGCGGAATGGCTGTTACACATTTTGAGATGTTGTTGGATCTGTTGAGAAGGGAAATTCCTGGAGGTGAGAATAGTATTCCTGCAACTCATTATGAAGCTAGCAAGATCATTGATACGTTAGAGCTTGATTACAAGAAAATTGATGCATGTCCCAATGATTGCATCCTTTATTACAAAGAGAATAAGGATTTAAACGAGTGTCCAACCTGTCATGTACCACGGTGGAAAGTGCAACAAAGTACAGGTTCAAGCAAGGAAGGTCAAACAGTCCAAAAGAAGAAGAAAAAGATTGCTGCAAAGGTTCTCCGTTATTTTCCTATTATTCCTAGGCTGCAAAGGTTATTCATTTCTGCTGAATTAGCTGGGAAAATGCGATGGCACGCAACCGGACGTGTAGATGATGGAAAACTGAGGCATCCTGCTGATGGTGAGGCATAGAAGCATATAGATAGAATTTATCCGGACTTCTCAAGAGAGCAGCGGAACGTTAGACTTGGTCTTGCAAGCGATGGATTTAATCCTTTTGGGGTGATGAGCTCTGGATGGTCGACCTGGCCTGTTTTGGTGACCCCGTATAACCTTCCTCCTCATATGTGTATGAAGCAGCCATACATGATATTGTCACTCTTGATCCCTGGAAAATATTCACCAGGTAATGATATCGATGTTTTCATGCAACCATTGATTGATGATTTGAAGCTTTTATGGGAAGAGGGTGTGAACGCATTCGACGCCTTTACAAAGCAAAACTTTCGCATGCGGGCTATTGTTTTATGGACAATTAATGACTTTCCCGCATATGGTAACTTATCTGGTTGGTCGACAAAGGGTAAATTTGCATGTCCAGTTTGCACAACAGGCTATGAGGGGAAATACTTGAAATTTAGCCATAAGCAATGCTTTTGGCAGCACAGAAGATGGTTGACTGCAGATCATAAATATAGAAGACAGGGAAGATTATTTGATGGTGAAATCGAACCGAGAAGAGCACCAAAGCAGTTAAGTGGAGAGGACATATTCGAGGCGCTTCATCCTTTGCATACAGTAAAGTTTGGCAAGAAAAGATATAGTAAAGATAACCCTCTTGGAGTGAGAAGGAAGATTGCAAAGGGAAAGGGAAAGGGAAAGGGAAAGAGAAATGAGAAATCAAGAACAAGAAAGCAACGAAAGTCTCGACCAGAAGAAGACACATCAGAGAGGACAATACTCCCAGTTGGATGGACAAAGTTCAGTATTTTCTTTCAGTTGCCATATTGGATGAGTTTGAAAATACGTCACAACCTGGACGTCATGCATGTAGAAAAGAATATTTGTGAAAATCTCTTATACACCATTTTACAAGACTCGACCAAGTCGAAGGATGGATTAAAGGCGAGACTTGATTTAAATCAATTGGAGATACGTCCTGAATTGCAGGCTATTCAGAAGGAAAATAAAAAGTATGAACTGCCACCATCATGTGTTACACTTTCTACAGATGAGATACATAACCTCCTTGTGTTTCTTAAGTCCGTAAAGACACCAGATGGATATGCTTCAAATATATCTAGATGTGTGCATGTAGATGAAAGGAAAATTTTCGGTCTTAAAACCCATGATTACCATATCTTGTTGCATCAGATGCTTCCGGTTGCAGTTCGTCATGTCGATAAGAGGCTGGCTTCAGTTTTGATACCATTCTGTGGTTTCTTTAAGCAGGTGTGCTCTAATGTGATAGATGTCGCTGAATTTGAGGAGTTAGAGAGACGTGTCATCCTTACATTGTGCAATATGGAAAAAAATTTCGCGCCATCCTTTTTCACAATCATGGTCCATCTCACTGTGCACCTGGCACAGGAGGCACGTGTTGCAGGACCAGTACAATATCGGTGGATGTATCCCGTTGAGAGGTACATGCTTGTTCCTGTTAATGCTCTTTGATGGAGACAATCTGTACACATATATTAAATTATTTTTATTATTTTAAACCCACAGATTCTTAGGGTTCATGAAACAACTAGTTCATAATCGTGCAAAACCTGAAGGATCTATAGCAGAAAATTATTCATCACACGAGACCCTGATATTCATCTCTCGTTACTTGCGGGATGTTGAAACAAAGCTCAATCGACAGCCAAAAGTGATGGATGCCGTCTTCTATAATGACCGTTTGGAGGACACACGATGTAATATGATGGATCTTGGCCAAGCCCATGCATATGTTATAAACAATCTAACGATATTTGACTCATATCGCAGGTAATAAAGCTAAGTTTTGCGCCTTTTATATCTACCGATGTTTTAAATCATATGTTAGGTTAGCTTTGTTTATTTGTATCGCAGCCGTCATAAGATAGAGGTCATGAAAAATATGAATGCCAAAACTTTTGGCAAAAAAGTTGCGGACGCACACTCCAAAGAATTTCCTGGATGGTTGAAAATTCAGGTATTGGCACAGAGTAGACATGTTAACTATATTATTATAGGAAAATTAATATTGAGCTTATTAATATAGTAATATCTTTCATACTTTTCATGAAGGTTCAACGGCAAATTGATGGAGGTGCAAAACTAAGCGATGACATTCAAAGTTACGCCAGAGGTCCTCATGGCACCGTACATCGTTATGGAGGGTATTGTATCAATGGTTTTAGATTTAATACCACTGACGTCGAGAAGGAACGATGCACGCAGAATAGTGGAATCTTCTCATCTTTCTCACAATTATCGTATGCTAGTAACAAAGATCAACAACCCAAAGAAGGCCAAATCTTCTACTATGGACAGGATGAAGATGTTGTTGAGATTTTTTATGGCTATCAGAAGGATGTTAGCCATGTGTTGTTTAAGGTTCGTTGGTGTGAGCAAGGTAAACAAAAGGACCCATTTGGCTACACGGTTGTAAATCTAAACAAGGAAATCTACATGAATGACAAGTACATGCTGGCTACCCATGTAAAACAATGTTTTTACGTAAAAGATATAATGGTAGACGATGCTTGGGTTGTTCTTCGAAATCCGCCAAGAGCCTATGCATACGAAGATGTTCCTGAGGATGATAATGAAGACGGCGACGACGACGTTGTAATCTTAGTCGATGAAGTTGTGGCCGAGTTTTCAATCGAGCAAAATAATGAAACGGCTGAGGATATTATACTGTTGCGTACTGATATGCCAAACTTGGAGATACAGGAAAATGTCATTGAAGATGAAGACGACGTAATCATAACAGAAGAAAGCCCAAGTATTAATTTAAGAAGCAGAGTTGAAGATCTTTCAACTGGTGTTCGGACTCGATCACAAATGACGTCAACATCAAAATCGTGAAATTGCTTTAGTAAGCAGAGTAGAAGATCTTAAACTGGAGTATCCTAGCTGGATTTTGTCTCCTTTAATCACAACCACTATGACACTATACATCATGCTTTAGCTGTTGGGTTTCAATGAATCTGGTTTTTTGCTTGCATCAAAAACCAAAAATCACGTTGAACATAGATTTTCTTTCATGGCTGTTATTGAGTTTAAACGTGTGGTCACCCTGTTATTGAGTTTAAAGGTGTGGTAAATTTTATATTTCTGTGTCTTCTAAGTTCAGGTTTTACCATTTCCTCACTCACAACATCTACCATATTTCTGCTGCAACTGTCTTTGCAATTAAATTCATGACATGTCAATGGGTATCCAGTAAAACTTCAAAATCTACTGAAATTGCATTCCTGTCATTGTTATTGTGAACTTTTTTACATGCTAACTTCACTGTTTCTTGTTGCTCTTTAGCAAAATAGTGCATTAAGAACAAACTGTAGGTTTGATAGTTGATTCACTGTTTTGCACTTACTTCATCCCAAAGATAGTTAACATTGTTTTTATATGCTTTCTAATTCCAGAGAATTGACATTCATGTCAATTTCAACATTCTAATTATGTTATCAGTCTTTAAGTTACAATAATATGTGACATAATTTTAGCTTTCTAATGCTTATACTCTGTCGATGTTTATTTCTTCTCGAATACATGGCATAAGTTAGAGTAAGTGCATCATTACCATTTTGTACAAATTCATCTATATTATGTCCTTGTACATATACATGGCATAAACCATTGGTTCACTCTATATTATGTGGAAAAGATGAGCAATTCTTCGGTCTACCGCACGTTCCTAACCTGCATTGCAGTGGGATTATGTAAATTGATTTCAAGAAATTCCTGCTGTCAGTTTTTTGTTTGCACGAGGGCTCCCATCTATCTGGGATGTATTAATTACCAGAAGAATTGGCTTATACTAGTTTGGCACCCCTATGGTTGATGAAATATGTGAAATCTCATCTCCTGTGGTTGTTGAGGAAATAATTATACTGAGGCTATGTGTTTATCCAAGATGCACACAAATCTCATAAGAACGAACAAACTAAAGATGCACACAAATCTGGAGGAAGCCATGGGGTAGTTGGATGTGATTAGGAGTTGGACTCACAAAGTGAGCACCAACTACTACGTCTTCTTTGTCCAGTTAAGAATTTGTAAGACAAGTTTTATCCATGTATGAATACTATGATCAGATGTGCCATGTAGGACACATATTGGACGTGCGCGTCAGTCATACATATCATGGCCTTTTTTCACAATTTGGACACACATTGGATACGCATGTCAAACATACGTTAGCATGTCGTGTTCATGTTGCATGATTGTGCCCATGCAACATAGATTGTAAATTATGTTCTACAACTATGATAAAATGGAATTGAGAAAGAATAAAAGTTGATAATATCATCCATATTTTACATTGAACATACACTATTTTGTGAGATGTGCAATTAACAAAATGTAAGAGATCCCAATTTACTCTCCATAATAATAGGCTACATTGCATGAATACTGTAATCAGATGTGCCGTGTCGGACACATATTGGACACACACGTCAGACATACATGTCATGCATTTTTTCACAATTTGGACACACATATTGGACACACGTGTTAGGCATACACTAGCGTGTCATGTTCATATTGCATATTGTGACCATGCAACATGGATTGTAAATTAAGTTGTACAATGTAACGACTGGTTTTCATGAATCTGGATTTATTATATTATAATATATGTTTTGGTGGATTTTCTCCTCGTGTGTGGTTTTCGTCTCCGTAACTTTCATTTTCGATCGTTTCGTCGTGTTTTCTCGTTTCTTCCTTAGGATCGTCAATTTCGGAGTAAGTCATTCATGACGGGCTTCATAACGGTCGTATCTTACTATTAGATCAAGCCTAGGAGTCTTAGGAATCGATCCCGGAGCACCGCGCTCCGTATCGGAACTTTTGGTGCTTATTAGCCGGTGTAAGAAGGGGCACCGACCGACTAGATGACGATCCAGTCGGTCGGCAATCCTTCTTGAACCGACTAGTTGGCTTTCTAAATTATTCAGGAGTTACTGTTTATCGTTAGTCGGTCTAAGAAGGTTGGTTGACCGACTAGGTTGCAAACTAGTCGGTCAGCAATGCTTCTTTAACCGACTAACTCTTCAACTAATTTTTGGTATCAATACTGTTCACTCTTAGTCGGTCTAAGAACGTTCATCGACCGACTAGATGTCAAACTAGTCGGTCAGTATTTGTTCTTCGACCGAATACATCTAAATCCTATTTTCGTTCAGAAGTTACTGTTTACACTTAGTCGGTCTGCGTTTGTCGACCGACCGACTAGATGTCAAACTAGTCGGTCAGTGGTTGCTCTTTGACCGACTAATCTGTGTTAAAACCCTAATTTCTGGGCAGCCGCCAGCCCATCCTATTTAAACCCCCCAAACGTTTTCTTCTTCCTCCACTCGACCCAAAACCCTAATTTCCCCCCTTTGAGCCCCCATCTCCCTCAAGCCATCATTCCTTCATCCCAAGCTCATCCTCCATCATCCAAACCCTCCCTTGTCACAACCCATCTCTCATCTTCCCAAAACCTTCATCAAAACCCCAAAATCCACCTCCAAACCCATTTCTCCAGATTTTTCCCTCATTTCCAGATCTGAGCCGGATCGTTCTTCCGTTGCCGTGGTTGCTCGGCATCGATCCTCCGCCTCTTCACGATAATACTCGATTCCTTTAGTTTAAGCATAACCCCCATTGACATGTGTGAAACCCTAATAAAATGGATTATTAGAAAGTTAGGGTTCTAATAGGAAATCGATTTAGAATCATTGTTCTAATGATTGTTTTGCCATAACAGCGATCTATTCCGTAGTTAGCTTGTGACGACCTTCATTGCTCGTCAACCCCGGTATCAGGCAAGTGAAACTTGCTATCTCTTGATTTGGGCCATGTCTTAGGCCATTTACCATATTTTAGCGTAAAAGAGACTAAACGGTGAAAGGATAGCCGTTTAGACGCCATCGACCTAGCTTGACAACGAAGCTTGGTCCGTCACCCTCATCATGCTTGTATGTCACATTACTTTCAATTGACGGTATGCGAATATCTGTTCATGTCATTGCATCTTGCCTGTCACGTTTAAATTCAATTAACGGTACGCAATTATCTGTTCCTGGCATTGCATATTGATTTGTCATCGTGATTGCGTAGCACACGCTACAATGCTATTATTTTCCTGGCTCGTGTTCCAGAAGCGAGCACTGTAGTTGGAAACCCCAACGCTCGACACATATGCGTGGGGTACGAGATAAGCGGCCACCTGAGCCCCGAGTTGGCCTGATCCGCCACTCCGGCCAGCAGGCGAAATCTCTAGTGATAAGTGATTAATAGTGATACGAGATAAGCGGACTGAGCCACGAGCTGGCCAGCAGGTGGACTCTCTATGCACTAAGTGATAAACAGTGATAAGTGATTAATAGTGATACGAGATAAGCGGACTGAGCCACGAGCTGGCCAGCAGGTGGACTCTCTATGCACTAAGTGATAAATGATAAGTGATTAGTGATTTGGTAGCTTTGGCTACATCGTGCGTGCTTGTCTCTTCCTTTAAACTATCGCATCATACTTAACTGTCATGTCATTGCTTAATATTGAAAATGCTAGGTTGTTAGTTACTTTCAGTTTCCTTGCTCAAGTCTTTTAGACTTGCTGACATGTGCCCCTTTCTCTTTTGGGTGACGCATGTTAGACCTTGAGCCCGAGTTACTTGCTGAGGGTGAGGTGTTTGCGGACGCCGAGCTTGCGCCCGTGTTGGACGAGGACTTCGTGGACACTGGAGATCAGTCTTAGTGTCTACGTCTAGTTTTGTTAGATCTTTTGGGTTGTCGGTGCGTGGCACCTAGTTTGATACTCTGTTATATTCGCCTTTTGTTTGGCCTTGTTCTGGGCCTTTAGACTCTTTCTTTTAGCCTGGTGGCTTTTCTGTGATGTTGAATATTTTGTGGACAAACTGTGGGATTGGTATTTCATATCCGTCTCATATTATTATTATTATTGTTATTGTTGTTTCGTTTGAAATTACAGGGACCTGCTTATACTAAATTTACGCTTATTAGGCGTGAGGCTTCACAGCTCCACGTTTGAGCGGACCTTCTCACGTCTCGCCTCCATTTTAGGGAAGCGGGTCGTGACATACAAACATGGGTAAATGGAATTAAGATTAAAAGTTGATACCATCAACCATAATTTACATTGAACATACATTACTTTGTGAGATGTGCAATTCAAAATGTAAGAGAGCAGTCAACCGTAAGCAACCAATGTACTAAAACTGCTTGATAAATGGACCACTTGAGCACCTAGGGGCCTCTTTGAAACAGTGGCTCTTAAAAAATTGATTAGCAATTGGTCCTCTCTTCCTCCAACTATATAGTTTTAGGCTAAACTTCTTACACGTTGCTCTCCTAACCTTAATTTTTATCTTTTCCCCCTTATTTTGGCATTCACGGGCAGCATGTCACGTCATATTTATAGATCCACTGCCTTGGCAAGCTCAATTTTACTCTTCTTATAGATGCCAACCTCAACAATTTAAAGGGGGGGCAATGATAAAGTGATTTACTATAAACACAAAAGAGAACCAGTACTCCCAAGTTCAGAAATTGCAACGAACCCAGTAAATATTTGCTATGTATGCGCCAGTTGGAAGATCGAAAGTGATTGCAACTATTTCAAATGGGCTAATAAGACAAAAGGGACAGATGATCTTCTTGAAGGGATTTACAGGAGAGCTAGAAGGGTGATAATTGGGTTGAAGATGCCTGGAAGATATTATAAAATTAATGCATAAGAAGCATGAGGGTGCTAACCTTTTGAAATTGTTGGGGGTGATCTATTTGCGTCTAGTTATATTAGTATGTTGGTTTGTTGGTTTGTGGTGGTGTAGTATTCAGCGAGTAGAGGGGATCTTTAGAAATATATGTTGTTTTGTTACCTTTGTTGTATATGTCAGGCTATTGCCATATTAAATGTTTGGTTATCTTTTGCAAAGGGAGGACTTTCTTTCGCTCGATTTGTCTCCTTGTGAGGTGCTTTATGGAACTTGGTGGATGTGTTGATGTTAATGGTTGGGTTGTAAACTTGGCATAAGTTAAGTCGGCGTTGTATGACATTAGACTAAAGTTAAATCAAGAGCAAAATACTAATCAAGTACCAAATTTTAGCAAAACAATGAGTCAGAAAAATCATGGTCTAGACTCCAGTCAATGTGAAAAGCTTCTTTAAGCTTGGAATTCACGTGGATGTTAAACTCCAACATGATCACTGAACCACAAGTGAATGATCAGAAGATGCATATTTTGCGATGTTCATGACATGGAAACAAAAGCATCTGGTGTTCTAAGGTGTAGTAAATCAAATAATGAATCTTTTACTAATTGACATGAAAAATGATCAAAGTCATATTTTTTTTTAAAAAATGCAGATGAAAAGATTGAGGTATGCTCTTAAATTTGGAGCATCATCCCCCTCCTCTCGGCCCGCCGAGTCAGGTATGCATATATGGGTATTATATCATGTCTTCAGCTTAATTTACACGTATTACTATGTTGGATGACTAATTGCTAATTCACGCATTTCAGGCCAGCAGTCGACAGGGGGCCAGGCCACTGCCCCATTCTCTCGGCCCACAGGGTCAGGTATGCATATATGGGTATTATATCATGTTTGCAGCTTAATTATTGCATTTATTACTACGTTGGATGACTAATTGCTAATTCACGCATTTCAGGCCAGCAGGCGACAGGGGGCCAAGCCGCTGTCCCATTCTCTCGGCCCACAGGGTCAGGTATGCATATATGGGTATTATGTCATGTTTGCAGCTTAATTATTGCATTTATTACTACGTTGGATGACTAATTGCTAATTCACGCATTTCAGGCCAGCAGTCGACAGGGGGCCAGGCCGCTGCCCCATTCTCTCGGCCCACAGGGTCAGGTATGCATATATGGGTATTATATCATGTTTGCAGCTTAATTATTGCATTTATTACTACGTTGGATTACTAATTGCTAATTCACGCATTTCAGGCCAGCAGGCGACAGGGGGCCAGGCCGCTGCCCCATTCTCTCGGCCCACATGGTCAGGTATGCATATATGGGTATTATGTCATGTTTGCAGCTTAATTATTGCATTTATTACTACGTTGGATGACTAATTGCTAATTCACGCATTTCAGGCCAGCAGTCGACAGGGGGCCAGGCCGCTGCCCACAGGGTCAGGTATGCATATATGGGTATTATATCATGTTTGCAGTTTAATTATTGCATTTATTACTACGTTGGATGACTAATTGCTAATTCACGCATTTCAGGCCAGCAGTCGATAGGGGGCCAGGCCGCTGCCCCATTCTCTCGGCCCACAGGGTCAGGTATGCATATATGGGTATTATATCATGTTTGCAGCTTAATTATTGCATTTATTACTACGTTGGATGACTAATCGCTAAATACATGCATTTCAGGCCAGCAGCCGACAACAGTTCATATGGATGCATGTGGCTTAGAGGATATACCGATAGATACTCGGTCCATTGCATCCTCCCATGCCGCTAGTTATTCCACACAGATTCCTGTCGAGACGGTACAGTTTGTTCCGTATGACGCCAGTGTAGGGGACTCTCCTTTACCACCTGCTGCAGAGGCTTATAGATTGGTACGGTCCCAGAAGACTGCTATGGATGCACGCCAGGAGATTTTAGATTTGTTTGCATCAGTGGCAAATGCTAGGATGATTGCTGCCAGAGAGGAATGCTTCCAGCGAAAGGGTATGAAAACATATTTCAATTATGTTAAATAAGAAGATCATGTTATATAACATTTTATTTATATTGTATGATAATATCATTTTTTTCGTAGGCGGGGAGAAGCCACCAAAGGTTGGACGAGGATACACCATGATCTCACACCTGATTCCACCAAAAGGGCAGCGAGTTGTCATCCAGTGGAGCTACAGTGCCCCCATTGGAGAGTGGGGGGCAAGTTTACGAGATTTTTGGCTGCATTGGCCAAAAGGGCCGATTTCTTCAACATTTGCCTCGGTTGGTCCGATCAAAGATTTGAAAATTTGGTCATATGTTGGCGCTACATTAACGTAAGTATGTTATATTTCAATTTATTACTTTCATTATGTATATAATTTGTATATGATGTTTTTCGCAGAGGCATTACGTGCTGGATGGAAACCCAAACGCATGGGAGTTTTGTTTTAAGAAGATGAAGGATGCGTTGGTCCAGTGGCGTAATTACTTGAAGGATAGGATCTGGTTGGGTTACACAGCAGATTGGGAGCGCTGGTGGCATATGGACGCTCGAGCAGATCCCATCCAATTCTTTGGATCATGTGTCTATTGGGAGTCGCCAGATGGGATCGTATGGTTCAATTTTGGTTCATGTTAATATGTTTTAATATCCATTTGGCTGACATGCTTTTTTTAAAAGAGGATTGCGGATATTGCCAAGGCGAACCGCGAAAAGACACGAGAGTATGATCATCATGCCGGCTCCAAGAGCTACACCAGACATGCCCACGATTTGGCGCTACAGGTTATATGTTCAAATTTAATTTTTAGCATATAATTTGTTATAATGGGATATATGTCTAATGTCAGTCTATTTATTTATCTATTTGTTTTTAGGGCAAGCCGGATTTGGATGCATTGGTGGAGCGCACCCTTACGCATGCCCACCCCAAGTACGCTGATATGAATAAGCTGGAAAAGAATAAGCAGTTTCTTGTAAGTAATAACTAATGTTTAATAATATTGTTCATATTAAGTATAAATTTAATGTTGGTTGCATTTGTTTCAGGCTCTTCTGCGTCAGGCTGCAGCAAACCTCAGGTCACACTCTGAGGCAGGCTCGAGTTACTCTGGACCGCTCACCAGGGAGGAGGAGGATGGCCTCATTGCAGGGGTGCTCGGAGGGCCGAGGAAGAACCGGTATCGGTATAGAGGTTCAGAGAGTAGATACTATGGACAGTCGACCAGTTCGTCTTCATCAGGTCCTGAGAGTACCCGACGCCCAGAGCCCACCGATCCACCAACAGACATGCATGAGTTCACCGCCACGTTAACCAAGATGATAGAGAAGATTGAGAAGCATGACCAGGATTACCAGTTATTGCTCGCTTGCATGCCTCCAGAGATGCAAGAGAAATACCAGCATCTCCGTACTGATCTGGTAAGAATTTATATTAATTATTGAATTATGTGAATCTAATTAAAGTGAATACGAACAAATGATTAGTGGTAGATGAGAAGCTACTAGAAAATATATAGGGCTAGTTTCCTGAAGGAGGTTGCGAGGGAGTGCACATGAAATAACCTATAATTCCTAAAAAGATGACCAACTGGGTGATAAATTACATGCTGATTACATGATGATAAAGTACATGCTCCATCAACAAATAAATAAAATGGAAGTGACAACCATTAGATGAAAGCTAATAGCTCGAGTGTTTCTACTACTGGAACATCTTGTTTACTGTATATATTGACCGAGATGTAGAAGACTTCGAGCATGGTAGTTGGAGCAGATTTCCTATCATGATCATGTATTCCATGTATTTAATTTGATCTGCTATAGCCCCCACATTGAAAACTTAGTCATTCGCTCTTTATACTACGCCATTTTACCCTTTTGTTGGAGACCATGAGTGATTGTAGGGGTTCTTTCTATAAATGGTGATTAGTCCGTGCACCAGGGGCCTCTCATTGCCAACCCCAAAACGAAACGAACGGACATGCAAACAAACGCTTTCAGGCTTCTAACTGTGCAAATATAAGAGCAAAAGTTGTAGACTTTGTGATTATTGAGATTTCTACCAATATGATGGAGAGATGCAAATTCTGTAAAATATAACAGAACATAATATTCTGACTATTTATATATACACATGTTTTCTTCTTAAATCATTTTCAATAATGTCTCTGTTGAAACTTGGCATATTCTTATTAGCTGAAAGCTTGGGATGTAGTAATTTGTTACACCTAGGGATGTAGAGGATTTGAACCCAACAAATGCTGTTGATCCTGTTGAATCCAGAATTTACTGGTATGCACAGTGCATTAAGGTGACGTCACAAGCTTATAATGAGCTGATCAAGCATGACCTTTTAGGTTTGACGATCAGGACACATCTTATGGGTGCATCTTATAAAAGTAGAGTGCACCCCGAGGAGAGTCTAACATGGGCAATGTTTGGAATGTGCTGAAAGGTCAAATTCTTGATTTCTTCTGGAATCAAGAAGAATGCCAGAGGATATACATTGTAGCAGCCTTAAAATAGCATTGGTCATGCTTCTTAAGGACTAGACCCCAACGTAGTAATATATTCAGCTGACTCATGTTTGAATGGATCGGATTCATATAATGCTCAACTTTGCCTTGATGACTGGCTTTGGCTAGTTATTGTTCATGTGTCAGTCTTGTAAAAGTATTTCTTATGTATGGATATTTGATTCGCCTGGTTACGCTTGAAAATATTATATTGGTTTTATCTAGTTTTGCTTGTGTTTAGCTCATGTTCGGATACTTACGTTGTCAGGTTTTGCTTGTGCTTGGTTATTTGCTTTGTTTGACTTCGGTCCCATTCAGTTTTAATTCATCAAGATGTTAGCATTTTGATCATCTAGGACCTAACATAAGTCATTCGCGATGATAGGCACGCATGTACCGATAGCCTTGACCTCACAATACATTACCATTTATTGTTTGTAACTAGATCACCGTATCTATCTGTGTTGCAACTAAAGTTAATCACCCTCAACTATGATTATATGTCCACATGCATTTACTTATTTCGCAACCCAACTATGATGACACGGTAAGCTTATCAGGTTTTTAAAATTTTCAATATACATAAGTCTAAATTCAATGTATATTATCATGCCAAATATATTATTGTCCATATCCCATTCATGTCCTTTGAACAATGCTGCTATTATGAAAATTATTTTAAAATAGTGTAAATTCTGCAAACACCTCATGCATTGTGCCGTATGCATGTCTGTACTATCATATATATCTAGAATATCTGGTATGCATCAGCATTTTGGCATATGATGTTATTTCTAGGAAAACAACAACAATGTGATTTGCCAAGGACCAATTTTTTTATTTATGTTGTAAAGAATAGTTGTCTGTAGAAATTTACAGGATGTGGGTGTTGCTAGCCTTTTCCATGCCAAATTTACAGGATATCATCCAGTAGTTATATAAATTTTGCGTGTGATTCACAACCCACTCATTCCGTATTCTTTTTTCCTTTTCTTAACTATTCTTTCTTTTTGTTTCAGGAATTGCGTATGCAAGGAGGACAGAGTGGAGATCAGCATTGACGGTTAAATTGTTTTTTTTCTCAGTGTGATGTTGAGGGGGCCGAGGGGCTGTTATGTTTAGTTAGATTGAGAGTTTACTTTTTGTATTGAGAAGGTTGATGGGCCGTTGTGTTGATGACTTATGTGGAAACGTTTTGTATTGGATGGACCGAGGGGCTTTTACTTATATGTGGAAACTTTTTGTTGCTTTGTTTATTAGAATGTGTTGATGATGTTGTGAATTTTGATTGCACATGGATGTTTCTTTTTTTCTGCGAATTGTGAATTTTGACTGTACAATAATCTTTAAAGATTTTCTATTTTTTTAAAAAAAAATAAATAAATTAGCCACGGATTGTCCGTGGCTAATACACATTAGCCACGGCAGTCAACTAGGGAACACACCGTGGCTACCTTAATGTTGCCACGGAATTTCCGTGGCATTTAAATTTACTATGGCCACCGATTCCCGTGGCTAATGTATAATGGCGACGGAAAATTTTCCGTGGCAAAAACAATTTTGCCACAGTAATTCCGTGGCAAAAAAAATGTGTATTGCCACGGATGTTCGTGGCTAATACCTTGTAGCCACGGAAACATTTGCCACGGACGTCCGTGGCAAATGTTCCGTGGCTATTGTTTTCGCCACGGAATTGCCTCTATTGGCCACTGATTTTTTCGCATTAACAACTGCACTTTCCCCCACAGAACATTAGCGAGGGAATTTCTAAATGTCCGTGGCTAATGGCTTTTAGCCACGGATTTCAGGGTATTAGCCACGGATTTGTCCGTAGCTAATGCACAGTTTTCCAGTAGTGAGCTCTTTATATTAAAAGGTATGATTTTGATATCCTAATTTTGTCTTCTCTTATTTTTTTAGCTGAAAATGGCGATCTCCTTATTCCAACGTACATTTTTACAGATTTTTCTGAGCTCGAGTCTATTTTCTTTTTTAGAAGATATGTATCTTTTTATTACTTGATATGATTTAATGGCCTAATTTTGTCATCTCTTATTTTTGAGTTGAATATAGAAATCTCCTGGTTCCAACAGACATTTTTGTGAATTTTTTGAGATCGGGGCTATTTTCTACATTTTATTGAATATATGTATCTTTTATTAAATGATCTGATTCTTGTAGCCTAATTTTGTCTTCTCTATTTTTCAGTTGAAGATGGCGATATACCGGTTCCAACAGACATTTTGCGGATATTTCTAAGCTCGAAACTATTTTCTACATTTTTAGTAAGATATGGATTTTTTTATTAAATGATATGTTTTTTTCTAGCTTAATGTTGTCTGATCTTAATTTTCAATTGGAGATGGCGATCTCGCGGCTCCAATGGACGTTTTTGCTAGGAATGGCAATATTGCAGGTCGGGGCGGGTATTTAACTATCCAAGCTTGCCCTGAGCCATCTACAGGCCGGGGCAGGGCGGGTCGCGGGGCGGGGCAGGGCGGGTTCTTTCTTACTAAAACCGGGTCGGATCGGATCGGGCAGCTCGGTTCAGGTCATTACTTCCATCCGTATGAATCACAAATAAAAATTTTATTAATTGGGAGAATTTTGATTTATTTGGCAATTTGGAATTTGGAATTGGCCCAATTAGGAGAACAGTGGAATAGAGTATGAGTTATGGGTTATTCGCTGACTGCTTGGTCCGCATCAAAATAGTAAGGTTTTTTAGAACCTCAATAGTTTACCGGGTCGGGTCGGGGCGCATACAAAGCCCAAGCTTGCCCCGACCCGGCTGCGGGCAGGGTCGGGCCAGGTTAAAACTGGGTCGAGCCAGGTTGGACCGGGCGAGTCAGGCCATTACTGCCATCCCTAATATTTGCTGATTTTTCCAACCTCAGGGCTATTTTCTACATTTTATTGAGGATATGGATCGATATAATTTTTATAGCCTAAATTTGTCTTCTCTTATTTTTCAGTTGAAGATGGCGGTCTCCCGTTTCTAACGGACATTTTTGCGGATTTTTCTGACCTAGGTGATATTTTTTTATTTTCTGGAAGATATCGATCGTTTTATTAAATGATATGATTTTTGGCTTAATTTTTTCTTCTCTTAATTTTTTGTTCCTGATGGCGATTTTCCGGTTCCCATGGACATTTTTGTGGATTTTTCTGAGCTCGGGTCTATTTTCTGCATTTTGTAAAAGATATGGATATTTTTATTAAATGCTATCTTTTTTGGCAAAATTTTGTCTTCTCTTATTTTTCTGTTGAAGATGGTAATCTACCTGTTCTAATGGATATTTATGCGGATTTTTCTATACACAATGCAATTATCTACATCTTTGAGGATTTGGATCTTTTATTAAATTATATTATTTTTTCGCCTAATTTTGTCTGCTGTTATTTTTTAGTTTAATATGGCGATATATCGATTCCAACGGATATTTTTGCGTATTTTGCTTAGCTCGGGACAATTTTTCTCCATTTTCTGGATGTTATGGATCTTTTTATTAAATAATATCAGTTTTGGCCTAATTTTATCTTATCTTATTTTTAGTTAAAAATGGTGATCTCCCGATTCCAATGGACATTTGTGTGGATCTTTCTAAGCTACGGGCTATTTTCTACAATTTCTATAAGATATGAATCTTTATATTATTTGATATGATTTTTATAGCCTAATTTTTGTATTTTCTTATTATTCAGTTGAAAATGGCATCTTCAGGGTCCAACTGACATTTTAGCCAATTTCAGAGCTTGTGGCTATTTTTATACATTTTCGTGAAGTTATGGATCTTTTTATTAGATTAGATGATTTTTTGGCATAATTTTGTGCCTCTTTTTTTATTGAAGATGGCGATCTCTCGGTTCCAACGAACATTTTTAGGGATTTTTTGAGCTCCGGACTATAATCTAAATTTCCGGTAAGATATGAATATTTATATTGAATGATATAATATTTTAGCCTAATTTTGTCTTCTCTTATTTTTCAGTTGAAGATGTCGATCTCCTGGTTCCAACTGACATTTTTGAAGATTTTTCTCACCTCGAAACTATTTTCAAAAGTTCATTGATGTTATGGATCTTTTTATTAACTGTTATGAATTTTATAGACTAAGTATGTCTTCTCTTAATTTTAAGTTGAGGATGGCAATCTCCCAGTTATAACGGACATTTTTGCGGATTTTTTTTAACTTCGAGGCTATTTTCTAAATTTTCTGGTTATATTAATGATAAGATTTTTGGCCTAATTTTGTCTTCTATTATTTTTAAGTTGAAGATGGCGATCTCCCGATTCCAACAGACATTTTAGGGATTTTTCTGAGCTCCAAGCTTTTTCTACATTTTATGTAAGATATGAATCTTTATATTAAATGATATGTTTTTATATTCCTAATTTTATCTTCTCTTTTTTTAAGTTGAAGATGACGATCTCTCTGTTCCAACAGACATTTTTTTCGGATTTTTCTGAGATCGTTGCTATTTTTCCTACGTTTTTAGGAAGTTATGGATCTTTTTATTAAATGATATGATTTTTTGAATAATTTTGTCTTCTCTTATTTTTAAGTTGAAAATGGCGGTCTCCCGGTTCTCACAAACATTTTTGCATACTATTCTGACTTCAGGGCTATTTTCAAAAATTTTGGAAGATATGGATTTTTTTATTAGATTATAAGTTTTTGGCGTAAGGTTGCGTTCTCTTATTTTTCAATTGAAGATGGCGATCTCCCGGTTTCGACAGACATTTTTGCAGATTTTTATGAGCTTGGTGCTATTTTCTACATTTTATGGAATATATGTATTTTTTTATTAAATGATATGATTTTTATACCCTACGATTCTCTTCTCTTATTTTTTTTGCCGTTGAAGATAGTGACCTATCGGTTTCAGTGCACATTTTTGTAGAATTTTCTTAACTTGGGGCAATTTTTCTACATTTTCTAAAAAATATGCATCATCTTAATAAATGATATGATATGTTAGCCTAATTTTGTTTTTCTTTTTCCAGTTGAATATGTCAATCTCTCGGTTCCAACGGACAATTGTGCAGATTTTTTTAAAGCTCCGGACTATTTTCTACTTTTTCTGCAAGATATGAACCTTTATATTAAGTGATATGATTTTTATAGCCCAATTTGTCTTCTCTTATTTTTCAGTTGAAAATGGTGATCTTCTGATTCCAACGGACATTTTTACGGATTTTTCTAAGCTCGGGGCTATTTTTCTACATTTTCAAAAAGTAATGTGTCTTGATATGATTTTTTGGCCTAATTTTTCTTCTCTTATTTTTCAGTCGAAGATGTCGATCTACCAGTTTCAACGGACATTTTTACAGATCTATCTGACCTCGGGCATATTTTCCAAAATTTTCTGGAAGATGTTGGTCTTCTTATTAAATGATATGATTTTTGGCCTAATTTTGTCTTCTCTTATTTTTAAGTTGAAGATGGCGATCTCCTGGTTCCAACAGACATTTTTGCTGATTTTACTGAGCTCGTTGCTATTTTCAACATTTTATGGAAGATATGCATCTTTTTATTAAATGATATAATTTTATAGACTTCGTTTGTCTTCTCTTATTTTTTTAGTTGAAGATGTCGATCTACCTGTTCCAATGGACATTTTGCAGATTTTAATTAGTGGCAATTTTTCTACATTTTGTGGAAGATATGGATCTTTTATTAAATGATATAATTATTTGGCCAAATGTTATCTTCTATTTATTTAGTTAAAGGTGGCGATCTCTCGATTCCAACGGACATTTGAACGGATTTTTCTGTAAGATATGGACCTAGTTATTAAATGATATGATTATTATTGCCTAATTTGGTCTTCGCTTATTTTTCCGTTGAAGATGGCCATCTCCCGGGTCAAACGGAAATTTTTGAAGGTTTTTCTAAGCTCGGGGCTATTTTTTGCATTTTATGGAAGATATGAAGCATTTTATTAAATGTTATTATTTTTGGCCTAATTTTGTCATTGCTTATTTTTTTAGCTGAAGATGGCGATCCACTCTAAATTCCAACAGATATTTTTGCAGATTTTTTACCTCGAGTCTATTTTCTACATTTTCTGGAAGATATGAATTTTTTATCAAATCATTTGATTTTTGGCCTTATTTTGTCTTCTCTTATATTTCAGATGAAGCCGGCGATCTCCCGGTTCAAATGTACTTTTTTGCGGTTTTTTCTGAGCTACAGGCTATTTTCTACATTTTTTGTTAGATATGAATCTTTATATTAAATGATATGATTTTATAGCCTAATTTTGTCTTCTCTTATTTTTTTCGTTGAAAATGTTGATCTCCTTGTTCAAACAAATATTTTTTGCGGATTTTACTTGGCTCTGTATTTTCTGGAAGATGTGGATCTTTCTATTAAATGATATGATTTTTGGCATAATTTTGTATTCTCTAATTTTTCAGTTGAAGATAGTGATCTCTCTGTTCCAAAGGACAGTTTTACGGATATTTCTGAGCTGGGGACTATTTGCAGCCTTTTCTATAAGATATGGATCTTTTTATTAAATTATATGATTTTTCTAGCCTAATTTTGTCTGCCCTTATTTTCCAGTTGAAGATGACGATCTTCTGGTTCCAACAGACATTTTGCGGATTTTTCTGACCTCGCGGCTATTTTCTACATTTTATTGAAGATATGGATCCTTTATTAAATGATATGATTTTTATAGCTTAAGTTAGTCTTCTAATATTTTTTCAGTTGAAAATAGCGGTCTCCCGGTTCCAACGGGCATCTTTATGGATTTTCCTGACCTCGGGGCTATATTCTGTATTTTCTCGAAGAGATCGACCGTTTTATAAAATGATATGATTTTTTGGCCGAATTTTGTCTTCTCTTATTTTTCTGGTGATGATGGCAATCTCCCAGTTCTAACATATATTTTGCGGATTTTTCTAAGCTCTCGTCTATTTTTGTATTATCTGGACGATATCGATCGTTTTTTTAAATGATTTGATTTTTTGGCCTAATTTTGTCTTCTCTTTTTATTCGCTAAATTTGATGTGCTCCCGTTCCAACGGACATTTTTGCGGATTTTTCTGAGCTTGTGGCTATTTTCTACATTTTCTGAAAGATATAAGAATCTTTACGTTAATTGATATGATTTTTATAGCCCAATTTTGTCCTCTCTAATATTTCAGTTGATCATAGCGATCTCTGGTTCCAACAGACATTTTTTCGGTTTTTCTGAAATCGGTGCTATTTTCGAGATTTTGTGGAAGATATGGATCTTTATATAAATGATATGATTTTTATAGCTTAAATTTGTCTTCAATTATTTTTAAGTTGAAGATGTCAATCTCCTGCTTTCAACTGACATTTTTTGTGGATTTTTCTAAGCTCAGGACTGTTTTTCTACATTTTCTTGAAGATATGCATCTTTTTATTAAAGGATATGATTTTTGGCATAATTTTTTCTTCTCTTATTTTATTTCGTTTATGATGGCGATCTCATGGTAACAAAGGACATTTTTGCGGATTTTTCTGAGCTCCGGGCTATATTCTTCATTTTTTGTAAGAAATGAATCTTTATATTAAATGATATGATATTTATCCTAATTTTGTCTTCTCTTATTTTTCAGTTGAAGATGGCGATCTTCATGTTCCAACGAATATTTGTGCGGATTTTTCTAAGATCGATGGTATTTTCTACATTTTCTATAAGATATGAACCTTTTTATTAAATGATATGCTTTTTATAGCCTAATTTTGTCTTCTCTTATTTTTTTAGTTGAAGATGGCGATATCCCGATTCAAACGGACATTTCTGTGCATTCTTCTAAGCTCAATGCTATTTTCTACATTTTCTGGAAGATATGTATGTTTTTATTAACTGATATGATTTTTTGGCCTAATTTTGTCGTCTCTTATTTTTTCGTTGAATATGGAGTTCTCCATGTCCAACGAACATTTTGCGAATTTTTCTGAGCTCTGTGCTATTTTCTACATTTTCTGTTAGATATATATCTTTATATTAAATGATATCATTTTATGGGCTAAGTTTGACATCTCTTATTTTTCAGTTGAAGATGGCGATCCCCCGGTCCCAACGGACATTTTTGCAGATTTTTTGAGCTCGGTGCTATTTTCTACATTTTATGGAAGATATGTATCCTTGTTGATAAGCTCGTTGTCAGCTTCGTGTTGGCACAAACGGTGTGTGAATCTGATCTCTGGATCAAAAGATACAACCCTCCAAAGTCCGCTTCGCAAATCTGTAATATAGTCTGTGCATAAATCAATTCTCTGTTCTGCAGAATCGGCAGTAGTCTGTGCGTAAAGTAATCAGATACATCGTCTTCTAGAAATTGCAGTAAAGCACCCTGAGTTCAGAAAAATCCGAATAAATACTCGTTGGAATCGTGAGCTTGTCCTCTTCGACTAAATAATAATAAATGATAGATTTTTTGAGGATATCTGTCTGTGACTTGCAGATTTTGAAGGTTGACGCTTGGAACTTGGACTTGATAACCTTTGGTGCTTTTGAAATTGATAGCTTGGGCAATATCTTAATTAAACCTTGTATGATGGAGAAGTAGTTGCTTGTGCTTTGGCTTGATTCAATGTAAGCTTTGGTTTGATGAAGCTTTGAGATGAAGAGGTTTTGAGATGATGTAAACTATGAAGCTATTTAGAATAATACTCACGCTAAAGTAAAATGCACTGAATTAATACAGAGATTAAGATCAGAACAATATCACCATAGCATATAGCATTGATGTGTGATCGTCCAAGCACAAATGGTTCGTCAATCAGAGCAATGTGGAGAAAGTTATGCACTTTTCAGCATCGTTTGTCGAGCTCCTTCTTCTTCCTGCGAATTTGATGATCTCTTTGAAGTTTGGAGGAGAAAAAATTCACCCAAGATGAATGAAAATAAGTCTAGGGCCGGCCTTGTTTGCATGTTCTCTCTCCTAAGGGTGTTCCTTATAGAAATAGGGATTGTAGTTATAGTGCTTGGACCCAAGTAATTGGATTGAATCAAAACTCCTTGAAATTGATTTGATATCTCCAAATTGATTTGCTCTCATCTCATCTCTTTGGTCTAATGAACTTGGTCAATATCCTATTCAAAATAGAACTCCTTTTGTATCCAAATGAGATCTAATTTGAATCCAAATTCAATCAAATTTGACCAAGTCAAATCCCCTTAATCCAAATTGATTTGGACTTGATTTTGATCTCTTTTTGAATTTAATTTCTTATCACTCCATATCATGTTGACCAAGTCCAATTCTTGCAATTTACGAGATTGCCATCTCTGAGCTTTTGCTTGAATTTACATCTTTGCCATTACTCCAAATTTGCCAGATTGCCATTGATTAATAATCACATCATTGCCATTGATTGCTCCATGTTTATTTCCACATGAAAACACTTAACAAACACATCAAAAATATTCAAGAACGTTTGTTATCATCAAATAAGAAATCAACGATCGTTGTATCCAACAATAACACCACGGTTGTTGCGAGTAGCGGGGTTGTAGCATTTTACTATTTCTGCCAACCTAAGCTATCGGCCAATCCGAGCATCAAACGACTGAAATCTTGCCTACTATGACATCGATAGTGCAGCACCATCGTTTACATTGGAAAACTATAAGAATTCACTCACGGGTCCAATACTCAAGCAATTGCCATGGTTAACGATTTCTGGGACTCGCACAGATTTCGCAGGCATTGTGGGTAAATAAGAGGCCAAATGAGGAGCATCCGTGGTTTATACGTGAAGAGGAGGTTGTTTCTCAGACTTCCCATGAGATTTAGATTGGTATAAGCACACGGTTGTTGCGAATAGCAGTGTTGAAGCATTTTACTATTTCTGACAGCCCAAGCTATCGGCCAATCCGGACATCAAACGATCGAAACTTGGCTTCTACGACATTGATCGTGCATCACCACCAATTTACATAGGAAAACTATAAGAATTCACGCACGAGATCAATATACAAGCCATTGCCACAGTTAACTATTTTTGGGACTCACACGAATTTTATAGACGTTATGGGAAAAAAGAGGCAAAATGTGGAGCGTTTGTGATTTCTATACGAAGAGTTCGTAGTTTCCATGATTTCCCATTAGATTTCAATTGTGATAACCCTATGGTTGCTGCAAATTGTGAGGTTAAATAATTTTACTATTTCGGGCAACCTCAGTTATCGAAATATCTTGGGATATCATGGAAGCTACATCCTCTTCACATAGAAACCGCGGATGCTCCTCATTTGGCCTCTTATTTCCCCACAATGCTGGCAAAATCCTTGCAAGACCCAGAAATCGTTAACCATGGCAATTTCTTGTGTATTTAATCCGTGAGTGGATTTTTATTGTTTTCCCCTGGAAAACGATAGTTATGCACTATCGATGTCATAGGAGCCAAGATTTCGGCCGTTTGATACCCTGATTGGCCGATAACTTGGGCTGCCAGAAATAATCAATTGCTTCAACCCTGTTATTCGCAGTAACCGTGGGGGTTTCCCAATCGAAATCTCCATGGAAGTCATGGAAACTACCTCCTCTTCAGATAGAAACCCCAGACGCTCCTCATTTAACCTCTTACTTACCTACAAAACATGCTAATTCCGTGCGATTCCCAAAAATCATTGACCGTGGCAATTGCTTGTGTATTGAACCCGTGAGTAGATTCTTATTGTTTTCTCATGGAAAGCGATGGAGATCTACTATCGATGTCGTATGAGCCAAGATTTCTATCGTTTGATGACAGGATTGTCGATAGCTGGGGCTGCCAGAAATAGTAAAATGCTTCAACCCCGCTATTCATCGCAACCATGCAGTTATCCCACTCGAAATCCTATGGGAAGTCATGGTAACTACCTCCTCTTAATATAGAAACTGCAGACACTCCTCATTTGGCCTCTTATTCCCCACAACGCCGACGAAATCTGTTACACAATCAATTACCACGGTTAATGATTTTTGAGTCTCCCACAGATTTCACAGGTGTTGTGGGTAAAGAAGAGGTCAAATGAGGAGTGTTCTGAGTTTCTTTGTGAAGATGATGAAGTTTTCATAACTTCTCATGAGATTTCAATTAGGATAACCCCACGGTTGTTGCAAATAGTGGGGTTGACGCATTTTATTATTTTTGATACCCCAATCTATCGGCCAAGCTGGGCATTAAATGATCAAAATCTTGCTTCCTACGACATCGATGTGCATGAACATCGATTTCCATGGAAAAACCATAATAATTCACTCACGGGATCAATACACACCAATTGCAATGGTTAACAATTTCTGTGACTCGCACGAATTTCGCAAACATTGTGGGGGGGAATAAGAGGCCAAATGAGACGTGTCAGTGGTTTCTATGTGAAAAGTAGGCAGTTTCCATGATTTCTCATGATATTTCGATTAGGATAACTCCACTGTTGATGCGAATATCGAGGTAGAAGTATTTTACTATTTCTGGCAGCTTCAACTATCTCCCAATCCAGGCATCAAATGACCAAAATCTTGGCTCCTACGACATCGATAGTGCATTATCATCGCTTTCCATGAGAAAACAATAAGAATCCCCTCACGGGTTCTATACATAAGCAATTGCCACGGTCAAAGATTTCTGGGACTTGCACGGATTTTGCAGGCGTTGTGGATAAATAAGAGGTTCAATAAGGAGCGTCCAAAGTTTTTTTGTGAAGAGTAGTAATTTCCATTACTTCCCATGAGAGTTCGATTGGGATAACCCCAGGTTATTGTGAATAGCAGGTTGAAGCATTTTACTGTTTCTGGCAGCCCAAGATATCGACCAATACGAGCATCAAACGACCAAAATCTTGACTCCTACGAGATCGTTAGTGCGTCACATTTGCTTTCCTTGTGAAAACAATAAGAATCCACTCACGGATTCAATACACAAGAAATTGCCACTGTTCTGGAACTCGCACGGATTTCGTAGGCAGTTTGCGTAAGTATGGTGCTAAATGAGGAGCGTTCGTAGTTTCTATGTGAAGAGGATGTAATTTCTTCTATGAGATTTCAGTTGGGATAACCCCCAGGGTTGCTGTGAATAGCTCGGTTGAAGCATTTTTACTGTTTTTGGTAGCCTGGCAATCTGCAATTCCGGGCATCAAATGACCGAAATCTTGGCTCCTACGACATCGATCGTGCATCACCATCGATTTCCATAGGAAAAATATAAGAATTCACTCACGATTCAATACAAAAGCCATTGCCATGGTCAACAATTTTTGGGACTCGCACGGATTTCGTAGACGTGGGGAAAAAGAGGCCAACTGAGGAGCGTATGTGGTTTCTATATGAATAAGAGGTAGTTTCCTGGATTTCCTATTAGATTTCGATTGGGATAACCCCACGGTTGCCACGAATAGCATGGTTGAAGCATTTTACTATTTTTGGCAGCCCCAGCTATCGAAATATCATGGAAAAACATGGAAACTACCTCCTCTTCACACAGAAACCACGGACGCTCCTCATTTGGCCTTTTATTTTTCCACATCACCGGTAAAAATCTGTGCGAGTCCCAGAAATCATTGACCATGGCAATTGCTTGTGTATTGAATCCGTGAGTGGATTCGTATTGTTTTACCATTCAATGCGATCTTCTTTTATTATTCAATTGAAGATGGCGATCTCCCCGTTCCAACGGACATTTTTGTCGATTTTTCTGTGCTCGGTGCTATTTTTCTACATTTTCGGGAAGTTATGGATCATTTCATTACATAATATGATTTTTTGACCATATTTTTTTTCACTTATTTTTTTCATTTGAAGATGGCGATCTAATAGTTTCAACGAATATTTTTGCAGATTTTTTTGAGCTCCGGGCTATTTTCTAAATTTTGGGAAAGTTATGAATCTTTTTATTAAATGATAAGATTATTATAGCCTAATTTTTTCTTCTCTTATTTTTCACTTAAAATTTGCAATCTCGCGGTTCGAACGGACATTTTTGCATATTATTTGAACTCGGTGCTATTTTCTACATTTTAGATAGATATAGATCTTTTTATTAAATAATATGATTTTTATAGTCTACGTTTGTATTCTCTTATTTTTTAAAAGTTGAAGATGGCTGTTTCCAAGTTTCACCGGACATTTTCGCAGATTTTTCTTAGCTTGAGACTATTTTCTACATTTTCTGGAAAATATGCCTCTTTTTATGAAATGATATGATTTTTTGGCCTAATTATATCTTCTATTTTTTGATTTGAAGATGGCGATCTGCTGGTTCCAATGGACATTTGTGTGAATTGTTTTTGAGCTTCGGGCTATTTACTATATTTTTGTATAATATGAATTTTTATATTATGATATGATTTTTATAACATAATGTTGTCTTCTCTTATTTTTCAGTTGAAGATGGTAATCTCCTGTTCCAAGGGACGTTTTGCGGATTTTTCTGAGATCGGGGCTATTTTTTACATTTTTGAGAAGTTATGAATGTTTTTATTAAATTATATAATTTTGGCCTAATTTTGTCTTCTTTTATTTTTCAGTTGAAGATAGCGATCTCCCATTTCTAACGGACATTTTGCGTATTATTCTGACTTGAGACTATTTTCTAAATTTTCTAGAATATGTGGATCTTTTTATTAAATGAAATGATTTTTGGCCTAATTTTTTCTTCACTTACTTTTCAGTTGAAGATGGCGATATCCCTGTTCCAACTGACATTTTTATGGATTTTTATATGCTCGGTGCTATTTTCTACATTTTTATAATGATATGATTTTCATAGCCTATGTTTGCCTTCTCTTATTTCTTTCAGTTTTTCGGTTGAAGATGGCGATCTCCCAGTTCCAATGGACAATTTTGAGGATTTTTCTTAGCTTGAGTCTGTTTTTCTACATTTTTTGAAAGATATAGATCTTTAATGAATTGATATGATTTTATTGCCTAATTTTGGCTTCTCTATTTTTCAGATGACGATGACGATCTCCCAGTTCCAACGCACATTTTTCAGATTTCTCTGAACTTCGGGCTATTTTCTACATTTTCTGTAAGGTATGAATCTTATATAAAATGATATGATTTTTATAGCCTAATTTTGTCTCCTCTTATTTTTCTATTGAAGATAGCAATCTCCCAGTTCCAACTAACATTTTTGCTGATTTTTGAGCTCGGTGCTATATTCTACATTTTATTGAAGATATACAACTTTTTATTAAATGATATGATTTAAATAGCCTAAACTTGTCTTCTCTTATTTTTCAATTGAAAATGGCGATCTCTCGGTTACAACAGAAATTTATGCGGATTTTTCTGAGCTTCAGGCTATTTTCTACATATTCTGGAAGATATGCTTCTTTATATTAATTGGTATGATTTTAAGGTCTAATTTTTTCTTTTCTTATTTTTCACTTGAAGATGGCGATCTCTCGGTTCTAACAAACATTTTTACGTATTATTTTGACCTCGGAGCTATTTTCTAAATTTTCTGGAATATATGTATCTTTTTTAATGATATGATTTTTGGCTTAATTTTGTCTTCTCTTATTTTTCAGCTAAAGATGGCGATCTCCCGGTTCCAACGGACAGTTTTGCAGATTTTTATGAGTTCGGTGCTTTTTTCTTTATTTTATGAAAGATAAGGATCTATTTATTAACTAAATGATTTTTATAGCCTACATTTGTCTTCTTTTATTTTTTAAGTTGAAGATGATGATCTACCCATTCCAAAAGACATTTTTGCAGATTTTTCTTAGCCTGGGACTATTTTTCTACCTTTTATGGAAGATATGTATACTTTAATTAAATGATATGATTTTTTGGCCCAATTTTGTCTTGTCTTTTTTAGTTGAAGATGGCGATCGCTTAGTTCTAATTTACTTTTGTGCGGTTTTTGAGTTCCGGGCTATTTTCTACATTATCTATAAGATATGGATATTTATATTAAATGATATGATTTTATAGCAAAATTTTGTCTTCTATATTTTTCAGATGAAGATGGCGATCTCCAAGTTCCAGTGGATAGCTTTGCAGATTTTTCTGAGCTCGGTGTTATTTTTCTACATTTTTGGGAAGTGAAGGATCTTTTTATTAAATGATATGATTTTTTGGCCAAATTTGGTCTTCTCTTATTTGTCACTTGAAGATGGCAATCTCTCGGTTCCAACAGACATTTTCTTGGATTATTTTGAACTCAGAGCTATTTTTTAAATTTTCTGGAAGATATGGATCTTTTTATTAAATGATTTGATTTTTGACTTAATTTTGCCTTCTCTTTTTTTAGTTGAAGATTGCGATCTCCCGGTTCCGACTGATCTTTTTACGGATTTTTCTTCTATTTTCTACACTTTATGGAAGATATGTATGTTTTTATTAAATGAGATGTTTTTATTGCCTATATTTTTCTTCTCATATTTTTTCAGGTGAAGATGGCGATCCACCGGTTCCATTGGACATTTTTGTAGATTTTCTTTGCTTGGGACTATTTTTCTAAATTTTCTGGAAGATATGAATCTTTTCGTTAAATGCAATGATTTTTTGGCCTTACTTCTCTTATTTTTCAGTTGAATATTGCGATCTCCCGGTTTCAACGGACATTTGTACGGATTTTCCTGAACTCTGTGCTAATTTCTACAATTTATGGAAGATATGTATTTTTTATTAAATGATATGATTGTTGACCTAATTTTGTCTTCTTTTATTTTTCAGTTGTAGATGGTGATCTCCATGTTCTAACTGATATTTTTTTGGAGTATTCTGAGCATCGAGCTATATTCTGCATTTTCGGTATGATATGGACCTTTATATTTAATGATATGATTTGTATAACCTAATTTTGTCTTCTCTTATTATTCAGTTGAAAATGGCGATCCCCCAGTTCCAACGGATATTTTTGTCGATTTTTCTAAGCTCGGGCCTATTTTTCTACATGTTCGGGAAGTTATAGATCTTTTAATTAAATAATATGATTTTTGATATAATTTTTTCTTCTCTTATTTTTCAGTTGAAGATGGTGATCTCCCGGTTTCAACGAAGATTTTTGCGGATTTTTCTGAGCTATGGAATAATTTTTACATTTTCGGAAAGTTATAAATATTTTTATTGTTGTGAATGGAAATACCAGAGTCGGTTAGGATTGTGGGTATCTTAGAGATACGTACATATCTATGTATCATATCTTTCTACTCTCCTATTCTGCCTATAAATAAAGGGCTGTGGGTTCCTACCCCAGTAGTTGATTCATAACACGTTATCAGCACGAGCCTCTAAAAATTATCCACAATTTTTTTTCGATCATTGCGAAGGCGAAGGGAGACGGGAGATCCACGTGCACGGTGCAAGGCTTCCTCAATCGAGCGTCGTCATCCGCGTAGGGCTTCGTTCAACCGTCGCTATATCCGGAGGACAGATATAGAGGTAAAATCGCTAAAAACGATGTCTTTATCATACGTATGATTGCTCGTCCCCTAGATCTCGCAAGATCGATACGGGTACTGCGTATTGCCTAAAAAGACGAATTTCCTCCTCTAAAAACAATTTCCCCCCAAACCCATTGTGGCATCCCCCTTGCCGCCGCCATGCCCCCCAAAGGAGGGCTCGGTCTCCCACTGCCGCGCAGAAGCCCCCCGAAGGGGGGCTGCGGCCTATTGCGCCGCCGCGCTGAGACCCCCCCGAAGGGGGGCTACAGCCTGTCGCGCCGCCGCCCTGATGCCCCCCTGAAGGGAGGCTGTGGCCTCGCACCGCCTCGTAAAAATGCCCCCCGAAGGGGGCTGCGGCATCGTGCCGTTGCACAAAACTGCCCCCCGAAGGGGGGCTGCGGCCACCGCTCCACAGCGGAAACACCCCCAAAGGGGGGCTGTGGCCACCGCTCCGCCGCGGAAAAGCCCCCCCGAAGGGGGGCTGCGGCCCTCGACCCGCCGCGGAAAAGCCCCCCCGAAGGGGGGCTGCGGCCCTCGCTCCGTCGCACAGACGCCCCCCGAAGGGGGCTGCAGCCCTCGTGCCGCCGCATGCTGCCGCCCCCCAGGGGGCGGCCCTGCCCTTTCCCCCTGTCAGTTGACGCCTGGCGGTTAACCTAGGGGCGACGGCGGCTAACCCTAGCCACTGCCCATAATTGGGCCGGAAGCCCAAAACACAAAAAAATGGAAAATAGCCTTTTGGGCCTGAAGCCCACAGGCATACTGCGGGGCCGCAGGCAAAACAAAAAAAATTAAACTGCGGGCATGAAGCCCGCAGCCACACTGCGGGCCTCAAACCCACAGTTAACTTCCATTTTTCAAAAAAAAATTGGGGGGAACAAAGATAAACGCTGCGAAAAGGGCTTTTTGGGCTTAAAATTATTTTTTGAGTAAAATAGGCGATTGTTTGCGAGCTAAAAGTTAATGTAAAAGGGGATTTTGGGGATATTAGGGACCTTTGGGACTCTTTTTGGGGATAAATTCAAAAGGAAAACTTTTTCATTCTCGAAGAACATGTTTAACCGTTTGAGCTCTTTTCCAATTTTTTGGATAAACTCAACTTGCTCAACCCCCTATTAAATGATTTTTTGAAAATCATTATTGTATCACTGGCTTATTCTGTGGATATTTTATGCGTGGTTGTGCATTATATTTAAGCTTAATAATTAGGAAGATCATGCGACCGCTCTGCCGTTAGTTACCTAATCTAACGGTGTATGACGTTGCCCAGTGGTCCAATAACTATTAAGTAATTAAATTGTTTATCAATCTCTGTGAATATTAATGCATGTGATGCCTGTGATGAAAATGTTTGATGAGCACAAATTTTCTGCATGGATGGCTAATTGTGGTTTTTGGATCGGCTGTTTAAGTCCCACATTTTATTTTCCTGCACTTTTCTTTTACTTTTGAGAGAAATTGTAGTGAGGAAATTTTGTAAATGTCCAAGACCGAAGACCATTTTCCATGGAGACGGAGGCCATAATTGAAGCCGAAGATCGTATATGGGACCCACGGAGGTTTCCAAATTTGTAATTTATTTTTAAAGCTTTCATTTGTGTAATATGGACTGTAATGAGACTTTGGACTATTATTTATGTGGGACTGGATGATCCACGCAATTAGCCATTCATATTAAAATTGCCTCCGCATGAAAATGTTTATGTTTAAATTATTAATTCATGCATATTTGTGCTCTGCTAGATAAAATGGCTAAAATTACAAGTGTCAATTTCGAAGTGCTGGATGCGTCAGGAAGAAACTATCTGAGCTGGCAGCTCGATGTGAAGTTTCATCTGCGGGCAAAGTCCCTCATTTCTGTTGTGACTAATAATGAAAATATAAGCGATATAGAAAAGGCGCAAGCCATTATCTATATTCGCCGCCACGTGGACAAGACCCTAAAGGCTAAATACCTTACGGTCGAAGATCCACTTGAGCTATGGGCTGCCTTTGAGGATAGGTATAAACATCAGAAAGATGTTATAACTCACAGAGGCACGATATAAGTGGGAGAACCTGAGACTGCAGGATTTTAAGTCCATTGCTGAGTACAACTGGGCACTTTTTAGCATCACCTCACGCCTGAAGTTGTGTGGTGAAAAAGTCTCATAAGATCGCATGCTGGAAAAGACATATACGTCCTTCCATGAAAAAGATGTGATACTAATGCAGCAATACCGTGAACGCAAGTTCACCTAGTATTTTGAGCTGCTGCCATGTTTACTCATGGCTAAACAAAACAGAGAGCTTCTCCTCGCCACTCACAACATGCGCCCCGCTGGAACTGCCCCCTTCCAGAAGCTCATAATGCCTCTTCTTCTCGAAAGAAGAGGGACAACAAAAGAAAAGAAAGACCACACAAAGGGGGGACAGAACAAAAAGGGCTAGGGGCCAAGTCCAGCAACGAAGAAATGAAAATAAGCGGAAGTTCACGTGGCGCAGAAATGAAATGAAAATGTTTATGTTTAAATTATTAATTAATGCATATTTGTGCTCTGCTAGATAAAATGGCTAAAATTACAAGTGTCGATTTCGAAGTGCTGGATGCATCAGAAAGAAACTATCTGAGCTGGCAGCTCGATGTGAAGTTTCATCTGCGGGCAAAGTCCCTCATTTCTGCTGTAACTAATAATGAAAATGTAAGCGATATAGAAAAGGTGCAAGCCATTATCTATATTCGCCGCCACATGTACAAGACCCTAAAGGCTGAATACCTTACGGTCGAAGATCCACTTGAGCTATGGACTGCCCTTGAGGATAGGTATAAACATCAGAAAGATGTTATACTTCCAAAGGCACGATATAAGTGGGACAACCTGAGACTGCAAGACTTTAAGTCCATTGCTGAGTACAACTCAGCACTTTTTTAGCATCACCTCACGCCTGAAGTTGTGCGGTGAAAAAGTCTCAGGAGATCGCATGCTGGAAAAGACGTATACGTCTTTCCATGAAAAAGATGTGATACTAATGTAGTAATACCGTGAACGCAAGTTCACCAAGTATTCTGAGCTGCTGTCATGTTTACTCATGGCTGAACAAAACAGAGAGCTTCTCCTCGCCACTCACAACATGCGCCCCGCTGGCACTGCCCCCCTCCCTGAAGCTCATAATGCCTCTTCTTCTCGAAAGAAGAGGGACAACAAAACAAAAGAAAGACCACAGAAAGCAGGACAGAACAAAAGGGCTAGGGGCCAAGTCCAGCACGAAGAAATGAAAATAAGCGGAAGTTCACGTGGCGCAGAAATGACAAAAATAGAGATGATGCACCCCCTCCCCCCGAAGAGGGAATAGGAAGACCAGTGTCGTAGCTGTGGCATGAAAGGCCACTGGTCCAGAGTGTGCCGAACTCCGCAGCATCTCCAGGAGTTGTATAAAAAGAACAAGAAAAATAAAGCTGAAACAAACTTGATGACCTCTGATGCTCCTGTCAAGTTTATAGCTGACGACTTTGAATATAATGACATGCTTGATTAGATTTCCATTTTTATCTTAGCCAACTATTTAGAACATGTCATATTATGAGATCTTTCATATTATGTAATTTGATTTTGAATGAAAATATTTATCTGAAAATGCATGTGCCTATATGATTCATCTTTTAACAGATGAATTGCTCTCATGACTGATTAGTAGACAATAAACACATACGATCTTTCAAAACAAAGCCCAACACAAGGTCCATATTGAAGATCCTGGGAACACAACATTGTTACCCCCCCCCCCCCAAATGACACAAAAACAAAAATAAAGGATGCAATATTCTCTCCGAATTCCAAAAAAAACTTTCTAAGTTTCAAGGACATCCGTTTCAATGGATTCCATTTGGAAACAGAAAATGTAAATGAAAAACAAATTACTGTATGTAACGTCTCAAGAAAAAGGAGTAAAATCCATACTTGAACGTTTTGAGAGCCTTACAGGCCTCTACCGTACAAAGATTCGGAGAGAGGAAGCGTATTTAAAAGGAGCACCTGAAATGTCCGACATCAGCCAAGTTTTTACTCTGGCATGATAGACTTGGCCACCTGGATCAGTGATGATGCACCACATCTTATCCTATGGGTATGACTTGAAGAACCAGAAGATTCTTCAGAACGGAGAATTCCCTCGCATCCCTTAAAAGGGAAAAACAAATTACAAGGCCATCTCTATTAAAATCTGACAAAAGAATCTCCACGCTTCCTCGAAAGAAAAATAAGGAGATATATGTGGAAAAATTCCACCCCCTAGTGGGCTATTTCGGTACTGCATTGTACTGATAAATGCATCCTCAAAATATTCATATGTATGTCTACTACAGACCCGCAACTTAGCTTTTCCAAAGCTAATGGCACAAAAATAAAAATGTTGCAGGCACATTTTCCAGACAATCAAATTAAGAAAATAAGTTTGGTAAATGTTGGGGAATATACGTCCCGGTCATTTCAAGAGTACTGCCAAGCAACGGGAATAAAAAATGAACATACAGTGTCGCATGTTCATACCCAAAATGGGTCGGCAGAGTCATTGATAAGTAGACTCCAATGGATTAAACGTCCATTAAATCCCGATTGCCTATGGATGCATGTGGACATGTAAATTCTGCATGCTGTATCGTAAATGAAAATAAGACCTTCTGGAGGTCAGAGTCTCCAATGCAACTTGCATATGAAATGCCACCGAACATTTCTCATCTGAGAATCTTCGATCGCGTAGTTCAAATCCCCATCGCACCACCACAGAGGACAAAAATGGGTCCTCAACGTCGCCTAGGTATCTATGTATGGGTTGACTCACCCTCAATTATAAGATACCTAGAACCCTAAATGAGGGATGTTTTTAAGGCACATCTTGAAGACTGTGATTTCGATGTGATGAGTTTCCCCAAAATAGGCCCAGATACTGGAAAATCTGGCACGAAGCAAATTATAACGTGGGATACAAAAAGTTTGACCCACCATGATCCGGTAACAAAACAATGTGAAGATGAGATCCTGAAGATCCCCCACATATAGAATAAGGTTCACCTGTTACCGGACTCATTCACTGACAACCAGAAGATTGTCAGATCACACATCCCAAATGCAAAAACTCCAGCTAGGGTTGACACCTCCGAGAATGGATGCAATCCACCAGCAGCAGAAGTGGCTAATCCTCAACAGAAAAGAGGCAGACCACTAGGCTCCAAGGACAGAAATTTTAAGAAACGAAGAAAAGAAGAAAAATACCTGGAGACCTTAAGACTACTACCACAGGACAATGAGCTCATGTCCACACCCTCACCCTTCCCGGAATCCACTGCAGAGGAACTGCCGGGAAAAACTGAAATTGAAAGTAAATGTTGTACGTACTGGGGAGGTGTTGGACAGAAAGAACATAATTATCGACAATGTATTCACGTATTATATTGCCATATACATCGCAAAAGCGATGATGTTTTTAAATTATCGTTCCATACTCCGTTGCCAGTATGCAAACGTAGAGATTGGCCAATATGGAACGAGGCAATAAAAGATGAGCTGGACTCACTAATGAAACGTGAAATGTTCGGACCTGAAGTCCAGACACCAAAAGGTGTCAAACCTGTGGGTAAAATAAGTATTGCACACATAAGAAAAAATAAATATAAAATCGTATGCTATAAGGTACAACCTATAGCCCAAGGGAAAATTTTGATGAAACTAGGGATCGAACAAATTAAAATGAGCATGACTCATAAATGATGCATTGGTCTCCCTAAGTTATCAAAAGCAAATACCGTACGATTTGGCAAAGGAAATTTTGGATATGTTGTTATTGGATGTTGTGACGGCATACCTTTGTGGATATCTTGGTAAAGATAAATTCCACATTTCCTTAAATGCCCGAATAGACTTCGGGATGTCTATTCTATTGAAGAAAATAATAACTAAATAATGTACAACCAAGAGAATCATTTGACAAATCAATGATTCCTACTGAGGGTTGTCTTTGCATCCAAGCAAAGAACATGATTAGAGATCATAGTTGTAAACAACTAAAACCTCATCGGATCTCTGAAGAGAAAACCGAAACATTTGTTCGAGCCTGACTATTAAAAATAAAATGAAAGTCCTAGGCAAATATAAAGTCATGGATCGTAGAATCCTATTACATACGCCCAAAAGTGCGTTGGAGAAATTAAAAAAGGACCATTGTCATCGAAAGTACACCTATGGGAGTATATTTAATGGATGTACAAAAAGAACCCTTCCGATCGATGGAAGAGGGGGAGGATATAACTGGTCCTAAAGTCCCTTATCTAAGTGCAATCAGGCACTCCTGGCTAACTGCACGGGTCTCGATGTAGTAGTTGCAGTAAACTCATTAGCCAGAGATAGTTGGCACCAAAAAAGGGCCATTAGACCGGAGTTAAGCCTTCTGCGCTTCCTCCAAGGGTCGAAAGATTTGGACTTACAATATATAGTAGCAAAACTCCAATGTTTATGCAAATGCAGGTTACAGGTTCGACCCCTATACTGAGAAATCACAGAACGGGTACCCACAGTGGGATGGCTATCTACTGTAGATCTGCAAAGCAACTTATAAAGGCAACATCATCCTATCATTCAGAGATCATCACCATTCCAGAATCACACCAATGGTGTATTTGAGGACGCCTGGTGGTACATCACATCCCAGTGACGACTGGGATAGAGGCCAGTATTGTGGAGCTGACCACATAGTCTGAAGACCATATCAGATGCGACGAAACATAACACAACTCTCCAGAGTTTCTGGATTCAGCGGCTGCTCAATGGTGATAATGTTTGTAATCTGTGTATATTTTCGGAATGTTGTAAATAGGAGTGATGAGATAAGCCTAAGAGATCTGAAAGTCCAAGAGCTTTTATAGATCATGGGGAGTTGAGGGAATTTTTACTCTTTCCCTTGGCGATGGTTTTTTCCACTGGGTTTTTCATAGCAAAAGGTTTTAACGAGGCAAATCACATCAACGTTGGATCCTGAAGTATCAACCCCTCTGTGACGCTAAGAATCCAGAAGTATTCATGAGCAGAGTCACTTGTACAAAGCAGGGGGAGTTGAGCGTTTGAACTCTTTTTCCTTAACTATGGTTTCTCCCACAGGGTTTTCCATAGCTAAAGGTTTTAACAAGGCAAACCTCACCAACTCAGGATCCTGAAGTATCCACCCCATGTGAAACTCCTATTACGCTCAGAATCCCGAAGTATTCTTGAGCAGAGTCCACACCTATGGCTGGATAAGGGGGAGTGTTGTGAATGGAAATACTAGAGTCGGTTAGGATTGCGGGTATCTTAGAGATACGCACATATCTATGTATCCTATCTTTCTACTCTCCTATTCTGTCTATAAATAAAGGGCTGGGGCTTCCTCCCCCAGTAGTTGATTCATAAAATTTATCAAATAATATGATTTTTATAGCTTAATTTTGTCTTCTCTTATTTTTCAGGGAAGATTGCGATCTCCCGGTTCCAACGGATATTTTTGCGTATTTTTTGAAGCTCGATGCTATTTTCTACATATTATGGATGATATAGAACTTTTTATTATATAATATGATTTTTGTACCCTACTATTGTATTCTCTTATTTTTTCGGTTGAAGATGGCGGTTTCCCAATTGCAACAGACATTTTTCAGATTTTTCTTAGATTGAGACTATTTTTCTATATTTTCTGGAAGTTATGTATCATTTTATGAAATGATATGATTTTTGGCCTAATTTTGTCTTCTCTTTTTAAATTTGAAGATGGCGATCTCCAGGTTCCAATGGGCATTTGTGTGGATTTTTTTGAACTTCGGGCAATTTTCTATATGTTTCTATAATATGAATCTTGATATTAAATGATAAGATTTTTATCACCTAATTTTGTAATCTCTTATTTTTTTTAGTTGAAGATGTCGATCTCCCAGTTCCAAGGGACATTATTGCGGATTTTCTGACCGCGTGGCTATTTTCAGCATTTTCGAGAAGTAATATCTTGTTATTAAATGATATGATTTTTTGGCCTAATTTTGTCTTCTTTTATTTTTTAGTTGAAGATAGTGATCTCCCGTTTCTAATGGACATTTTGCGTATTATTCTGAGCTCTAGACTATTTTCTAAATTTTCTGGAAGATATGGATCATTTTATTAAATGAAATGATTTTTGGCCTAATTTTGTCTTGTCTTATTTTTCAGTTGAAGATGGCGATCTCCATGTTCTAACGGATATTTTTGCGGATTTTTATAAGCTCGGTGCTATTTTCTATATGTTTATAAATGATATGATTTTTAAAACCAACGTTTGTCTTCTCTTATTTTTCAGTCGAAGATGGCGATCTTCCGGTTCCACTTGACATTTTTGTGGATTTTTCTTACCTTGGGTCTATTTTTCTACATTTTCTGAAAGAAATGGATCTTTAATGAAAAGATATGATTTTTTGGCCTTATGTTTTCATCTCTATTTTTCAGATGAAGTTGACGATCTCCTGGTTCCAACGAACATATTTGAAAAATTTTCTGAGCTCAGGAATATTTTCTACTTTTTTTGTAAGATATGAATCTTTATATTAAATGATATGATTTTTATAGCCTAATTTTGTCTTCTCTTATTTTTCAGTTGAAGATGGCGATCTCCCAGTTCCAACGGAAACTTTTGCAGATTTTTCCGAGCTCGGTGCTATTTTCTGCGTTTTATGGAAGATATAGAAATTTCTATTAAATGATATATTTTTATAGCCTACGTTTGTCTTCTCTTATTTTTTTATTTGAAGATGGTGATCTCTCGGTTCGAACAGAAATTTTACGGGTTTTTTGAGCTCCAGGCTATTTTCTACATATTCTATAAGATATGGATCTTTATATTAAATGATAAGATATTTATGGTCTAATTTTGTCTTCTCTTATTTTTCAGTTGAAGATGGCAAACTCCCGGTTCCAACGGAAATTTTCGCGGATTATTCTATCTTCGAGGCTATTTTCTAAATTTTCTTGAATATGTGTTCTTTTTATTAAATGAAATGATTTTTGCCTAATTTTGTCTTCTCTTATTTTTCAGTTAAAGAAGGCGATCTCCCAGTTTGAACAGATATTTTTACGGATTTTTGTGAGTTCGACGCTAATTTTTATATTTCATAAAATATAACGATTTTTATTAAATTATATGACTTTTATAGCCGACATTTGTCTTCCCTTATTTTTTTCAGTTGAAGTTGGCGATCTACCAGTTCCAACAGACATTTTGAGGATTTTTCTTAGCTTAGAACTATTTTTCTACCTTTTCTAGAAGATATAGATATTTTTATTAAATGATATGATTTTTGGCCCAATTTTGTCTTCTCTTTTTTCAATTGACGTGGCGATCCATCGGTTTCAATTTACATTTCTGCAGATTATTTTGAGCTCCGGGCTATTTTCTACAATATCGATAAGAAATGGATATTTATATTAAATGATATGATTTTTATAACATAATTTTCAGCCAAAATAGGGACTTTTCGGTTCCAAAGGACATTTTTGTGGATTTTTCTGAGCTCAGGGCTATTTTTCTATATTTTTGGAAAGT
This sequence comes from Scilla litardierei, assembly GCA_030789695.1. Classification (NCBI taxonomy): domain Eukaryota; kingdom Viridiplantae; phylum Streptophyta; class Magnoliopsida; order Asparagales; family Asparagaceae; genus Scilla; species Scilla litardierei. The sequence goes on from CM061141.1 coordinate 167,923,266, forward strand.
TGTGGATCTTTTTATTAAATGATATGATTTTTTGGCCAAATTTTGTCTTCTCTTATTTTTCAGCTGAAGATGGCGATCTCCTAGTTCCAAAAGTCATTTTTGCGGATTATTCTGACCTTGTGGCTATTTTCTAAATTTTCTGGAAGATATAGATCTTTTTATTAAATGATTTGATATTTGGCATAATTTTGTCATGTCTTAATTTTCAGTTGATGATGGTGATCCCCCGAGTCCAACTGATATTTTTCCCGATTTTTCTGAGATAGGTACTATTTTCTACATTTTATGGAAGATATATATCTTTTTCTTAAATTAGCTATTTTTTATAGCCTACATTTTTCTTCTCTTATTTTTTCAAGTGAAAATGGCGATTTACCGGTTCCAACAGACATTTTTGCGGACCTTTCATTGCGTGGGACTATTTTTCTACATTTTCTATAAGATATATATTTTTATTAAATGGTATGATTTTTTGGCCCTGTCTACTCGTTTTTTTCAGTTGAAGATGGCGATCTCCCGGTTCCAACGGACATTTTTACTGATTTTTTAGAGATCCATGCTATTTTCTATATTTTATGAAAGACATGAATCTTTTTATTAAAGGATATGATTTTTAGCCTAATTTTTTCTTCTGTTTTTAGTTGAAAATGGCGATTTCCAGGTTCCAACGGATGGCTTTGCGGATTTTTCTGAGTTTCGAGCTGTTTTCTACATTTTATGGGACATATGACTCTTTTTATTAAATGATATTATTTTTATAGCCTAAATTTGTGTTGTCTTATTTTTCATTTGAAAATGGCAATCTCCCGGACATTTTTTGCGGATTTTTCTGAGCTGGGGGCTATTTTCTTTATTTTATGGAAGATATGTATCTTTTTATTAAATGATATGATATATATAGCTTAAGTTTTTCTTTCTCTTATTTTTAAGTTGAAGATGGCATTCTCATGTTTCCAACAAATATTTTTGCGGATTTTTCTAGCTCGGGGCAATTTTATACAATAAATTGAGGATATTGATCTTTTAGCAAATGATAATTTTTATAGTCTAAGTTTGTCTTCTCTTATTTTTTTCGTTGACGATGGCGATCTCCTGGTTCCAATGGACATTTTTGCTGATTTTTTGACCACGAACCTATTTTCTATATTTTCTCGAAGATGTGGATCTTTTTATTAAATAATATCATTTTGAGCCTAATTTTATCTTCTCTTATTTTTTTCGTTGAATATGGCGATCTCCCAATTTCAACGGACCTTTTTACGAACTTTTCTTTGCTCTGGGTAATTTTCAACATTTTCTATAAGACATGGATCTTTATATTAATGATGTAATTTTTATAGCCTAATTTTGTCTTCTCTTATTTTTCAAATGAAGATGTCGATCTTTCAGTTCCAATGGAAATTTTTGGGGATTTTTCTGAGAACATGGCTATTTTTATGTTTTCTAAAAGATATGGATCATTTTATTAAATGATATGATTTTTTGGCCTTATCTTGTCTTCTCTTATTTTTTTTTGTTTAAGAAGGTGAAGTCCCGGTTCCAATGGATATTTTTGTGGATTTTTCTTAGCTCGAAACTATTTTCTACAGTTTATTGAAAAAATGTATCTTTTTATTAAATGATATGATTTTTATCGCCTATTTTTGTCTTCTCTTAGTTTTTAATTGAAAATGTTGATGTCCTGTTCCAACAGAAATTTTTGCGGATTTTTCTGAACTCTTGGCTATTTACTAAGTTTTCTGTAAGATATTAATCTTTATATTGAATAATATGATTTTATGGCCTAATTTTGTATTCTCCTATTTTTTTCGTTGAAGATGGCAAACTGCCCGTTCCAACAGATATTTTTGCAGCCCTTTCTTAGCTAGGGCTATTTTCTACATTTTCTGTAAGATATGAATTTTTATATTAAATGATATGATTTTTATAGCCTAATTTTGTCTTCTCTTATTTTTCAGTTGACGATGGTTATTTTTCAGTTGCGTATTTTTCTGAGCTCGGGTCTATGTTTCTAAATTTTTTGGAAGATACTTATCTTTTTATTAAATGATAAGGTTTTTTGGCCCAATCTGCAGTCTTATATTATTCCGTTGTAGATGGCTATCTTCCGGTTCCAATGAACATTTTTGATTATTTTTCTGAGCCTGGGCTTATTTACTACATTTTCTAGAAGACATAGACCTTTTTATTAAATGATATGATTTTTGGCCTAATTTGTCTTCTCGTATTATTTTCGTTGAAGATGGCGATCTCCCGGTTCCAACGGACATTTTTGCGAATTTTTCTGAGCTTCAGGGCAATTTTCGACATTTTCTGTAAGATATGGATCTTTATATTAAATGATATAATTTTTATAGCCTAATTTTGTCTTCTCTTATATTTCATTTGAGGATAACGATCTCTCGATTCCAATCAAAATTTTAGAAGATTTTTCTGGGATCCGGGCTATTTTCTACAGTTTTTAAAAGATAGAGATCATTTATTAAATTATATGATTATTGGCCTAATTTTGTCTTCTCTTATTTTTCTGTTAAAGATGGTGATCTTCCATTTCCAACAGACACTTTTGTGGATGTTTATTCGTTCGGGTCTATTTTTAACATTTTACTGAAGATTAAGATCTTTTTATTAAATGATATGATTTTTGTTGCATAATCTTGGCTTCTCATATTTTTCAGTTGAAAATGGCTATCTTCAGGTTCCAACGAACATTTTTGCAGTTTTTTGAGCTCGGAGCTATTTTCTACATTTTATGAAAGAAAAGGATTTTTTTTCATTAAATGATATGATTTTATAGCATAAGTTTTTCTTCTCTTACTTTTAGTTGAAGATCGCAATCTCATGGTTCTAACAGACATTTTTGCGAATTTTTTAGCTCGGGACTATTTTTTACATTTTCTTGAAGATATGGATCTTTTGATTAAAAGGTTTTATTTTTATCCTAATTTTGAATTCCCTTATTTTTCAGTTCAAGATTACATTCTCCCGGTTTCTTGTCATTTAATCCAACGGACCTTTTTAATGGTTTACTTGAACTCCGGGACATTTTCTAAATTTTCTGTTTGATATGAATCTTTATATTAAATGATATGGTTTTTATAGCCTAATTTTGCCTTCTTTTATTTTTAAGTTGACGATGGAGACCTCCCGGTTCCAACGAATATTTTTGTAGATTTTTCTGAGCTCATGGTTATTCTCGGCATTTTCTGACAGATGGATCTTTTTATTAAATGATTTGATTTATGGCCTGATTTTGTCTTCTCTTATTTTTTAGTTGAAGATGGCGATCTCCCGATTAACGTACATTTTTGCGGATTTTTCTCCGCTCCATGCTAATTTCCATATTTTATGGAAGATATGGATCGTTTTATTAAATAATATGATTTTTAGTCCTAATTTTGGCTTCTCTTATTTTCATATTACAGATGGCGATCTCCTTATTCCAACAGATATTTTTGCATATTTTTCTGAGCTATGGGCTATTTTCGACATTTTCTGGAAATTATGTAGCTTTATTTTAAATGATATGATTTTAAGACCAAATTTTGTTTTCTCTTATTTTTCCGTTGAAAATGGCGATTTCCCGGTTCCAACGGACATTTTTGCGGATTTTTCTTTGTTCAGAGCTATTTTCTTCATTTTATTGAAGATATGTATGTTTTTATTAAATGAAATGGTTTTATGGCCTGATTTTATCTTCTCTTCTTTTTAAGTTTAATATATCGATCTCCCGGTTCGAACGGAAATTTTTGTGGATTTTCTGAGTGCGAGGCTATTTTCTAGATTTTATTAAAGATATGGATCATTTATTAACGATATGATTTTTATGGCCTAATTTTGTCTTCTCTTATTTTTAGTTGAAAACGACCATCTACCGATTCCAACAGACATTTTTGCGAATTTTTCTAAGCGTGGAGCTCATTAAAATATTTTCTGGAATATATGTATATTTTTATTAAACGATAAGATTTTCTAGCCTAATTTTGTCATCTTTTATTTTTAAGTTGAAGATGGCGATCTACCGGTTCCAACAGACATTTTTTGCGTATTTTTCAGTTAAAGATATGAATCTTTATACTAAATGATATGGTTTTTATAGCCTAAGTTGTCTGCTCTTATTTTTTAATTGAAGATGGCGATCTCTCGGTTCCAACGGACATTTTTGCGGATTTTTATCAACTCGGGGCTACTCTATATTTTATTGAAGATATGGATCTTTTAATTAAATGATATAATTTTTATAGACTAAGTTTGTCCTCTTATTTTTCAGTTGAAGATGGCGATCTCCCAGTTCCAACGGATATTTTTGCGGATTTTTCTTAGCTCGGGTCTATTTTCTACATTTTCTGTAAGATATGGATCTTTAGATTAAATGATATGATTTTTCAAGTCAAATTTTGTCTTCTTTTATTTTTCAATTGATGATGATGATCTCCCAATGGACAATGTTGCGGATTTTTCTGAGCTCATGGTTATTTTTTACATTTTATTAAAGATATGGATCTTTTAATTTAATGATATGATTTTTGTAGCCTAATTTTGTCTTCTCTTATTTTTCAATTGAACATAGCGATCTTCCGGTTCGAATGGAAATTTTTGCGGATTTTTCTGAGCTTGGAACTTTTTTTCTATATTTTCGGGAAGTTATAGATCTTTTAATTAAATGATATGAATTTTTAACCTAATTTTTCTTCCCTTATTTTTTATTTGAAGATGGGGAACTCCCGGTTCCAACAAACATTTTTGCAGATTTTTCTGAGCTTCGGAATATTTCATACAGTTTATTGAAGATGTTGTCCATTTTATTAAATGATATGATTCTTATATACTAAGTTTGTCTTCTCTTATTTTTCGGTTGAAGATGGTGATATCCCGTTTCCAACGGAATTTTTGCTGATTTTTCTGATCTCGGGGCTATTTTCTAAATTTTATGGAAGATAAGTATCATTATATTAAATGAAATGATTGTTATAGCGTAAGTTTGTCTTCTATTGTTTTTCAGTTCAATATGGCAATTTTCTGGTTCCAACATATTTTTTGCTGATTTTTCTGATGTCGATGCTATTTTCTACATTTTATTGAAGATATAAATTGTTTTATTAAATGATATTATTTTTAAGCCAAATTCCAATAGAAATTTTTGCGAATTTTTCTGAGCTCCGGGCTATTTTCCAAAATTTTGGAAGATATGTATCATTTTATTAAATGATTTGATATTTTGGCCTAGTTTTGTCTTCTTTTATTTTTAAGTTGAAGATGGCAATCTCCCGGTTCTATTAGACATTTTTGCAGATTTTCTTAGCTCGGTGTTATTTTCTACACTTTCTGGAAGATAAGAATCATTATTTTAAATAATATGATTTTTATATCCTAATTTTTTCTTCTCTGATTTTCCAGTTGAAGATGGCGAGCTCCCAGTTCCAACGAACATTTTGCAGATTTTTCTGACCTCCAGGCTATTTTCTACCTTTGATTAAAGATATGTATCTCTTTATTAAATGACAAATTTTTATAGCCTAATTTTGTCTTCTCAAATTTCTCATTTGAAAAATGGCGATCTCCAAGTTCCAACGGACATTTTTGCAGATTTTTCGATTTGGGCCTTTTTCCCTAAATTTTCTCGAAGATATGAATCTTTTTATTAAATGAAATGATTTTTTGTGCTAATTTTGTCTTCTCTTTTTCAGTTGAATATTACGATATCCCGGTTCCAACGGACATTTGTGTGGATTTTTCTTAGCTCTGTGCTATTTTCTACATTTTATGGCAGATATGTATCTTTTTATTAAATGATATAATTTTTTGGCCTAATTTTGTCTTCTTTTATTTTTTTCAGTTGAAGATGGTGATCTTTCGGTTCCAATAGTCATTTTTCGGATTTTTCTAAGCTCCGAGCTATTTTCTACATATTCTGTATGATAAGATTCAATATATTAAATGATATGATTTTTATAAGCTAATATCGTCTTTTCTTATTATTCAGTTGAAGATGGTGATCCAGGCTCTAATGGTCATTTTTACCGATTTTTCTGAGCTTGGGGCTATTTTTCTTCGTTTTCTGGAAGTTATGGAACTTTTTATTAAATGATATGATTTTTTGACATAATTTTTTCTTCTCTTTTTAAAGATGAAGATGGCGATCTCCCGGCTACTACGAACATTTTTGTGGATTTTTCTGAGCTCGGCGCTATTTTCTACATTTTCGGAAAGTTATATATCTTTTTATTAAATGATAGGATTTATATAGCCTAATTTTTACTTCTCTTAAATTTTAAGTTGAAGGTGGCGATCTCCCGGTTTCAATGGGCATTTTTGCATATTTTTTGAGCTCGGTGGTATTTTTTTACATTTCATAGAAGATATATAAAAAATTATTAAATAAAATATTATTTCTATAGCCTAAGTTTGTCTTCTTTTATTTTTTCGGTCGAAGATGGCAATCTCTCGGTTCCAACGGACATTTTTGCAGATTTTTCTTAGCTTGAAACTATTTTTCTACATTTTCTGGAAGATATGTATCTTTTTATGAAATGCTATGATTTTTTGGCCTAATTTTGTTTTCTCTTTTTTATCTTGAAGATCACGATCTCCCAGTTCTAATGGACATTTCTGTGGATTTATTTTGAGCTACAGGCTATTTTCTATATTTTTTGAATAATATGAATCTTTATATTAAATGATGTGCTTTTCGTAACCTAATTTAGTCATCTCTTATTTTTCAGTTGAAGATGGCGATCTCCCGGTTCCAAGGGAAATTTCTGCGGATTTTTCTGAGCTTGGGGCTATTTTGTACATTTTCGAGAAGTTACACATCTTTTTATTAAATGATATGATTTTTCGCCGAATTTTGTCTTCTTTTATATTTTAAGTTGAAGATAGCGATCTTCCATTTGTAAGGACATTTTGCGTATTATTCTGACCTCGAGACTATTTTCTAAATTTTCTTGAAGATTTTTATTAAATGATATGATTTTTCGCCTAATTTTGTCTTGTCTTATTTTTTTAGTTGACGATGGTAAAGTCCCTGTTCCAACAGACATTTTTTCGGATTTTTATAAGCTCGGTGCACTTTTCTATAATTTTATAAATGATATGATTTTTATAGCCTACGTTTGTCTTCTCTTATTTTTTTTGTTGAAGAGGGCGATCTCCGGTTCCAATGAATATTTTTGCAGATTTCTCTTAACTTGAGGCTGTTTTTCTACATTTTCTGGAAGAAATGCAGCTTTTTATAAAATGATATATTTTTGGCCTAAATTGTCTTCGCTATTTTTCAGATGACGATGACGATCTCCCGGTTCTAAGGAACATTTTTGTGGATTTTTCTGAGCTCCAAGATATTTTCTACATCTTTTGTAAGATATAAATCTTTATATTAAATGATATGATTTTATAGCCTAATTTTGTCTTTTGTTATTTTTTAGTTGAAAATGGTGATCTCCCGGTTCCAACAATCATTTTTGCAGATTTTTTGAGCTTGATGACATTTTCTACCTTTTATGGAAGATATAGAACTATTTATTAAATGATATAATTTTTATAGCCTACGTTTGTCTTCTCTTTTTTCAGCTGAAGATGGCGATCTCTCGGTTCCAACGGAAATTTTTGCGGATTTTTCTTAGCTCAAGGCTATTTTCTACATATTCAGGAAGATATGGATCTTTTTATTAAATGAAATGATTTTTATGGTCTAATTTTGTCTTCTCTTATTTTTAGTTGAAGATGGCGATTTTTGCATATTATTCTGACCTCGAGACTATTTTCTAAATTTTCTTGAATATATGTATCTTTTTATTAAATGATATGATTTTTGGCCTAATTTTGTCTTCTCTTATTTTTCTGTTGAAGATGGCGACCTCCCGGTTCCAACGGGCATTTTTGCAGATTTTTACACGCTCAGTGCTATTTTCTATAATGAAGATGAGGATCTTTTTATTAAAAGATTTGATTTTTATAGCCTACATTGTCTTCTCTAATATTTTACGTTGAAGATGGCGGTATACGCGTTCAACAGACATTTTTGCAAATTTTTATTAGCTTGGTACTATTTTTCTACCTTTTCTGGAAGACATGGAGATATTTATTTAATGATATGATTTTTGGCCCAATTTTGTCTTCTACTTTTTCAGTTGAAGATGGCGTTCTCCCAGTTACATTTGTGCGTTTTTTAGCACCGTGCTATTTTCTATATTTTCTAGAAGATACTGATCTTTACGTTGAATGATATGAGTTTTATAACCTAATTTGGTCTTCTCTTTTTTAGTTGAAGATGACGAGTTTCTGGTTTCAACGGACATGTTTGCGGATTTTCTGAGCTCGGTCCTATTTTTCTACATTTTCAAGAAGTTATGTACCTTTTTATTATATGATTTGATTTTTGGTCAAATTCTGCCTTCTCTTATTTTTCAGCTGAAATGGCAATCGCCCGGTTCCAACAGACATTTTTTGCGGATTATTCTGACCTTGTGTCTATTTTCTAAATTTTCTGGAAGATATGGATTTTTTTAGTAAATGATTTGATTTTTGGCCTAATTTTGTATTCTATTCTTTTTCAGTTGAAGAAAGCGATCTCCCGGTTCCAATTGATGTTTTGCAGATTTTTCCGAGCTCTGTTCTATTTTCTACATTTTATTGAAGATAAGTATATTTTTATTAAATGAGATGTTTTTATAGCAAATATTTTTCTTCCCTTATTTTTTCAGGTGACAGAGGCAATCTACCGGTTCCAAAGAACATTTTGCGGATTTTTCTTAGCTTGGGACTATTTTTCTATATTTTCTATATGATATGTATTTTTATTGAAATGATAAGATTTATTGGCCTAATTTTGTCTTCTCTTTTTTACAGTTAAAGATGGCGATCTCCCAGTTCCAACAGACATTTTTGCAAATTATTACGACCACGAGTATATTTTCTAACTTTTCCGGAAGATATGCATTTTTTATTAAATGATATGATTTTTGGCCTAATTTTGTCTTCTTATTTTTCAGTTGAAGATTGCGATCTGCCGATTCCAAAAAACATTTTTGCGGATTTTTCGCAGCTGGGTGCTATTTTCTACATTTTATGTAAGATATGGATATTTTTATTAAATGATATAATTTTTATATCCTATGTTTGTCTTCTATTATTTTTTAAGTTGTATATGGCTATCTACCGGTTCCAACGAATATTTTTACTGATGTTTCCTGCCATGGGGCTAATTTTCTACATTTTATGGAAGATATGGTTCCTTTTATTAAATGATATGATTTTTAGGCCTAATTTTGTCTTCTCTTATTTTTGTTGCGGATTATTTTGACCAAAAGGCTATTTTCTATATATTCTGGAAGATAAGGATCTTTTAATAAATAATATGATTTTTGGCCTAATTTTGTCCTTTCGTATTTTTCAGATGAAGATGGCAATCTCTCGGTTTCAACTGAAATTTTTACGGATTTTCTAAGTTCGGGGCAATTTTTCTGCATTTCATGGAAGATTTGTATCATTTTATTAAATGATATGATTTTTTGGCCTAATTTTGTCTTCTCTTATTATTCAGTTGAAGATGGCGTTCTCTCGGGTCCAACGGATATTTTTTGCTTATTTTTTTGACTTAGAGGCTATTTTATACATTTTCTCGAAGTTATTGACATAGAGGCTATTTTCGATATTTTCTCGAAGTTATTGATCATTTTATTATATAATTTGACTATTAAGCCTAATTTTGTCTTCTATTTTATTCAAATTAGGATGGCGATCTCCCGGTTCTAATAGACATTTTTGCGTTTTTTCTGAGCTCCTGCTATTTTCTAAATTTTCTGTAAGACATGTTTCTTTAAATTAAATGATATGATTTTTATAGCCTAATTTTGTCTTCTCTTATTTTTAAGTTGAAGGTGGTGATCTCCCGGTTCAAATCGACATTTTTGTAGATTTTGCTTAGGTCTGAGCTATTTTTTTTGTTTTCTTGAAGATATGCATCTTTTAGTTAAATGATATGATTTTTTGCATAATTTGTTCTTCTCTTATTTTTTTGTTGAAGATAGCGATCTCTCCGTTTCAACGGATATTTTCGCGGATTTTTATAAGCTCGGGGCTATTTTCTACATTTTCTGGAAGATATGGATCATTTTTAGCCTAATTTTATCTTCACGGCGATCTACCCATTCCAACAGACATTTTTGTGAATTTTTCTTAGCTCGGGACTATTTTTCTACCTTTTCTAGAACATATGTATATTATTATAAATGAAATGATTTTTTGACCGAATTTTGCCTTCTCTTTTTTCAATTGAAGATGGCGATCTCACGGTTTCAATTTACATTTGTGCGTATTTTTTTGAGCTCCGGGCTATTTTCAACATTATCTAAAAGATATGGACCTTTATAATAAATGATATAATTTTTATCACATAATTTTGTATTCTCTTATTTTTGAGCTGAAGATTCCGATCTCCCAGTTCCAACAGACATTTTTGCAGATTTTTCTCAGCTCGGGGATATATTTCTACATTTTCGAAAAGTTATGGATCTTTTCATTAAATGATATGATTTTTTGCTAAATTTGGTATTCTCTTGTTTTTCAGCTAAAGATGGTGATCTCTCTATTCCAACAGACATTTTTGTGGATTATTCTGACCTCAGTTCTATTTTCTAAATTTTCTAGAAGATATGGATCTTTTTATTAAATGATTTGATTTTTGACCTAATTTTGCCTTCTCATATTTTTCAGTTAAAGATGTCGATCTCCCGGTTCCAATTGATATTTTTGCGGATTTTTCTAAGCTCGGCTCTATTTTCTATATTTTATGGAAGATATGTATCTTTTTATTAAATGAGATGATTTTTATAGCCTATATTTTTCTTCTCTAAATTTTTCAGTTGAAGATGGCGATCTACCTGTCCGACGGACATTTTTGCAGACTTTTCTTTGCTTGGGACTATTTTTCTACATTTCCTGTAAGATTTGTATTTTTTATTAAATGATATGATTTTTGGCCTAATTTTATCTTCTCTTTTTCAGTTGATGATAACAATCTCCTAGTTCCAACAGACATTTTAACAAATTTTTCAGAGCTACGGGCTGTTTTCTACATTTTATGAAAGATATGAATCTTTTTATTAAAGGATATGATTTTTTTGGCCTAATTTTGTCTTCTCTTATGTTTCAGTTGAAGATGGCAATCTCCCGGTTCCAACGGATAATTTTGTGATTTTTCTTAGATTCGAGCTACTTTCTACATTTTCTGGAACATATGTCTATTTTTATTAAATGATCTGATTTTTATAGCCTAAGTTTGTCTCGTCTTATTTTTTAATTGAAGATGGCAATCTCCCGGTTCCAAAAAACATTTTTGCAGATTTTTTGAGCTGGTGGCTATTTTCTATATTTTATGGAAGATAGGGATCTTTTTATTAAATGATATGATTTTAAAGCCTAAGTTTATGTTCTCTTATTTTTCAGCTGATGATTTCAATCTCCTGTTTCCAATGGAAAATTTTGCAGATTTTTCTGAGCTCGATGCTATTTTATACATTTAATTAAGGATATGGATCTTTCTATTAAATGATGACTTTTATCACTTAAGTTTGTCTCATCTTTTTTTAGTTGAAGATGGCGATCTCCTGGTACCAGCGGACATATTTACGGATTTTTCTGACCTCGAGACTATTTTCAATATTTTCTTGAAGATGTGTGTCTTTTTATTAAATAATATGATTTTTGGGCTTAATTTTTATTCTCTTATATTTTCTTTGAATATGGCGATTTCCCGATTCCAACGGACCTTTAAAAAAACTTTCTTAGCTTCGAGCAATTTTCTACATTTTCTGTAAGTCGTGGATCTTTATATTAAATAATATAATTTTAATAACTTAATTTTTTGTTCTCTTATATTTCAATTGAAGATGGCGATCTTCCGGTTCCAACAGAAATTTGTGTATTTTCATAAGATTCGGGCTATTTTCAACATTTTCTAAAAGATATGGATCATTTTATTAAATGATAAGAACTTTGGGCTTATTTTGCCTTTTCTTATCTTTTTGTTGAAGCTGGCGATCTCCCGGTTCCAACGGATATTTTTGCAGATTTTTAAGAGCTCGAGACAATTTTCTACAGTTTACTGAAGATATGTATCTTTTTATTAAATGATTTGTTTTTTATCGCCTAATTTTGTCTTCTCTTATTTTTTTAATTGAAAAGCTCGACCTCCCAGTTCTAACAGAAATTTTTGCGGATTTTTCTAGACTCCTGGCTATTTTGTATATTTTCTGTTGGATATAAATCTTTATATTAAATGAAATGATTTTATGGCCTAATTTTGTCTTCTCTTATTTTTTCGTTGAAGCTGGCAAAGTCCCGGTTCCAATAGACATTTTTGCAGATTTTTTGAGCTACGGGTAATTTTCTACATTTTTTGTAAGATATGAATCTTTATAATAAATTATACGATGTTTAGCCTAATTTTGTCTTCTTTTATTTTCAGTTGAAGATTGAGATCTCCCGGTTCCAACGAAATTTTTTACGTATTTTTCTGAGTTCTGGGCTATTTTTCTAAATTTTTGGGAAGATACAGATCTTTTTAGTAAATGATACGATTTTTTGGCCTAATTTTGTATTCTCTTATTTTTCAGTTGTAGATGACGATCTCCCTATTTCAAAGGAAATTTTTGATTATTTTTCTGAACTCGGGGCAATTTTTCTAATTTTTCTGGAATAAATGGATCTTTTTATTAAATGATATGATTTTTTCGCCTAATTATGTCATCTCTTATTTTTTTCGTTTAATATGGCGATCTTCTGGTTCTAACAAACCATCTCATGAATTTTTTGAGCTCCAGGCAAATTTCTACATTTTATGTAAGATATGAATATGAATATTAAATGATATAATTTTTATAGCCTAATTTTGTCTTCACTTATTCTTCAGTTGAAGATGACGATCTTTCGGTTCCAACATAAATTTTTGCCGATTTTTTCGAGATCTGGGCTATTTTCTACAATTTCCAAAAGATATAGATCATTTTATTAAATGATATGATTTTTTGGCCTAATTTCGTCTTCTCATATTTTTTGTTAAAGATAGCGATCTTCCTGTTCCAACGGACATTTTTACGGATTTTCTTCGCTTGGGTCTATTTTTTTACATTTTACTGAAATGGATCTTTTTATTAAATGATATGATTTTTGTAGCGTAATTTTTTCTGCGATTATTTTTCAGTTAAGTACGATGATCTGCAGGTTTCAACGGACATTTTATTGGATTTTTTTGAACTCATGGCGATTTTTCTAAATTTTATGGAAAATATGGATCTTTTTATTAACTGATATGATTTTTTGTCCTAATTTTGTCTTCATTTTTTTCGTAGAAGATGGTGATCTCCCTGTTCTAACAGACATTTTAACGGATATTTTTGAGCTCCAGGCAATTTTCTACATTTTCTGATGATATGATTTTTATAGCCTAAGTTAATCTTCCCTTATTTTTCAGTTGAAGATGTCGATTTCCCGATTCCAAATGATATTTTTGCAGATTTCTCTCTTCTCGGGGCTATTTTCTACATTTTCTGGAAGATATGTTTCTTTTATTAAATGATTTGATTTTTGGCCTAATTTTTTCTTCTCTTATTTTTAAGATGAATATGGCGATCTCCCGGTTCCAACTGACATTTTTACGGATTTTTCTGATCTATATGTTATTTTCTATATTTTCTGTAAGATACTATCTTTATATAAAATGATATGATTTTATAGCCTAATTTTGTCTTCCCTTAATTTTCTTTTGAAAATGGCGATCTCCCGGTTACAATGGACGTTTACGGAATTTTCTGAGCTCGGTGTTATTTTCTTCATTTTATTGAATATTTGGATTTTTTTATCAAATGATATGCTTTGGTAGTCTAATTTTGTCTTCTCTTATTTTTCAGTTGAAGATGGCGATCTTTTAATTACAAAGGATATTTTTACGACTTTTTTAAGCTCAGGACTATTTTTCTTCATTTTCTCGAAGATATGTATCTTATTATTAAATGATATGATTTTTGGCCTAATTTTGTCTTCTCTTACCGTTTTCATTGAATATGGCGATCTCCTAGTTTCAATGAGCATTTTTGCGAGATTCTTCTGAGCCCTGTGCTATCGACATTTTTTGTAAGATTTGAATCTTTATATTAAATTTTAGGATTTTTATAGCCTAATTTTGTCTTCTTTAATTTTTTAGTCGAAGATGGCGATCACCCGGTTCCAATAGACATTTTTAAGTATTTTGTTGAGCTCAGGGCTATTTTCCACATTTTATTAGGGACAAGAATCTTTTTATTAAATGATATGATTATTATAGCCTAAGTTTGTCATCTCTTATTTTTCAGTTGAAGATGGCGACTCCCAGTCCTAACAGACATTTTATGGATCTTTTTATTAAATGATATGATTTTCATAGAATAAGTTTGTCTTCTCTTATTTTCAGTTGAAAATGGCAATCTCACGGTTCCAACGGACATTTTTGCGGATTTTTCTGACCGCGAGACTATTTTCTACATTTTCTGAAAGACATGGATATTTTCATTAAATGATATGATTTTTGGCTTAATTTTGTCTTTTCTTATTTTTCAGTTGAACGTAGCAATCTCCCGATTCCAACTGATATTTTTGCAGAAATTTTGAGCTCGGAGCTATTTTCTACATTTTATGTAAGAAATGGATCTTTTCATTAAATGCTATGATTTTTATAGCATAAGTTAGTATTCTCTTATTTTTTCTATTGAAGATCGCGATCTTCTGGTTTTTGCCGAATTTTTTAGCACGGGAATATTATTCTGCATTTTCTGGAAGATATGGATCTTTTAATTAAAAGGTTTTGTTTTTTAATCCTAATTTTGACTTCTCTTATTTTTAAGTTGAAGATTGTGATCTCCCGGATTCATATCATTTCATCCAACAGTCATTTTTGATTATATTCGTGAACTCTGGGCCATTTTCTAAATTTTCTTAAGATATGAATCTTTATATTAAAAGATATGATTTTCATAGCCTAATTTTGTCTTCTCTTATTTTTAAGTTGAAGATGGTGATCTCCCGGTTCTAACGGACTTTTTTGTGGATTTTTCTGAGCTCGTGGTTATTTTCTGCATTTTCTGATAGGTAGATCGTTTTATTAAATGATATGAATTTTTTGGCCTAATTTTGTCATCTCTAATTTTTCAGTTAAAGATGGGAATTCCCTGTTTCAACGGACATTTTTGCAGATTTTCTCAGCTCCAGGCTAATTTCCACATTTTCTGGTAGATATGGATCGTTTTATTAAATGATATAATTATTGGCCTAATTTTGTCTTCTCTTATTTTCATATTGCAGATGGCGATCTCCCGGTTTCAAGGATATTATTGCGTATTTTTTCGAGCTGCGTGCTAATTTCGACATTTTCTGGAAAATATGGATCTTTATTTTAAATGATATAATTCTAAGGCCAAATTTCGACTTCTCTTATTTTTCAGTCGAAAATGGCGATCATCCTGGTGCCAACAGACATTTTTACGGATTTTTATGTGTTCCGAGCTATTTTCTACATTTCAGTGAAGATATAGATCTTTATATTTATGATGAAGATGGCGATCTTCCCGTTCCAGTGGACATTTTGTAGATTTTTCTGAGCTCCAGAAATTTTCTACATTTTCTGTAAGATATGTATCTTTATATAAAATGATTTGATTTTTATACCCAAATTTTGTCTTCTCTTATTTTCCAGTCGAAGGTGGTGATCTCTCTTTTCCAACTGACATTTTTGCGGATTTTACTTAGCTTGGAGCTATTTTCTGCATTTTTCGAAAGAAATAAATCTTTTATTAAATGATATGATTTTTGGCATAATTTTGTCTTCTCTCATTTTTCAATTAAAGATGGTGATTCCCTGTTTCAACGGACATTTTTGCGGATTTTCTGAGCCCGGGTCTATTTTCTGCATTTTTGGAAGATGTGGATCTTTTTATTGAATGATATCATTTTGGCCTAATTTTGCTGCTCTTATTTTTCAGTTGAGGATGGCGATCTCCCTCTTCCAATAGACATTTTTGCGGATTTTTCTGTGCTTGAAGCTATTTTCTACATTTTAATGAAGTTATGGATTTTTCCACTGATTTTGTCTTGTCTTATTTTTCAATTAAAAATGGCAATCTCTACGTTCCAACAGACATTTGCGTGGATTTTTTCTAAGCTTGGTATTTTTTCGACATTTTCTGGAAGTTGTGCTTCTTTTATTAAATGATATGATTTTTGGGCCTAATTTTATGTTTTCTTCTTTTTTCAGTCGAAATGGTGATCTCCGATTACAATGATCATTTTTGCAGTTTTTCTGAGTCCCTGATAATTTTCTATATTTTTTGTGAGATATAAATCATTATATTAATTGATATGATTTTTATAGCCTAATGTGTGTCTTCTCCTATTTTTAGTTGAAAATGACGATCTACCAAGTCCAACAGATATTTTTGCAGATTTTTCAGAGCTCGGTGCTATTTTTATACATTTTCGGGAAGTTATGGATAATTTTACTAAATGAAATGAATTGTTGGCCTAATTTTGTCATCTCTTATTTTTCGTTGAAGATGGCGATCTCCCGGTTCCAAAGGACATTTTACGAGATTTTTTGAGCTCCGGGCTATTTTCTAAATTTTCCGTAAGATATGAATCTTTAGCTTAAATGATATGATTTTTAGCCTAATTTTATCTTCTCTTATTTTCTAAATATGTCGATCTCCTGGTTCCAACGGACATTTTTGAGGATTTTTCTTAGCTCGGAACTATTTTCAAAAGTTCA
The DNA here is from genome assembly GCA_030789695.1 of Scilla litardierei. Taxonomy (NCBI): domain Eukaryota; kingdom Viridiplantae; phylum Streptophyta; class Magnoliopsida; order Asparagales; family Asparagaceae; genus Scilla; species Scilla litardierei. The sequence continues at coordinate 167,940,058 of CM061141.1, forward strand.
TTGAAAATATGGATCTTTTTATTAAATAATATGATTTTTAGAGACTAAGTTTGACTTCTGTTATTTTTCAATTGAAGACAGCGATCTCCCAGTTCCAACGGACATTTTTACGGATTTTTATGAACTCGAAGCAATTTTCTAAATTTTCTGGAAGGTATGGATCTTTTTATTAAATAATACTATTTTTGGCCTAATGTTGTCTTCTCTTATTTTTCAGTTGAAGATGGCGATCTCCTGGTTCAAATGGACATTTTTGCTGATTTTCTAAGCTCCGAGTTATTTTCTATATTTTCTAAATAATATAAAACTTTGTATTACATGATATGATTTTTATAACCTAATGTTGTCTTCTCTTATTTTTTAGATGAAGAAGGCGATCTCCCGATTCCAATGGACATTTTTATGGATTTTTCCGAGATCGATGCTATTTTTCTACATTTTAATGAAGTTATGGATCTTTTTATTAAATGGTACGATTTTTGGCATAGTTTTTTCTTCTCTTATTTTTTTAAGTTGAAGATGGCGGTCTCTCGATTCTGACGAACATTTTTGCAGATATTCTGACCTTGGGGCTATTTCTAAATTTTTCTGGAAGATAAGTATCTTTTTCTTAAATTAGAATTTTGGCTTATGTTTGTTTTCTCTTATGTTTCAATTGAAGATGGCTGTTACGCCTATTTGACTGAGACCCATAAAGCACGAGCCCAAGAGCCCACCTGCATCCTGAAAGCCCATTCGACAAAGGCCCTACAAGGGACCTTCTCGAAACGTCGATCAGACCCGGCCCCCATAACCCGTTGGTCGTTCGCCCACTCCTGCGAAAACCGCTCCCCCGGACACGCGACCACTAAATGGCGATAATGGGGAGGTGCTGGCATGGCGGAGAGGGCGGCGGCGAGGGGGGACGGATGGGGCACGATCGATGGCGGGCGTGGGACGTGGGCCAGAGCCAATCACGCTGGGAGCTCTACAAAAGGGTCAGGAAGACGACGAAGAAAGGGACCGCATCTCAGGTAACAAAACCTAAGGTACTCCATCAACGACCTCGTTCCCCCAATTCATCTCCTTCCTCCCCCGCTCGCGCCGAGAGACGCCGTCACGATCTCCTCACGAGTCGGACCGTCTCCGCCGGGCCTCCTTTCTCAGATCTCTATCTGACTTAGGCATCGGAGGGGATTTGGCCGGAACCAAGGTCCGGCCCCCTGACGAGCGTTCTCGTCTACGCAGGTGGACAACAGACCAACGGGCCGAGGCTACCCCTCGCCCCTCTCCGACCACTCGATCAACCGGACAGTGAGGCTTCCCCTCACCGTCAGCCTTCCGTGGCCGAGCACGCCCTACCGAGGCCGAGCGTCCTAATCGGGTCTGAGACTCACCCTCGCCACCCGACGGCCGTGCATCTACCCGGGCGACTGAGGCTACCCCTCGTCCCCCTTCCAGCCGAGGCCGAGCACGTCTGTCCGAGGCCGAGCGTCTCAACCAGGGCCGAGGCTTCCCCTCGCCCCTTCTGCACCGATTCGAAGCCCCCGAGGGACCCAAAGCGGGCCCCTTGACCACGTTGACCGGGTTCTCCACGGTCAACGCATTGTAGTGAGAAAACACTCTGAAACATCTGGCGCCGTCTGTGGGAACGAAAACTGTCCCACGAAGAAACAAACCACATCTGCGATGACGCGGCCCCCCTCCTCTCGGCGAAAGAAGGGCGAGGCCCCGACGCGGGGCGACAGGCCCCGCCATCGTTGCCAAGAATGGGCACGGGACCGACGCGAGGAGAGTCGTGAGGAAAGGGCCGGGGTGCCCTCCCCTTCCCCACCGGTTGGGAGACCGAGTGCGCCCGTAACGGCACGCAGCTCGGACGTGGCTTTGGTGGTATCAGTGGTCATAGACACTACCTTAGTGCGACGGCTGCTTGTCGACACCGGCAGCTCCTGTGACGTCCTATTTATGTCAACCCTGGAGAAGATGGGCCGGCAGAAAGGAGACTTGCGACCTCGTTCGGGTCCCGTGGTCGGATTCACGGGTCACTCCACCCCCATCATCGGCACTATCCATCTCCCGGTAACGCTCGGAAACACACCAGACTCTGTGACCCTAGCGGTGGAATTCATCGTATTGGGGATCGGGTCGGAATACAATGGGATCATCGGCCGACCCCTACTCAACGCCGTCGGCGCGATGGTCTCGACCCTCCATCGGACCATTAAGTTCCGAACGCCGGGGGGGATGGGGCAAGTCGAAGGCGACGCGGGGAGACCGAATACCTGCTATCAACTGGCGGAGGAAGGTCCCGAGGATCGTCTAGCTGACCGGATGGCCGCGCTCGACTTAAGGAGTGGGCCTAGGCCCACCCCTGCGGAGGAGCAGGAGCAAATCCCGGTCACGGACATCGAGGGCCGGTTCGTCTCGATCGGGAGAGGGCTGAGCCCGGACCTAAGGGACCAGCTGATCGAATGCCTGGAGGCGAACCTGGACATCTTCGCCTGGTCGCCTGAAGACATGCCCGGCGTGGACCCCCAGGTGATCGTCCACCAGATCAACGCCGACCCCAACTTCAAACCGGTTAGGCAGAAGAAGCGTAACCTGGGCGGCGAGAAGATGAAGGCAGCCTCCGAGGAAGTGGAGCGTCTCCTCGATGCCGGCTTCATACGAGAAGTCTGGTACCCGGAGTGGCTGTCGAACGTGGTGATGGTCAAAAAACCCAACGGGAAGTGGCGAATGTGCGTGGACTTCAGTGACCTCAACAAGGCCTGCCCCAAGGATAGCTACCCCCTGCCGCGCATCGACCACCTGGTGGACAACGCCTCGGGATACGAGATGCTAAGCTTCATGGACGCTTACTCCGGGTACAATCAAGTCCAGATGGACCCCCGGGACGAAGAGATGACAGCCTTCACGACGGACCGGGGAACCTACTGCTACAAGAAGATGCCCTTTGGCTTGAAGAACGCGGGGGCCACCTACCAGAGAATGGTCAACAAGGTGTTCAGCTCCCAGATCGGGAGGAACCTAGAAGTCTACGTCGACGACATGCTTGTCAAGTCAAGGCGACCGGAAGACCACATCGCCGACTTGCGGGAGACCTTCGAGCGGTTGCGGCGACACCACATTCGGCTCAACCCCGCGAAATGCACGTTCGGGGTAAGATCTGGCAAATTCTTGGGATTTATGATAACTAATCGTGGTATTGAAGCTAATCCCGACAAGATCGAGGCGCTGGTTAACATGCGCGAGCCGACGACGATCAAGGAGCTACAGAGGCTGAACGGGCGCATCGCAGCCCTGGGGCGATTCCTTTCCAAATCAGCGGAAAGATCGCTTCCCTTCTTCAAGGTCCTGAGGAAAGCAATCGCGGAACCTCCGAACAATAGGAAGACGATACTCTGGGACGAAGACTGCTCCCGGGCGTTCGGGGACCTCAAAGAGTATCTCCGCAGCCCCCCTCTCCTGTCCAAACCCCGGGAAGGGGAGTCGCTGAGCCTTTACCTGGCGTGCGCAGAGGAAGCTGTGAGTTCGGTGCTGATCCGGGAGGACAGCGGGGTGCAATGGCCGGTATATTACACGAGCCGGATCTTGAAGGGGGCGGAGGTGCGATACTCGCCCATGGAGAAACTGGCGTACGCCCTCGTCCTCTCAGCGCGAAGGCTCCGACCCTATTTCCAGGCCCACACCATACTGATCCTGACCGACTCACAGCTAGAACAGAACCTCAAGAGATTCGATCGAATGGGAAGGATGCTAAACTGGGGAGTGGAGCTGAGCGAGTTCGACCTCCGATTCAAACCGCGCACGGCCATCAAGGGACAGGCCCTAGCCGACTTCATCGCCGAATGCACGACGGAAGGAAATGGCCCCCCAGAGGGAGAAGGCCCGGGGACGGTAACTGCTCAACCCTTGTCCTTTCTTTCGGCTGACCACTTTCAGCCAGAGGATCCAGGAGCGTGGATAGTTCATGTGGACGGGTCGGCCACGCAGTCAGGAGGAGGGGCCGGGATTGCGATCCGATCTCCGGAGGGGAACATCGCGGAATACGCGTTGCGGTTCGAGTTCCCGGCCACGAACAACGTGGCGGAATACGAAGCTGTGATCAACGGCCTGAGGCTGGCCCTGGAGCTCGGGGCCGAGTCCGTCCGCCTCCTCAGCGACTCGAAGCTCATTGTCAACCAACTCTTAGGGAGTTACGAGGCACGGGAGGAGGCGATGCAGAGATATCTCCCAGTCGCCAGAGCGGCGATGTCCAAATTCAAGGACGTGGAGGTCTTACACCTCCCACGATCAGAGAATGCGCGGGCCGATGCGTTATCAAAACTGGCCTCGTCCTCGCCAAAGGAGCTGGGCCGCACCATCTACGTAGAGAACCTGCCGTCCCCCAGCACGATGGAGCACGAGGTGATGGCGATCGACCAAGAGCCCACCTGGATGGACCCGATCATCCGATACCTCACCCACGGAGAGGTGCCGGCCGATGGGGATGAGCGCCGAACCCTGGAGAGAAAAGCTCTCCGATACGTGATCCATGAGGGGACGCTCTACCGGAGACGCTGGACCAAGACGGACGTCCTCCCATACCTGAAGTGCATCGGACCGCAAGAAGCCGACTACGTCCTACGGGAGGTTCACGACGGGATCTGCGGGAATCACCACGGGGGCAAGATAGTCGCGCAGAAGATCTTAAGGCAGGGGTACTACTGGCCGACCTTGGCCAAAGACGCTGCAAGCTACGTGCAGAAATGCCAAGAATGCCAGAGGTACGCCCACCACATCTCGACTCCTCCGTCAGAGCTCATCCCCATCGTGAGCCCCCTCCCCTTTGCGAAATGGGGGCTCGACATCCTCGGACCGTTCAAGCCAGGACGAGGGCAGCGGAAGCACCTGATCGTGGCAGTGGACTACTTCACCAAGTGGATCGAGGCCGAGCCGTTGGCAACCATCACGTGGAAGAAAGCGAAAAGCTTCGTGTGGAATTCCATCATCTCCCGATTCGGAGTGCCACGGGCCATCGTCACAGACAACGGGAAGCAGTTCGATTCAGCAGGGTTTAAAGATTTCTGCGAGGAATGGGGAATCAAGCTCCTCTTTGCCTCGGTAGCGCACCCCCAAACCAACGGGATGGCAGAGGCGGCCAACAAGTGTATTATAGAGCCCCTCCGAAAGAAAGTGAAGGACGCCGAAGGGAACTGGCCGGAAGAGCTCCCCGGGATACTCTGGTCATACCGGACGACCCACAAGGAGGCTACTGGCGAGACCCCCTTCATGCTCACCTACGGGGCCGAGGCGGTGGTACCGGTCGAATTGGGTGAAGAATCTCTTCGCCTCAAATACTTTGACGAAGACCGGAATTCGCAGGGCCTAGGGCTCAGCCTGGAGCTCCTCGACGAGCGACGGGAGCAATCACTGGCCACCATCGTCCGCCAAAAGCAGAAGGTGGCCCGATACTACAACGCTCGGGTGCGGGGGAGAAGCTTCCACCTCGGGGACCTGGTCCTCCGGAAAGCGGGCTTCACCACCGATACCGCTCGCAGAGGGAAGCTCGCGGCTAGATGGGAGGGACCCTACAAAGTCGTCGAGGTCCTCGGACCCGCAGCCTACCGACTAGCCGACATGGAAGGGAGAGTTCTCACTCACACTTGGAATGCGGAATATTTACGCAAGTACTTTCAATAGATGTATCGTTTTCTATGAAATAAACTTGTTTTAAATTCATTCCCTTCCAGATAAAGCAAAACGGTATACAGGAGGATACACGAAGAGGTCGAGGGGCATTCCCCTCCCTCATTTTTCTCCGGGGGCGCCAGGGGAGCCACAGGCCGGGGGCTCACTAGGGTCCCCCCTTACTCCGTTCGGCGTCAGAGTACCTCCGAAGTTTCTCGAAGTTGATCCCCGAGAGCGGGAACTTCTCTTGGATCTCGGACTGGCACCGGGCGAAGCCCTTCTCGTACGCCTCCAACAAGGCGGTCTCCACAAAGGAGGTGGCATACTCCGCCACGGCATCCTGAGCGATCCGGGCAGGATCCACCTCCTCGAGCCCACGCAGCTGGGCCTCTAGGGTCTCTACCTGGCGTTGGTGCTCCGCCCTCTCCTTCTCGATCTCCCGGGATTTCTCTCCTAGTTGGGCAGCAAGGGCCCTCGCCTGCTCCTCCGCCGCGTCCAGACGATCGGAGAGCTCTGAGGCGTCAGGGGCAGCAGCCGGGCCGGGGATCTGCTTGACTCCTCCAGACGCGTCGACGTCTTTTAAAAGAGAGGCGAGCCGCGTCTCGGCCTCGGACTTCGCGGCCAGAGCCACGGCTCTCTCGCGATCCGCCGCCTCCAGGGCAGAGGACAGCTCAGTTATGCGGGAGTTCAGGGATTGGACCCGCGCTTCCTCCAACTGACCAGCTTCCTCCTCTTCCTCGCCAGGGACCTCAGGGCCTAGCCCAGCCACGGATTTGGCTTTGGGAAGAGCCGCGAATTGGCGCCTCATCGAGAGGCCCACCGAGGACAACTGTGCCAAAGCAACGAAGGTAAGAGGGCAAAAGCGGCTGGAGAACGGGGGGACAAGCAGAGACGCACTACCTGTTGAACAGCCTGGATCACGAAGGTAACCAAGCAATCACCTCTGACTCCGTCCAACACCGCCTGGTCAGGAGGGAGACAACAGTTCTCGGCCACTCGAGCGGCAGCTCCACGGCTCGAGAACACCGACTCCTTCTCACCCACTGGAAAGCGTGGACAAAGAAGACCCTCCCCTGACGAAGGGAACTCGCCAGGAGTGGAGCGGAACGCCCCCAGATACCGACTGTAAGCATCAGGGAGAAAGCCGTCCGGAAGAGGTGAAGGGCCGGCCCACGGCCAAGCAACCTCAACGGGAGCGGGATGAGGTCGGTCAGCAGTCGGCTGAACGTCGGCCCCCTCGACCCCCCCCCCCACGGAGCCTCTCAGGAGATCCCTGCAAGGGGAGAGAGGGAGACGACATCTTCTTTCGCTTCGAGCCTCCGGATACGGTCACAACCCGCTGCTTCTTCCGGACCGCCAACACATGGTCCCTTCTGCGCGGATCCGGGTTTGAAGCCTGCACGAGAGCGCTGGCAGGAGAAGGACCGAGAGGGAACCCACCTGCACTCAAAGGACAAATGAGAGACAGAGCAGAACCTGGGCGATCTCGAGGGGCGAACGCTCGGAGCAGCTTACCTAGGGGCCACACCGTCTTACGCAAATTAAAGTCACTAAAGAGGAAGTCGATCGAGCGCTCCCTCGGAGGAATCGCCAACATGTCCCTCGCCGTCTGCTGCTCAGCGACCGTCGGCTCACCCAGATTAAGAACAACGGCACCGGCCGCCACCCACCGTGTCGGGAAGTGTACGCTCGAGGGGAATGTGACGAACACGTATTCCCCCTTCCAGCGTTTCAGAGAACTCGGCAACCCCAGCACCAGGGACATCTTCGGGCGGGCGCTGATGTAAATCCACGCCCCCGATTGGTGGAGGCTCAGGCGGTAGAACTGGGCAAAGAGGCGGAGAGAGGGCACCACACCCTTCAGCATGCAGATGACAACGAACCCGACGAGGATCCCGACGGCGTTGGGACAGAATTGACACAAGCACACATTGTGGGCCTGAAGGAACTCAACGATAAAAGGATGAAGCGGGAAACGGAGCCCGAAGTGGAAGCACTTCTCATATATTCCGACCTCATTAGGACCAGGAGAGCAGATCCGCTCGTCAGCCCCAGGGGCACGAGCCGAGTAGGGCGAGAGCAGGTAGGAGGAGCGCATGCTCCCGATGGCGGTGGCACAGATCGACGAAGGCCACGCCAAGACCTCAGAAGGAACCCCTGAAAGATCATCCCCGTGCTGACTGATCGCCGAAGGAGTGCCACCCGCCAGACCCGGAGCCGCATCGCGCTCCGACCGAACCGAGCCCGTAGCAGAGGAAGATGACATGGGGGAAAGCTCAGACAGAAGGGGGATCAGCGCAAAGAAGAAAGACGATGGGATGGCGGCTCACGAATCCCTCGGCTTCTCCACTTAAAACGACTCCGCGAGCGGCAGGGATAAGCTTGCCGCTACACGTGGCAACATCTGAAGGCCGACGGCGCTTCGGAACCCGCGCCTTAAAAACATCGAACGGGCTAACTCATGATGACGACTAATAAATGAGTCGGCATCGACTGGAGAGCCTGTCAAAATCTACAGAGGTCACATCGGCCGAGCCGAACCGGCCGAGGCCGATCAACCCGACCGATGGGGGCAATTGTTACGCCTATTTGACCGAGACCCATAAAGCACGAGCCCAAGAGCCCACCTGCATCCTGAAAGCCCATTCGACAAAGGCCCTACAAGGGACCTTCTCGAAACGTCGATCAGACCCGGCCCCCATAACCCGTTGGTCGTTCGCCCACTCCTGCGAAAACCGCTCCCCCGGACACGCGACCACTAAATGGCGATAATGGGGAGGTGCTGGCATGGCGGAGAGGGCGGCGGCGAGGGGGGACGGATGGGGCACGATCGATGGCGGGCGTGGGACGTGGGCCAGAGCCAATCGCGCTGGGAGCTCTACAAAAGGGTCAGGAAGACGACGAAGAAAGGGACGGCATCTCAGGTAACAAAACATAAGGTACCCCATCAACGACCTCGTTCCCCCAATTCATCTCCTTCCTCCCCCGCTCGCGCCGAGAGACGCCGTTACGATCTCCTCACGAGTCGAACCGTCTCCGCCGGGCCTCCTTTCTCAGATCACTATCTGACTTAGGCATCGGAGGGGATTTGGCCGGAACCAAGGTCCGGCCCCCTGACGAGCGTTCTCGTCTACGCAGGTGGACAGCTGATCAACGGGCCGAGGCTACCCCTCGCCCCTCTCCGACTACTCGATCGACTGGATAGTGAGGCATCCCCTCACCGTCAACCTGCCGAGGCCGAGCACGCCCTACCGAGGCCGAGCGTCTTAGTCGGGTCCGAGATTCCCCCTCGCCTCCCGTCGGCCGTGCATCTACCCGGGCGACTGAGGCTACCCCTCGTCCCCTTTTCAGCCGAGGCCGAGCACGTCTATCCGGGGCCGAGCGTCTCAACCAGGGCCGAGGCTTCCCCTCGCCCCTTCTGCACCAATTCGAAGCCCCCGAGGGACCCAAAGCGGGCCCCTTGACCACGTTGACCGGGTTCTCCACGGTCAACGCATTGTAGCGAGAAAACACTCTGAAACAATGGCGATCTCCCGAATCGAACGAACAATTTTGCATTTTTTTCTAAGCTCTGTGCTATTTTCTATATTTTATGGAAGATATGTATCTTTATATTAAATGATATGTTTTTTATACTCTATGTTTGTCTTCTCTTATTTTTAGTTGAAGATGTCGATCAACCGGTTCAAACGAACTTCTTTCCTGCTTTTTCTTAGCTTGGGGCCATTTTTCTATATTTTCAGGAAGATATGGACCTTTTTATTAAATGTTATGATTTTTGGCCTAATTTTGTCTTCTCTTTTTTCAATAAAAGATGGCGATCTCTCGGTTCCAACAGACATTTGACGGATTTTTCTGAGCTCCGGGCTGTTTTCTATATTTTTGTAAGATATGCATCGTTTTATTAAACGATACGATTTTTATAGCCTAATTTTGTCTTCTCGTTTTTAGTTGAAGTTGGCCATCTTTCGGTTCAAATGGAAAGTATTGCAAATTTTTCTGAGCTCGTGGCTATTTTTCTACATTTTATGGAAGAATGAATCATTTTATTAAATGCTATGATTTTGGACATAATTTTGCATTCTCTTATTTTTAGCGGATGATGGCGATCTCTCAGTTCCAACCGACAATGTTGCAGATTTCTTGACCTTGAGGCTAGTTTCTACATTTTCTAGAAGATTTGGATCTTTTTATTAAATCATTTGATTTTTAGGCCTAATTTTGTCTTCTCTAATATTTTTAGATGAAGATGGCGATCTCCCGGCTCCAACGAACATTTTTTCGGATTTTTCTGAGCTCCAGGCTATTTTCTACATTTTCTGCATGATATGAATCTTTATATTAAATATATGATTTTTATAGCATAATTTTGTCTTCTCTTATTTTTCAGTTGAAGATGGCAATCTCCCTATTCCAACGGACATATTTGCGGATTTTTCTGAGCTCGGGTCGTTTTTAAATATTTTCTAGAAGATATGGATCTTTTTATTAAATGATATCAATTTTGGCATAATTTTGTCTTCTCTTATTTTTCAGTTGAAGATGGCGATCTCCCTGTTCCAACAGATTTTTTGCGGATTTTTCTGTGCTCAATGCTATTTTCTACATTTTATTGAAGATAATGATTTTTTATTAAATGATATGATTTTTTCGCCTAATTCCGTTTTCTTTTATTTTTCAGTTGAAAATGTCGATCTCCCGATTCCAACGGAGATTTGTGCATATTTTGCGGAGCTATGTATTATTTTTCGAGATTTTCTGGAAGTTATGGTTCTTTTTATTAAATGATATGATTTATTGGCCTAATTTTGTCTTCTCTTATTTTTTTTCAGAGGAAAATGACGATCTCTCGGTTCCAACGAATATTTTTGCATATTTTTCTGAGCTACCATCAATTCTCTACATTTTCTGTAAGATATGAATCTTTATATTAATTGATATGCTTTTAATAGCCTAATTTTTGTCTTCTATTATTTTTCAGTTGAAAATGCACAATCTCGCGGGTCCAACGGACATTTTTGTTGATTTTTTTGAGCTCTGGGCTATTTTTATACAATTTTGGGAAGTTATGGATCTTTTTATTAAATGATATGATTTTTTGGCCTAATTTGGTCGTCTTTTATTTTTAGTTGAAGACGACGACCTCCCAGTTCCAAAAGATATTTTAAGGGATTTTACTGAGCTCCGGGCTATTTTCTAAATTTTCTGTGAGACATGAATCTTTTATTAAATGATATTATGTTTAGCCTAATTTTGTCTTCTTTTACTTTTCAGTTGAAGATGTCGATCCCCCGGTTCCAACGGACATTTTTATAGATTTTTCTCAGCTAGGAACTATTTTCAAGAGTTCATTGAAGATATGGATCTTTTATTAAATAACATGATTTTGTAGACTAAGTTTGTCTTCTCTTATTTTTCAGTTGAGATGGCAATCTCCTGATTCCAACAGACATTTTACACATTTTTCTGACTTTCGGGATATTTTCTAAACTTTTTAGAAGATATAGATTTTTAATTAAATAATATGATTTTTGGCCTAATTTTGTCTTCTCTTATTTTTAAGTTGAAGATGGCGATCTCCCGATTCCAATGGACATATTTGCGGATTTTTCTGAGCATTGTGCTATTTTTTACATTTTCTATATGATATGAATCTTTATATTAAATGATATGATTTAATAACCTAATTTGTCTTCTCTTCTTTTTAAGTTGAAGATGGCGATGTTTCGATTCCAACGGACATTTTTGTGGATTTTTCTGAGATCGGTGTTATTTTTCTACATTTTCTGGAAGTGATGGATTTTTAAGTAAAGGATATGATTTTTCGCCTAATTTTGTCTTCTCTTATTTTTTAAGTTGAAGATGGCTATCTCTCGGTTCTAACCGCATTTTTGTATATTATTCTGACCTCGGGGCTATTTTCTAAATTTTCTGGAAGATATGTATCTTTTTACTAAATTATATGATTTTTGGCATAAGTTTTTCTTCTCTTACTTTTCAATTGAAGATGGCGATCTCCCGGTTCCAATGGAAATTTTTACCGATTTTTATGAGCTCGGTACTATTTTCTACATTTCTTTTGGAAGATATGGATCTTATATTATATGATATGATTTTTATAGCCTAATTTTCTCTTCTCATATTTTTCAGTTGAAACCGGCGATCTCCATGTTCCAACATACATTTTTGGGGACTTTTCTGAACTCGAGGCTTTTTTCTACGTTTTCAAAAAGTTATGTATCTTTTTATTAAATAATATGATTTAAAGCCTAATTTTGTCTTCTCTAATTTTCAGTGTAAGATGTCGATCTACCGATTCTAACGTACATTTTGCGGATTTATCTGACATCGCGGATATTTTCTAATTTTTTTGAAAGATATTGATCTTTTTATTAAATGGTATGATTTTTGGCTTAATTTTGTCTTTTCTTATTTTTCAGTTGAAGATTGCGACCTCCCGGTTATGACAGACATTTTTGCTGATTTTTCTGAGCTCGGTGCTATTTTCTACATTTTATGGAAGATACGTTTTTATTAAATGATATGATTTTTATACCCTACGTTTCTCTTCTCTTATTTTTTTCAGTTAAAGCCAACAGACATTTTTGCTTATTTTTCTTAGTTTTGGGCAATTTTTCCCATTTTCTAGAAGATATGGACCTTTTTATTAAATGTTATGATTTTTTTGGCCTAATTTTGTCTTCTATTTTTAGTTGAGGATGGCGATCTCCCGATTCCAACGGACATTTGAGAGGATTTTTTGTGCTCTAGGCTATTTTCTACATTTTCTGATAGATATGGACCTTTTTATTAAATGAAATGATTTTTATAGCCTAATTTTATCTCCCCTTTTTAGTTGAAGATAGCCATCTCCCGGTTCAAACAGAAATGTTTGCGGATTTTTCTGAGCTCGGAGATATTTTTCTACATTTTATGGAATAAATGGATCATTTAATTAAATTATATGACATTTGGCCTAATTTTATATTCTCTTAATATGATGTTTGGCCTAATTTTATATTCTCTTAATTTTTTAGCTGAAGATGGCGATCTCCCAATTCCAACTGACATTTTTGCGGATTTTTTGACCTCGAAGCTATTTTCTTCATTTTCGGGAAGATATGTATCTTTTTACTAAATCATTTGATTTTTTGGCCTAATTTTGTCTTCTCTTATATTTTAGAAGATGGCGACCGCCTGGTTCCGACAGAGGTTACTGGGGATTTTTCTGAACTGCCAGCTATTTTTTACATTTTTTGTAAGATATGAATCTTTATATTCAATGATATGACTTTTATATCCTAATTTGGTATTCACTTATTTTTTTAGTTGAAGATGGTAATCTCCCGGTTCAAACGGATATTTTTGCCAATTTTACTTTGCAAATATCTATTTTCTGTATTTTCTTGAAGATGTGGATCTTTTTATAAAATGATATGATTTTTGGTATAATTTTGCCTTCTCTTATTTTTAAGTTGAAGATGGTGATCTATCTGATCCAACGGACATTTTTGTGGATTTTACTTAGCTCGGAACTATTTTCTGCATTTTCTAGAAGATATGGATCTTTTTATTAAATGATATCATTTTGTCCTAATTTTCTCTTCTCTTAATTTTTCAGTTGAAGATGGCGATCTCCCTGTCCAACAGGCCTTTTTGGAGATTTTTCTGCGCTCGGAGCTATTTTCTACATTTCATTGAAGATATTGACCTTTTTATTAAATGATATGATTTTTTTCGCCTAATTTTGTCCTCTCTTATTTTTCAGTTGAAAATGGCGATCTCACGATTCCAACGGACATTTGTGCTGATTCTTCTGAGCCCGACACTATTTTTCTGTATTTTTGGAAGTTATGGATCTTTTTATTAAATGATATGATTTTTTGGCCTAATTTTATCTTCTCTTATTTTTCAGTTGAAAATGTCGATCTAACGGTTGCAACAGGCATTTGTACGAATTTTTTTGAGCTCCATGCTATTTTCTTCATTTCTGTAAGAAATGAATTTTTAAATTAATTGATATGATTTTAGCCTAATTTTTGTCTTTTCTAATTTTTTTCAGTTGAAAATGGTGATTTCCCATGTCCAACATACATTGTTGTTGATTTTCAGAGCTCTGGGCTCTTTTTATTAATTTGTTTGTTTTTGGCCTAATTTTGTCGTTTGTTATTTTTTTCATTGAAGATGGCGATCTTCCGGTTCCAACGGACATTTCTATGGATTTTTCTGAGCTTCAGGATATTTTCTAAATTTTCTGTAAGGAATGAATCTTTATATTAAATAATATGATTTTGAAGCCTAATTTTGTATTCTCTTATTTTTCAGTTGAAGATGTCGATCTCCCAGTTCCAATATATATTTTTGCAGATTTTTCTCAGCTTCGAATTATTTTCAAAAGTTCATTGAAGATATAGATCTTTTTATTAAATGATATGATTTTAGGCTAAGTTTGTGTTCTCTTATTTTTTTAGTTAATTATGGAGATCTCCCGGTTCTAATGAACATTTTCTCGGATGTTTCTGACCTAGGGGCTATCTTTCTAAATTTTCTGGAATATATGGACCTTTTTATTAAATGATATGATTTTTGACCGAAATTTGTATTCTCTTATTTTTTTCAGTTGAAGATGTCGATCTCCCTGTTCCAACGGATATTTTTTTTGGTTTTTCTGAGTGCTGAGATACTTTCTACATTTTCTGTATGATCTGAATCTTTATATTAATTGATATGATTTTTAGTACCTAATTTTGTCTTCTCTTATTTTTTCAGTTGAAGATGACGATCATCCGACTGCAACGGAATTTTTGTGGATTTTTCTGAGATCGGTGCTATTTTCTTCATTTTCGGGAAGTGATGGATCTTCTTATTAAATGATATGAAATTTTGGTTTAATTTTGTTTCCTCTCATATTTAAGTTGAAGATGTCGATCTCCCTTTTCTAACGGATATTTTTGCTGATTATGCTGACCTCAGGGCTATTTTCTAAATTTCCTAGAAGATTTAGATCTTTTTATTAAAATATATGATTTTTGACCATAGTTTGTCTTCTCTTATTTTTCAGTTCAAGATGGCGATCTCCAGGTTTCAACGGACATTTTTGAAGATTTTTTTGAGCTCGGTGCAATTTTCTACATTTTATGGAAGATATGGATCTTTTTATTAAATGATATGATTTTTAAAGCCTACGTTTATATTTTCTTAATTTTTTAGTTGACAATGGCGATCTACCAGTTCAACGGATATTTTTGCTAATTTTTCTTCTCTTGAGCAATTTTTCTACATTTTCTGGAAGATATGGACCTTTTTATTAAATGTTATGATTATTTGGCCTAGATTTGTTTCTCTTTTTTAGTTGAAGATGGCGATCTCTCGGATCCAATGGACATTTGAGCGGATTTTTCTATGCTTCTGGTTATTTTCTACATTTTCTATAAGATATGGATCTTTTTATTAAATGATATTATTTTTATAGCATAAATTTGTCTTCTTTTTTTCAATTGTTGATGGCCATCTCCTAGTTTAAACAGACATTTTTGCGGATTTTTCTGATTTAGGGGTATTTTTCTACATTTTAAGGAAGATATGGATCATTTTATAAAGTGATATGATCTTTTGGCCTAATTTTATTTTCTCTTATTTTTTTAATTGAAGATGGCGATCTCCCAGTTCCAACTGTCATTTTAGCGGATTTTTTGATCTCGAGGCTATTTCTACATTTTCTGGAAGATATGGATCTTTTTATTTAATCGTTTGATTTTTTTGCCTAATTAGGGGTTTTCTTATTTTTCAGATGAAGATGGCGATCTCCCGGTTCCAACAGACATTTTTGTGGTTTTTCTGAGCTACATGCTATTTTCTACATTTTATGTAAGATATGTATGTTTATATCAAATGATATGATTTTTATAGCCTAATTTTGTCTTCTCTTATTTTGACGTCTAAGATGGTGATCTCCCAGTTCTAACGGACAATTTTGTGTATTTTACTTAGCTCGGAGCTATTTTCTGTATTTTTAGGAAGATATGGATCTTTTATTAAATGATATGATTTCGGCATACAAGTCTTCAATTACTTTTCAGTTGAATATGGCTATTTCTTTGTTCCAACAGACATTTTTGTCGATTTTCTGAGCTCGGGTCTATTTTCTGCATTTTCTGCAAGATATGGATCTTTTTATTTAATGATATCATTTTGGCCTAATTTTGTCTTCTCATATTTTTATGAAGATGTCGATCTCCCTTTTGCAACAGATATTTTTGAGGATTTTTCTGTGCTCGGAGCTATTTTCCATATTTTATGGAAGATATGGATCTTTTTATTAAATGATTTGATTTTTATAGCCTAAGTTTATCTTCTCTTATTTTTCAGTTGAAGATGGCGATCTCCAGCTTCTAATGGACATTTTTGCGGATTTTTCCGAGCTCGGTGCAATTTTATATATTTAATTTAGGAAATGGATCTTTTTATTAAATGATGAGTTTTATAGCCTAAGTTTGTATTCTCTTGTTGTGTAGTTGAAGATGCCGATCTCTCAGTTCCAGCGAACATTTTTGCGGTATTTCTGACCTCGAGCCTATTTTCAATATTTCTTGAAGATTTGGATCATTTTATTAAATAATAAGATTTTTGGTCCCAATTTTGACTTCTCTTTTTTTTCGTTGAAAATGATGCTCTCCCAGTTCCAACAGACCTTTTTGAGAATTTTTCATAGCTCCGGGCAATTTTCCACATTTCCTACAAGACATGGATATTTATATTAAATATTTAATTTTTATATCCTAATTTTTTGTCTTCTCTTATTTTTCAATTGAAGATGGCGATCTTCCGGTTACAACAGAAATATTTGCGGATTTTTCTTAGATCTGGACTATTTTCTACATTTTCCAAAAGATATTGATCATTTATTAAATGATGTGATGTTTTGGCCTTATTTTGTTTTTTCTTTTTTCTGTTGAAGATGGCGATCTCCCGGTTCCAACAGACATTTTTACAGATTTTTTTGAGCTCGAGACAATTTTCAACAGTTTTCTTGAAGATATGTACCTTTTTATTAAATGATTTGAAATTTATCGCCTAATTTTGTCTTCTCTTATTTATTTAATTGAAAATGTCGATTTCCCGGTTCCAATAGTATTTTTGCGGATTTTTTCTGAACTTCGGACTATTTTCTACATTTTCTGAATGGTATGAATCTTAATATTAAATGATATGATTTTTATGGCCTAATTTTGTCTTCTCTTATTTTTTTTGTTGAAGATGGCAAACTCCCGATTACAACAGACATTTTTGCAGATTTTTTTGAGCTACGTGCCATTTTCTTATTTTCTGTTAGATATGAATCTTTATATTAAATAATATGATTTTTATAGGCTAATTTTGTCTTTTCTTATTTTTCAGTGAAGATGGTAATCTCCTGGTTCAAATGGACATTTTTACGTATTTTATGAGCTCGGGGATTTTTTCTAAATTTTCGGTGAGATACAGATCATTTTATTAAATGATAAGAATTTTTGACCTAATTTTATATTCTCTTTTTAAGTTGTAGATGGCCATCTCCCGATTCCAACGGACATTTTTGATTATATGTCTGAACGCATGGCTGTTTTTCTACATTATCTGGAAGATATGTTTCTTTTTATTAAATGATATGATTTTTTGGCCTAATCTTGTCTTCATTTATTTTTCATTGAAGATGGCGATCTCCCGGTTCTAACATACATTTTTACGGTTATTTCTGATCTACGGGCTATTTTCTACATTTTCTGTATAATATGAATGATTTTTATAGCCTAAATTAGTCTTCCCTTATTTTTCAGTTGAAGATGGCGATCTCCTGGTTCCAAAGAATATTTTTGCGGATTTTTTGAACTCGGTGCTATTTTCTATATTTTCTGGAAGATATGTTTCTTTTATTACATGATAAGATTTTTGGCCTAATTTTGTCTTCTCTTATTTTTCAGAAGATGATGGCGATCTACCGGTTCCAACGGACATTTTTGCGGTTTATCTGATTTATGGGTTATTTTCTATATTTTCTGTAAGAGATGTATCTTTATATTAAATGATAGGATTTTATAGCCTAATTTTATCTTCCCTTATTTTCTTTTAAAGATGGTTATCTCCCAGTTACAATGGACATTCTTACTGAATTTTCTGAGCTCAGTGTTTTTTCTGCATTTTATTGAATATTTGGACATTTTTATCAAATGATATGCTTTTTATAGTCTAATTTTATCTTCTCTTATTCTTTAGTTGAAGATGACGATCGTTTGATTCCAACGGGCATTTTTATGGCTTTTTTGAGCTCGGGGCTATTTTTCTACAGTTTCTCGAAGAAATGTAGCTTTTTATTAAATGATAGGATTTTGGCCTAATTTTATCTTCTCTTATTTTTTTCGTTGAAGATGTCGATCTCCCGGTTTCAATGGATATTTTTGCGGGATTTTTCTGAGCTCTGTGTTATCTTCTACATTTTCTGTAGGGTATAAATCTTTATATTAAATCTTATGATTTTTATAGCCTAAATTTCTCTTCTTTTATTTTTAATTTGAAGATGGCGATCTCCCGATTCCAACAGGCATTTTTAGGTATTTTTCTGAGTTCAAGGCTATTTTCTACATTTTATTGGGGACATGGATCTTTTATTAAATGATATGATTATTATAGCCTAAGTTTGTCTTCTTTTATTCTTCAGTTGAAGATGGTGATCTCCCGGTTCCAACGGACTTTTTATGGATCTTTTTTATAAAATGGTATGATTTTCATAGACTAAGTTTAACTTCTCTTATTTTAAGTTGAAAATGGCGATCTCTCGGTTCCAATGGATATTTTTGCGGATTTTTCTGACCGTGAGACTATTTTCTACATTTTTTAAAAGACAAGAATCTTTTTATTAAAGGATATGATTTTTGGCATAATTTTGTCTTCACTTATTATTCAGTTGAAGATAGCGATTCCCCGGTTCCAACAGAAATTTTTGCAGATTTTATGATTTCGGAGCTATTTTCTACATTTTATCAAAGAAATGGATCTTTTCATTAAATGATATTAATTTTATAGCATAAGTTTATCTTCTCTTATTTTTCAGTTGAAGATCGCGATCTCCTGGTTTTTGCGAATTTTTTTAGCTCGGGTCTGTTTTCTACCTTTTCTGGAAGATATGGATCTTTTGATTAAAAGGTTTTATTTTTAATCCTAATTTTGTCTTTCCTTATTTTTCAGTTTAAGATTGCGATCTCCCGGTTTCATATCATTTAATCCAACAGACATTTTTGATTATTTTCCTGAACTCCGGGCCATTTTCTAAATTTTCTGTAAGATATGAATCTTTATATTAAATGATACGATTTTATAGCCTAGTTTTGCCTTCTCTTATTTTTAAGTTGAAGATGGCTATCTTTGTGTTCCAATGGACATTGTGGATTTTTCTGAGCTCGTGGTTATTTTCTGCATTTTCTGACAGATAGATATTTTTATTAAATGATATGATTTTTTGGGCCTAATTTTGTCTTCTCTAATTTTTCAGTTAAAGATGGCGATCTCCTGATTTTAACGTACATTTTTGCTTATTTTTACTCCAGGCTAATTTCCCCATTTTCTGGAAGATATGGATCGATTTATTAATTGATATGATATTATGGACAAATTTTTTCTTCTCCTATTTTCATATTGCAGATGGCGATCTCCCGGTTCCAACGAATATTTTTGCGTATTTTTTCGAGGTACATTCTATTTTTGACATTTTCCGAAAAATATGGATCTTTATTTTAAATGATATAATTTTAAGGCCAGATTTCGTCTTCTTATTTTTCAATTGAAAATGGCGATCTCTCGG
>CM061141.1:167960040-168000862 GCA_030789695.1 Scilla litardierei
CCAACTGACATTTTTGCAGTTTTTTCTGAGCTCCTGGCTATTTTCAAAATTTTCTGTAAGATATGTATCTTTAAATTAAAATATATGATTTTATAGCCTAATTTTGACTTCTCTTATTTTTCAGTTGAAAACGGCGATCTCCTGGTTCAAACAAATAGTTAGCTCAGCGCTATTTTCATTATTTTCTGAAAGATATGTATATTTTTATTAAATGATATGAATTTTTTTTCCCTAATTTCGTATTCTCTTATTTTTCAGATGAAGATATCGATCTCTCTGTTCCAATAGACATTTTTGTGGATTTTTCTGTGCTCGTGGCTATTTTCTGTATTTTTTGGAAGATATGGATCTTTTATTAAATGATACCATTTTTGGCCTAATTTTATCTTCTCTTATTTTTTTTGGTTGAAGATGGAGATCTCCCTGTTCCAACGGACATTTTTGGGGACTTTTCTGTGCTCGGAGCTATTTTCTATATTTTATTGAAGATATGGATCTTTTTATTAAACGATAAGATTTTTAGCCTAATTCTGCCTTCTCTTTTTCAGTTAAAGATGGCGATCTTCTGTTTCCAACGGATATTTTTATTGGTTTTTCTGAGCTCGTGACTATTTTTCTACATTTTCAGGAATTGATGGATCTTTTTATTAAATGATATGATTTTTTGGCCTAAATTTGTTTTCTCCTATTTTTCTGTTGAAGATGTCGATCTTCCGGTTCCTACAGACATTTTTGCTGATTATTTTGACATCGGGGCTATTTTCTAAATTTTCTGGAAGATATGGGTATTTTTATTACATGATAACATTTTGGCCTAATTTTGTCTACTCTTATTTTTCAGTTGAAGAATGCAATCTTCCAGTTCCAATGGATTTTTTTGCGGATTTTTCAAAGTTTGATCCTATTTTTATACATTTTAAGGAAGATATGGATTTTTTAGTAAATGATATGATTTTTATATTCTACGTTTTTCTTCTCTTATTTTTTCAATTGAATATTGCGATCTACTAGTTCCGGTGGACATTTTTTTACTAATTTTTGTTAGCTTGGGGCTATTTTTCTTCATTTTATTGAAGATATGAATCATTATATTAAATGATATGATTTTTTGACCAATGTTGCCATGTCTTATTTTTAAGTTGAAGATGGCATTCTCCTGGTTCCAACAGAGATTTCTGTGGATTTTTTGATCTAGATGATGTTTTCTACATTTTCTAAAAGATATTAATATTTTTATTAAATAATATGATTTTTGACCAAATTTTGTCATCTTAAATTTTTTTAGATGAAGATGTTGATCTCCCGGTTACAACGGACATTTTTGTAAATTTTTCTAAGCTGCGGGCTATTTTCTACATTTTCTGTAAGATATGCTAGTTAGATTAAATGATATGATTTTATAGCCTGATTTTATCTTCTCAAATTTTTCAGTTGACGATGGCGATCTCCTGGTTCCAACAGACATTTTTGCAGAGTTTTCTGAGCTCGGTGCTATTTTCTACATTTTAAGAAAGATAACTCTTTTTTTAAAGGATATGGTTTTTGTAGCCTAATTTTGTCTTCTCTTATTTTTCAGTTGAAGATAGCGATCTCCCGCTTCCAACAGACATTTTTTCGAATTGTTTTAAGCTCCGGACAATTTTTCTAATTTTCATGAAATTATGTATCTTTTTATTAAATGATATGATTTTTGGCCTCATTTTGTCTTATCTTATTTTTCAGTTAAAGATGGGGATCTCCCAGTTCCAACGGATATTTTTATGGAGTATTCTGACCTCGTATCTATTTTCTTAATTTTCTAAAAGATATGGATCTATCTGTTAAATGATATGATATGGGGATCTCCCGGCAATTTTCTATAATTTATGAAAGATATGGGTCTTTTTTAATTGGTATGATTTTTATATCCTACGTTTGTCTTCTCTTATTTTTTCAATTGAAGATGGCGATTTACCGGTTACAACATATGTTTTTCCTGATTTTTCTTAACTTGAGGCTATTTTTCTACATTTTCTGAAACATATGAATCTTTTCATTAAATGATATGCTTTTTGACCTAATTTTGTCTTCACTTTTTTCAGTTGAAGATCGCGATCTCCCATTTCCAACAAATACCCTTAAATCTAAATTCATGGGAAAGCTGAAGAGTCAAGTGCAACAACCACCTTTTAATCTGAATTCATTGGGAAGCTGAAGAGTTAAGTGCAACAACCACCTTTAAATCTGAATTTACTGGGGAGATCTAGACCCAAGAAGCATAAAATTATGAATTATAAATGTAAAATTTTTGTGCATGACATAGGCTCATAATTTCAGGTCTTTTGGTCTTCCCTAGGTCGCATTTATGTCTTTTACTTATTCCAGGTCATTATGATGATTAGTGGGCTACCAAAAGCCATTAGTTGTCCTTAATTAGAGAGTCTTTTAAGCTTCCAAGCTCTACCTATAAATAGAGCATGTAATCCATTTGTAACAAGCATGAATCAATCAGATTATCAATTCCGAATTGAATGTTCTTCACAAATTGTGTTAGTTTTTATATCTCCTTTAGCTCTTGTGTAACCTTGCCTTGTTAATCTTCCTTTTAAGATTGGTGTTTCAAATTCGCAAAAGCCCCCAATTCATGCTTTAACCCAAGTGCGTTGCTGCGTGGATTGGTTAAACTCGTGTTCATGGTTGGACAAGTGGTCTAAGTAGCAGATCGCGTTCCTATAACGTTGGTTAGCTATTTGCATTTGTCAGGTCCGTGAACCGTCTTTGTTTAGAGCTTATCACTCGCTTTTTCCTTTCTCTGAGTTTGAAGTGTGTGCTCATATCCTTCTTTTTAAGTTTGTTCCGAGTTCCTTGAATAACCTACGCCGTGAAAATCGGGCCACCTCCCTGGTTTCACATCAATGGCGATCTCCTGGTTCTAACAGACATTTTTGCGGATTTTTGACCTCGAGCCAATTTCTATATTTTCTAGAAGATATGGATCTTTTTATTAAATAATAAGAATTTTGTGTCTAATTTTGTCTTCTCTTATTTTTTTGAATATGGCAATCTCCCTGTTCCAACGGACCTTTTTACAAATTTTTCATAGCTCCGGACAATTTTCTACATTTATGTATGACATGTGATCTTTATATTAAATGATATAATTTTTATATTCTAATTTTGTCTTCTCTTATTTTTTTAGTCGCATATGGCGATCTTCAGATTCCAACTGAAATTTTTGCGGATTTTTCTGAGATCTGGGCTATTTTCTACATTTTCTAAAACATATGGATCATTTTATTAAATGATATGATTTTTGGCCTTATTTTATCTTCACTTATTTTTCTGTTGAAGATGTCGATCTCCCGGTTCCAAACGACATTTTTGCGTATTTTTTTGAGCTGGGGGCTATTTTTTATATTTTATGGAAGATATGAATCTTTTTATTAAATGATATGATTTTTATAGCCTAAGTTTGTCTTCTCTTATTTTTCAGTTGTAGATGGTGATCTCTTGTTTCCAATATTTTTGCGGTTTTTTAGCTCGGGGCTATTTTATACAGTTAATTGAGGATATTGATCTTTTATTAAATAATTATTTTTATAGCCTAAGATTCTCTTCTCTTATTTTTTAGTTGAAGATGGCGATCTCCCTATTCCAACGGACAATTTTGCGGATTTTTCTGACATCGAGCCTATTTTCTATTTTTTGGAAGATATGTATCTTTTTCTTAAATAATATGATTTTTGGACATAATTTTTTCTTCTCTTAATTTTTTTCGTTGAATATGGTGATCTCCCGGTTCCAACAGACCTTTTTTCCAATTTTTCTTATCTCCTGGCAATTTTCTACATTTTCTGTAAGACATGGATCTTTATACTAAATGAGATACTTTTTATACCCTTATTTTGTCCTCTATTATTTTTTCTGTTGAAGATGGCAATCTTCCCGGTCCAACAGACATTTTGCGCATTTTTCTGTGATCTAGGCTATTTTCTATATTTTCTAAAAGATATAAATACATATTAAATCTTCTGATTTTTATAGCCTAATTTTTTCTTCTTATATTTTTCAGTTGAAAATGGCAATCTCCTGATTCCAACAGATATATTTAGGAATTTTTCTGAGCTTGGGGCTATTTTCTACATTTTATTGGAGACATGTCTCTTTTTATTAAATGATATGATTATTATATCCTAAGTTTGTATTCTCTAATTTTTCAGTTGAAGATGGCGATCTCCTGGTTCCATTAGACATTTTTTGGATATAATTTTATTAAACGATATAATTTTCATATACTAAGTTTGTATTATCTTATTTTCAGATGAAAATGGCGATCTCCTGGTTCCAACGCACATTTTGCCCGATTTTTCTGACCGAGAGTCTATTTTCTACATTTTTTGAAAGACATTGATCTATTAACTAAATGATATGATTTTTGGCATAATTTTGTATTCTCTTATTTTTCAGTAGAAGATAGTGATCTTCCTGTTCCAACAGACATTTTTGCAGATTTTTCTGAACTCCAGGCTATTTTCTACATTTGATTAAAGATATGGATCGCTTTATTAAATGACAAGATTTTTATTGCCTAATTTTGTCTTCTTATATTTTTCAGTTGACGATGGGAGCTTCAGGTTCCAACGGACATTTTTGCGGTTTTTTCTTAGCTTTGGGTTTTTTCTACATTTTCTTGAAGATATGAATCTTTTTATTAAATGATATTATTTGTTGGTCTAGGTTTGTCTTCTCTTTTTTTCAGTTGAATATTGAGATCTCTCAGTTCCAACGGACATTTGTGCGGATTTTTCTTATCTCGGTGCTATTTTCTACATTTTATGGCAGATATATATCTTTTTATTAAATGATATGATTTTTGGCCTAAGTTTGTCTTCTTTTATTTTTCAGTTGAAAATGGCGATCTCCCGGTTCCAACAGACAATTTTCGGATTTTTCTGAGCTCCGACCTATTTTCTACATTTTCTATATGATATGATTCGTTGTATTAAATTATATGATTTTAATAATTAATTTTGTCTTCTCTTATTATTTAGTTGAAGCTGGCAATCCCCCGGTTCCAACAGACATTTTTGCCGATTTGTTTGAGCTCGGGCTATGTTTCTACATTTTCGGGAAGTTATAGATCTTTTTATTAAGTGATGTGAATTTTTGACCTTATTTTTTCTTCTCTTATTTTTTTAGTTGAAGATGGCGATCACCTGGTTCCAACGAACAATTTTACGTATTTTTCTGAGCTCAGTGCTATTTTCTACATTTATTTTCAGAAATTTATGTATCTTTTTATTAAATTATATGATTTTTATAGCCTAATTTTGTCTTCTCTTATTTTTAATTTGAAGATGCTGATCTCCCGATTCCAAAGGACAATTTTGCGTAATTTTTGTGCTCGGCGCTATTTTGAATATTTTATGGAAGGTATAAAACATTTATTAAGTAATATCATTTTTATAGCCTACATGTGTCTTCTCTTATGTTTTCAGTTGAAGATGGCGATCTTCGGTTTCAACGGACATTTTTGCAGTTTTTTCTTAGCTTTTAGACTATTTTTCTAAATTTTCTGGAAGATATGTTTCTTTTTATGAAATGATATAATTTTTTGGCCAAATTTTGTGTTCTCTTTTTTTACTTTGAAGATGGCAATCTCACGGTTCCAATAAACATATGTGCGGATTTATTTTGAGCTACGAGCTATTTTTTATATTTTTGTATAATATGAATCTTTATATTAATTAATATGATTGTTATAAGCTAATTTGTCATTTCTTATTTTTTTTCAGTTGACGATGGCGACCTCCCAGCTGCAAGGGACATTTTTGTGGATTTTTGAGATCGGGGCTATTTTTCTACATTTTCGAGAAGTTGTGGATCTTTTTATTAAATGATATGATTTTTAGCCTAATTGTGTCTTTTTTACTTTTTTCAGTTGAAGATAGCGATCTCTTGTTTCTAACGGACATTTTGTGTATAAGTCTGACCTTGGGATTATTTTTGAAATTTTCTGGAAGATATAGATCTTTTTATTAAATAATATGATTTTATGCCTTATTTTGTCATGTCTTATTTTTAGTTGAAGATGGCGTTCTCCCTGTTCCAACAGACATTTTTACGGATTTTTATAAGCTCGGTGCTATTTTCTACATTCTTATAAGTTATATGATTTTTATAGACTACGTTTATCTTCTATTATTTTTTTAGGTTGAAGATGGCAATCTCCCTGTTCCAATGGACCTTTCTGCAGATTTTTCTTAATATGAGACTGTTTTCTACATTTTCTGGAAGATATGGATCTTTTTATGAAATGAGATGATTTTTGGCCTAATTTTGTCTTTTCTCTTTTTCAGATGAAGATAATGATCTCCCAGTTCCAATAAATATTTTTACGGATTGTTTTGAGCTCCGGGATTTTTCTACATTTTATGTTAGATATAAATCTTTATATTAAATGATATGATTTTTATAGCCTAATTTTGTCTTCTTTTATTTAGCAGTTAACGATGGCGATCTCCCGATTCAAAGAACATTTTTGCGGATTTTTTAAAAGCTCGGTGTTATTTTCTACATTTTATATAAGATATAGAACTTTTTATTAAATGATATTATTTTTATAGCCTACGTTTTTCTTCTCTTATTTTTTTCTGTTGAAGATGTCGATCTCTCGGTTCCAGCGAAAATTTTTGCAGATTTTTCTGAGATCCATGCTATTTTCTGCATATTCTGGAAGATAGGGATCTTTATATTAAATGATATGCTTTTTAAGTTTTAATTTTGTCTTCTCTTATTTTTTCAGTTGAAGAAGCCAATATTTCGTTTCCAACGAACATTTTTGCGTATTATTCTGAGCTCGGAGCTATTTTCTACATTTTTTTGAAATATATGTATCTTTTTAATAAATGATTTGATTTTTGGCCTAATTTTGTCTTCTCTTATTTTTCAATTGAAGTTGGTGATCTCTCGGTTCCAACAGACATTTTTGCAGATTTTTATGAGCTCGGTGCTATTTTTTATACTTTATGAAAGATGGATATCTTTTAATTAAATGATATGATTTTTATTTCTTTCAGTTGAAGATGACGATCAACCCGTTTCAAGAGACGTTTTTGTCGATTTTTCTTAGCTTGGGACTATTTTTCTACCTTTTGGAGGATTGATTTTTTGGTCCAATTTTGTCTTCTCTTTTTTCAGTTAATGATGGTGTTCTCTCAGTTCCAATTTACATTTGTGCAGATTTTTTTGAGCTCCAGGCTATTTTCTACGTTTTATATAAGATATGGATCTTTATATTAAATGATATGTCGCTTATTTTCTAGTTGAAGATGGCAATCGCCCGGTTTTAACGGATATTTTTGCAGATTTTTCTAAACTCGGGTCTATTGTTCTACGTTTTTGGAAAGTTATGGATCTTTTTATTATATGATAATATTTTTAAGACAAATTTTGTCTTCTCTTGTTTTTCAGCTGAAGATCTCGATCTCATGGTTCCAACGGACGTATTTTGCAGATTATTCTGACCTCGGGACTATTTTCTAAATTTCCTGGAAGATATGGATCTTTTTATTAAATGATTTAAGTTTTGGCCAAATTTTGGCTTCTCGTTGAAGATGGCGATCTCCCGGTTTTGACTGATCTTTTGCGGATTTTTCTGAGCTCGGTGCTATTTTCTACATTTTATGGAAGATACAAATCTTTTTATTAAATGAGATAATTTTTATAGCCTACATTTTTCTTCTCTTATTTTTAGGTGAAGGAGGCGATCTACGGTTCCAACAAACATTTTTTGCGAACTTTTCTTAGCTTGGGACTATTTTTCTACATTTTCTGCAAGAATGTATTTTTTAATGAAATGATATGATTTTTTGGCCTAATTTTGTTTTCTCTTTTTACATGTTAAAGATGGCGATCTCCCGGTTCCAACAGAGATTTTTGTAAATTATTCTGACCTCGGGGCTATTTCTAAATTTTCTCGAAGATAAGCATATTTTTATTAAATACTATGATTTTTGGCCTAATTTTGTCTACTCTTATTTTTCTATTGAAGATGGCGATTTGTCGATTATGGATATATTTGCGGATTTTTCGCAGCTCGGTGCTATTTTCTACATTTTATGTAAGATATGGATCTTTTTATTAAATGATATAATCTTTATATCCTACGTTTGTCTTCTCATATTTTTTTCAGTTGAATATGGCGATCTACCGGTTCCATCGGATATTTTTACTGCTATACTTTATGGAAGATATGGATCATTTTATTAAATGATAAGATTTTTGGCCTAATTTTGTCTTCTCTTATTTCTTTAGTTTAAGATGGCGTTCTTCCTGTTCAAACAGACATTTTCGTAGATTTTTTGACCTAGAGGATATTTTCTATATTTTCTGGATGATATATATCTTTTTAATAAATAATAAGTTTTTGGCCTAATTTTGTCTTCTCATATTTTTCAAATGAAGATGGCAATCACCCGGATCCGACTGACATTTTTGCAGATTTTCTAAGTTCACGACAATTTTTCTACATTTTATGGAAGATATGTATCGTTTTATTAAATGATATGATTCTTTTATTTTTCAGTTGAAGATGGCTTTCTCTCGGTTCTAACGGATATTTTTGCCGATTTTTTTGACCTATAAACTATTTTCTACATTTTTGGAAGATAAGGATCTTTTTATTATATAATTTGGTTTTAAAGCTAAATTTTGTCTTCTTTTTTTAGATTAAGATGGCGATCTCCTGGTTCCAACGGATATTTTTGCGGTTTTTCTGAGCTCTTGGCTATTTTCTAAATCTTTTGTAAGATATTTTTCATTAAATTAAAAGATATAATTTTAGAGCCTAATTTTGTCTTTTCTTATTTTACAATAGAAGATAGTGATCTCCCAGTTCAAACTGACATTTTTTGCGGATTTTACTTATCTCGGAGCTATTTTCTGTATTTTCGGGAAGATATGCATCAATTAGTTAAATATTATGATTTTTTGCCTAATTTGTCTTCTCTTAATTTTCAGTTGAAGATAGCGATCTCCATGTTCCAACGAACATTTTCACAGATTTTTCTGAGCTCGGGGCTTTTTTCTGCATTTTCTGGAAGATATGGATCATTTTATTAAATGATAACTTTTTTGGCCTAATTTTATCGTCTCTTGTTTTTAGTTGAAAATGGCGATCTCCCTGTTCCAATGGGTATCTTTAGGGATTTTTCTGTGCTCGGAGTTATTTTCTATTTGTTATTGTAGATGTGAATCTTTTTATTAAATGATATGATTTTTAACCTAATTTTGTCTTCCCTTATTTTTTGCAGTTGAAGATGGCAATATCCCGGTTTCAACGGACATTTTTGCGGATTTTTCTAATTTCGAGTCTATTTCCAACATTTTCGGGAATTTATGGATCTTTTTATTAAATGATATGCTTTTTACCTAATTTTATCTTCCCTTATTTTTGGCAGTTGAAGATGGCGATATCCCAGTTTCAACGGATATTTTTGCAGATTTTTCTGAGCTCGAGTCTATTTTCAACATTTTCGGGAAGTTATGAATCTTTTTATTAAATGATATGATTTTTGGCCTAAATTTGTCTTCTCATATTTTTCAATTGAAGATGGTGATCTCCCAGTTCCTACGAACATTTTTGTTGATTATTCTCTCCTTGGGCTATTTTCTAAATTTTCTTGAAGATATGGATATTTTTATTAATGATATGATTTTTGGCCTAATTATGGCTACTCTTATTTTTCAGTTGAAGATGGCTATCTTCCAGTTCCAACGGAAATTTTTGCGAATTTTTGAAGCTCGGTGCTATTTTCTACATTTTAAGGAAAATATGAATTTTTAATTTGCTGATATGATTTTTATATCATACGTTTTTCTTCTCTTATTTTTCAGTTGAAGATGGCGATCACCTGTTTCCAAAGGACATTTTTGCGGATTTTTCTGAGCTCGGTGCTATTTTATAAAGTTAATTGAGGTTAGGAATCTTTTAAACAAACGATGATTTTTATAGCCTAAGTTTATCTTCTCTTTTTTTTAGCTGAAAATGGTTGACGTGACCCAGCCCATCAACTTACAAAATGAAGACCAATTTCTAAGTGAAGGCCCAATAACAAGAGGAATGCTAAAAAGAATGCAAAATGCAATCGGAGCCCTAGTAGAAGCATTGCTGGCCCAAGAAAGTTATGCTCACAAAGAGGCCTTAGTCTTGCTAATCCAAGCACAAGAAATTAAGGCCATAATTCTGAATGCATTCATGGTGGAAGATCAAGAGTCATATGGCCATAAATCTGAGCGCATTCATAGGGGAAGATCAAGAGTCATGTGCAACAATAAATCAGAATTCTTGGGGAAGATCAAGAGTCATTTGTATCGAATAAATCTGAATTCATGGGGGAAGCTAAAGAATCAAGTGCACCAACCACCATTAAATCTGAATTCATAGGGAAGCTGAAGAGTCAAGTGCAACAACCACCTATAAATCTAATTCATTGGGAAGCTGAAGAGTCAAGTGCAATAACCACCTTTAAATCTGAATTCATTGGAGAGATCTAGAGCTAAGAAGCTTAAACTTATGAATTATAAATGTAATTTTCATGCATGTCAGTAGGCTCATAATTTCATGTTGTCTTTTGGTCTTCCATAGGTCACATTTATGTCTTTTACTTATTTCAGGTCATTATAATGACTAATGGGGCTACCAAAAGCCATTAGTTGTCCTTAATTAGAGGGGTTTTAAGCTTCCAAGCTCTACCTATAAATAGAGAATGTTATCATTTTGTAACAAGAATGAGTCAATTCGATTATCAATTCAGAATTGAGTGTTCTTCACAAATTTTGAGAGTTTTTATATCTTATTTAGCTCTTGTGAAACCTTGCCTTGTCAATCTTCCTTTTAAGATTGGTGATCCAAATTCGCAAAAGCCCCCAATTCGTGATTCAACCCAAGTGCGTTGCTGTGTGGATTTGTTAAACTCGTGTTCGTGTTTGGGCAAGTGGTCTAAGTAGCAGGTCACTTTCCTATAACGTTGGTTAGCTATTTGCATTTGTCAGGTCAGTGAACCATCTCTGTTTAGATCTATAACTCCCTTTTTCCTTTCACCAAGTTTGGAGTGTGTGATATATCCTTCTTTTTAAGTTTGTTCCGAGTTCCGTGTATAACATACGACGTGAAAATCGGGCCACCTCCCTGGTTTCACATCAATGGCGATCTCGCAGTTCCAACATATATTTTTGCGGATTTTTCTGACCTCGGGCCAATTTTCTTTTATTCGTTGGAAGATATGGATCTTTTTATTAAATAATATGATTTTGGGACTAATTTTGTATTCTCTTATTTTTTTCGTTGCATATGTCGATCTCTCGGTTACAACGAACCTTTTTATGAATTTTTCTTAGCTCTGTACAATTTTCTACATTTTTTGTAAGACGAGGGATCTTTGTATTCAATGATATAATTTTTATATCCTAATTTTGTCTTCTCTTGTTTTTAAGTTGAAGACGGCGATCTTCTGGTTCCAACTGAAGTTTTGTGGATTTTTCTGAGATCTGGGCTACTTTCTACATTTTCTAAAAGATATGGATCATTTTATTAAATGATATGAATTTTTGGCCTTATTTTATTTTCTCTTATTTTTCTGTTGAAGATGGTGATATCCCGGTTCCAACGAACATTTTGCGGATTTTTTTGAACTGGGGGCAATTTTCGATATTTTATGAAAGATATGAATCTTTTATTACATGATATGATTTTTATAGCCTAAGTTTGTCTTCTCTTATTTTTCAGTTGAAGATGGCGATCTCTTGTTTCCAACGAACACTTTTGCGGTTTTTTAGCTCGGGCTATTTTATACAGTTAATTGAGGATATTGATCTTTTATTAAATGATGATTTTTATAGCCTAAGTTTGTCTCCTCTTTTATTTTAGTTGAAGGTGGTGATCTCTTTGTTCCAACGGACAATTTTACGGATTTTTCTGACATCGAGCCTATTTTCTATATTTTCTGGGAGATATGTATTTTTTATTAAATAATATGATTTTTGGGCCTAATTTTATCTTCCTTATTTTTTTCGTTGAATATGGCGATCTCTAAGTTCCAACAGACCTTTTGCCAATTTTTCTTATCTCCAAGCAATTTTCTACATTTTCTGTAAGACATGGATATTTATACTAAATGAGATAATTTTTATAACCTTATTTTGTCTTCTCTTATTTTTTTCAGTAGAAGATGGTGATCTCCTGGTTCTAACAGACATTTTGCACATTTTTCCGAGATCTGGGCTATTTTCTACATTTCTAAAGGATACAGATCTTTATATTAAATCTTATGATTTTTATAGCCTAATTTAGTCTTCTTATATTTTTCAGTTGAATAGCGATCTCCCAATTCCAACAGACATATTTTTACGAGTTTTTCTGAGCTCGGGGCTATTTTCTACATTTTAGTGGAGACAAGTATCTTTTTATTAAATGATATGATTATTATATCCTAAGCTTGCATTCTCTTAGTTTTCAGTTGAAGATGGCGATCTCCCGGTTTCAATAGACATTTTTTCGATCTTTTATTCAACGATATTATTTTCGTATAATAAGTTTTTCTTCTCTTATTTTTCAGATGAAAATGGCGATCTCTCGGTACCAACGGACATTTTGGCGGATTTTTCTGACCGCTAGACTATTTTCCACATTTTTTGACAGACATGGATCTATTTATGATTTTGGGCATAATTTTG
Organism: Scilla litardierei; assembly: GCA_030789695.1. Lineage (NCBI taxonomy): Eukaryota > Viridiplantae > Streptophyta > Magnoliopsida > Asparagales > Asparagaceae > Scilla > Scilla litardierei. The sequence goes on from CM061141.1 coordinate 167,972,755, forward strand.
CCTTCACTTATTTTTCAGGTTAAGATAGTGATCATCCAGTTCCAACGGACATTTTTGTAGATTTTTTTGAACTCCATGTTATTTTCTATAATTGATTAAAGATATGGATCTCTTTATTAAATGACAAGATTTTTATAGCCTAATTTGTCTTCTCATATTTTTCAGTTGAAGATGACAAGCTCCAATTTCCAACTAACATTTTTGAGGATTTTTCTTGGCTTTGGACTTTTTCTACACTTTCTTGAAGATATGAATCTTTTAATTAAATGATATGATTTGTTGGCCTAATTTTGTCTTCTCTTTTTTCAGTTGAATATTGTGATCTCCCGGTTCGAACAGACATTTATGCGGATTTTTCTGATCTCTGTGCTATTTTCTACATTTTATGGCAGATATATATCTTTTTATGAAATGATATGATTTTTTGCCTAATTTTGTCGTCTTTTATTTTTCAGTTGAAGGTGGCGATCTCCCGGTTCCAATGGACATTTTTCAGATTTTTCTGAGCTCCGACCTATTTTCTACATTTTCTGTATGATATGAATCTTTATATTAAATGATATGATTTTTATAACCTAATTTTGTCTTCTCTTATTATTTAGTTGAAGATTGCGATCCCCCGGTTCCAATGGACATTTTACCGATTTTTCTGAGCTCGGGGATATGTTTCTACATTTCCGGGAAGTTATAGATCTTTTTATTAAATGATATGATTTTTGAAATAATTTTTTATTCTCTTATTTTTTTCAGTTGAATATGGTGATCACCCGGTTCCAACGAACATTTTTGCAGATTTTTCTGAGCTCAGGGCTATTTTCTACATTTTCAAAAAGTTATGTATCTTTTTATTAAATGATATGATTTTTATAGCCTAATTTGTCTTCTCTTATTTTTAATTTGAAGATGCAGATCTCCCGATTCTAACGGACATTTTTGCGTATTTTTTTGTGCTCGATGCTATTTTGTACATTTTGTGGAAGGTATAGAACTTTTTATTAAGTAATACAATTTTTATAGCCTACGTTTGTATTCTCTTATGTTTTCAGTTGAAGATGGCGATCTCCGGTTCCAACGGACATTTTTTAAAGATATTTCTTAGCTTTTGACTATTTTTCTACATTTTCTGGAAGATATGTATCTTTTTATGAAATTATATGATTTTTTGGCCTAATTTTGTCTTCTCTCTTTTTACTTTGAAGATGGATATCTCCCGATTCCAATGGACATTTGTGTGGATTTATTTTGAGCTATGAGCTATTTTTTATATTTTTGTATAATATAAATCTTTATATTAAATGATATGATCGTTATAACCTAATTTTGCCCTTTCTTATTTTTCAGTTGAAGATGGCGATCTCCTGGTTCCAGTGGACATTTTTGTGCATTTTTTGAGCTCGGTGCTATTTTTCTACATTTTCGAGAAGTTGTGGATTTTTTTATTAAATGATATGTTTTAGCCTAATTTTGTCTTCTTTTATTTTTTTAGTTGAAGATAGCGATCTCCCATTTCTAACGGACATTTTGTGTATAATTCGGACCTCGGGACTATTTTCGAAATTTTCTGGAAGATACAGATCTTTTTATTAAATAATACGATTTTTGGCCTAATTTTATCATCTCTTATTTTTTCAGTTGAAGATGTCGTTTTCCCTATTCCCACGGACATTTTTGCTCATTTTTATAATCTCGGTGCTATCTTCTACATTCTTATAAATTATAACGTTTGTCTTCTCTTGATTTTTCAGTTGAGGATAGCAATCTCCCGGTTCCAATGGACCTTTTTGCAGATTTTTCTTAACATGAGACTGTTTTCCTATATTTTCGGGAAGATATGGATTTTTTATGAAAAGATATGATTTTTTGGCCTAATTTTGTCTTCTCTCTTTTTCAGATGAAGATAACGAGGTTTATTTTTGGAAAACCACCGCATACTTTCGCTGAATTCCAAAAAATACCTCTTATTTTGAAATAATCATAAAACTACCTCATACTTTTCAGGTTTCGATAAACTCCCTCATACTTTGGTTTCATAGAACTACCTCATGCTTCAATTTCATAGAACTACCTCATACTTTGATTTAATTTCGTAGAACTACCTCAAACTTTGACATATGTGGGATGGTGGAGGAGGGAGGCGGGCGGCGGTGGGGGGAAAGTGGTGGACGAGTGTGACAGTGGGGGAAGGGGGCATGGAACTATGGTGGAGGGAGGGGCGAGTGGGGCGGCAGACGGTGGGGGTGAGGGGGGAGGAGGGTGGCAGTGGGGGGATAGAGGATGGGCAGCGATTGATGGAGGGTGAAGGGCGACGGTGGGGGAGGACTGTGGGGGGAGTGGGACGAGGGTAGCGGTGGGTGGAATGGGGATGTGCGGCAATGGATAGAAGGCGAAGGGCAAAGGTGTGGGAGATGGGGATATGGGGATGAGGGAGTTTATCGAAACCTGAAAAGTATGAGGTAGTTTTGCTAGTATATCAAATAAGAGGTATTTTTGGGAATTCAGCGAAATTATGCGGTAGTTTATCGAAATTAAGCCAGATAACGATCTCCTAGTTCCAAAGAATATTTTTTCGGATTTTTCCGAGCTCTGGGATATTTTCTACATTTTCGGTAAGATATAAATATTTATATTAAATGATATATTTTATAGCCTAATTTTGTCTTCTCTTATTTTGCAGTTAAAGATGGCGATCTCCCGGTTACAACGAATATTTTTGCGGATTTTTTTTGAGCTCGGTGCTATTTTCTACATTTTATATAATATATAGAACTTTTTATTAAATGATATTATTTTTATAGGCTACATTTGTCTTCTCTTATTTTTTCAATTGAAGATGACAATCTCTCGGTTCCAGCGGAAATTTTTGCGGGTTTTTCTGAGATCCAGGCTATTTTCTACATATTCCGAAAGATATAGATCTTTACATTAAATGAAATGATTTTTAAGGTTTAATTTTGTCTTCTCTTATTTTTCAGTTATGCCAATATTTCGGTTCCAACGGACATTTTTGCGTATTATTCTGACCTCGGGTCTATTTTCTAAATTTTCGGGAATATATGTATTTTTTATTAACTGATATGATTTTTGGTCTAATTTTGCCTTCTCTTATTTTTTTCAGTTGAAGATGGTGATTTCTCGGTTCCAACGGACATTTTTGTGGATTTTTATGAGCTCGGTGCTATTTTCTATACTGTATGAAAGATGAGGATCTTTTAATTAAATGATATGATTTTTATAGCCTACATTTGTCTTATCTTATTTTTTATCAATTGAAGATGGCGATCTACCCATTTCAACAAACATTTTTGCTGATTTTTCTTAGCTTGGGACGATTTTCTACCCTTTTGGAAGATATAGATATTTTTATTAAATGATATGATTTTTGGCCAATTTTATCTTCTCCTTTTTTAGTTAATGATGGTGATCTCCCCGGTTCCAATTGACATTTCTGCAGATTTTTTGAGCTCCCGGCTATTTTCTACATTTTATGTCAGATATGGATCTTTATAGTCTAATTTTGTCTTCACTTATTTTCCAGTTGAAGATGGCAATCGCCCGATTTCAACGGATATTTTTGCGGATTTTCTAAATCGGGTATATTATTCTGCATTTTTGGGAAGTTACGGATCTTTTTATTATATGATATTATTTTTTGGACAAATTTTGTCTTCTCTTACTTTTTAGCTGAAGATGTCGAATACTTTTAATTTTGTCTTCTCTTATTTAGAAAAAGTTCCAACGGACATATTTTGCAGGTTATTCTGACCTCGGGACTTTTTCTAAATTTCCTGGAAGATATGGATCTTTTTATTAAATGATTTGAGTTTTGGCCAAATTTTGGCTTCTCGTTGAAGATGGCGATCTCCCGGTTTCGACTGATCTTTTGCGGATTTTTCCGAGCTCGGTGCTATTTTCTACATTTTATGGAAGATACGTATCTATTATACATTTGACAGCGATTTTTGAATTCTAGGGCTGACTAGGACAAGCCGACTAGGACAAACAGGTTGATAGAAAGACGGCTGAGATTGAATTTAGATAAATCAACGGTTAAGATGATGGATTGTGAAATTTTTTGGGAGGGAACCTTTCGTTGGGAAGAAACGTAAGCTTCTAAATTTGTTTGAAATTTTAATTATGCTGAACTTTAAAGTAGGCTACGCATTGAAACTTGGAGCCGCATTAATGTGAACTGTCCCTTTAGATCTCTCTTCAGATCTAAAGCTGGGAACCGCATTAATGTGAAATGTGAGCGACATCTCAAGATGGGAACCGCCTCTTCAGATCTCTCTCCCCCTCCTCTCTCTCAAAAACACCGAAACTGAACTTCACATCCGAAGCTGATGTTCATGGCCTGCTGGTCACGAAGGGGGTTGAGGAGTTGCTCAAGGAGGGGTCTGTATCAACAGTATTGATCCGTCGGAACCCTTTCCGCCCGCCGCCCCATCGTGCCGCCACCCCACCCTCCGCCTCTTCAAATCGCACCTAGCTTGATTGTTATGGCAACGGTGTAAACTCAATCGACAGAAGCTGTGAGAGCTCAGATGTATTTAATCCAAGAAGAAACGGTGAATCTTAATGATTGGGATTCTCAATGATTCACAGGTTGGGATTCTGATGAGTTTTGGTTAGACTGTCTATCACACAGTTGTGATGACTTTATCTTTATTTTTAGGCAAATTGCTGACTTAATCTTTATTACTGGGACTATAAATGCGGATTTTCCTTTTTGAAATGTGAATTATATTGGCCTACGCATTTCATTTGGAGAAAAACAGACCTTTATGAAACTTCAATTCCAACCAAAATTACAATAAACATGAAATAACCTGATGAATGCTAATCGCCTCTAACTTACATGTGATATATGTTGTTTTGTTGATGTAATTTAAAATCATGTTGGTTACCATTATTTATCTCTGGTATGAACTATTTTTGGCTTTCCCTTTTGATGTACTTTTGGTGCCATCTCATGTTTTCCTGTTAATCAATGTATTTCTCACTATTGTATTGCATTCTTAGTGTGTGGCAAAATATTTTTTCCATAAGATCATGATGTGTTGCTTTTTACCAATTGTGCAGGGATTAAATGTCGGATCATCTTCTAGAGATGCTCATGAGAGTCTGATGGATGTGTCTGAAGATAACAAGTTAAAGGTGCTGCAATTGAAGGTACTAGGTGTATTCTTCATAATGTGCTAAACATCTTTTTTGCATAGTTGATATTATAGTATGTCTAAACCAAGTATCAAAGAATAGTATTCTCTGTCTTCTCTGTCTGCATGGGTTGTCTCTGTATTTTGATGAAACGGATGATTACTATGTATGATTTACAACAAACAGGATGTCTCAATGTTCCTTCTTTGTTTAACTCAAAAAGTTTGTGGTTAGTTGAAAATTTATTGCTTATATGCTTAAATTTTTTAGATTTATTCATGCATGTTGGTTCCTGGTGGGTTTTGTGATCGTGTCATTACGATTTTGCTATTTGGCATCTATGGTTGACAGTTTTCTTTCAAACTTATTTGGTGAAGTCCTTCTATACGAAGAATACTTAATTCTATATCGTGCACTGATTTCATGTTTAAATGATTATGTTTCTCAGTCATATTTATGATTTTTCCAGTTGGTTTTTGTTCCCGGTTGTAATGTTATTGTTACGGAAATTATCATTCTGGGTAGTGAATTATCTCAGCATATTAGGCAAGTATAAAAGCGACTACACCTGTGAATTTCCTAATGTAACAGGCTACTCATTCTCTGTACATCTTAAAGTAGTCAATTAGTCATTGTCTATAGTCAAGTAGTCATTTTAATGTAGTCATGTGTTCCATGTGAACTTTGTTTATCCAAGAGAAACATTTTGGCTAAATGTTGATGATCTCCATATTTTTCTTAGAATGGCACATCATCATTCAAATTTAACTTAGTGTTTGACAATGTTTGATTGAAATTGTTTCTGTGACAAATTATCTCAATGAAATTAGGGAATCCAAGATTTCAAGGGGTAATATTTTAAATGAACCATACCCTTAGGGCACGGGTTAAATCTTAAGGGAATTAAATGTTGGGCGGATCTAAAATTTTGGATTTCTTGCTACCGGAACAGTCCAGCGATACGAAATAATCGCGAAATTTCAACCACTTTTAGATGGCCTCTTCTCTTGATTGATGACAGTGTTTGTTTGATGACAGTGTGAATGCGGGAGCAGCTACAAAACTACATGAGCTTTTGCCAAAAAGGCAAGACCAACGTTGTGGCCTGCTGCTACTACGACCACAATCCCTTTGCCATTGGGTTTATACAGTTACAATATCTGACTTGCCGTTTCTTTTTTTTACAGAAAATTTGTCCAACCATACTCTTGGCTTGAATATTATCATTTGTTGCCATCGCTGGAACTCGGTATCTGATGGGATCTCTGACGAAAATTGATGGCCTACGCTTTGCTGTGGTGAGCTTTTTTTAATTTCTACTTGCGTTAATTATTAGAATATATCATGTTTAAGAATTTGTCTCTAGAAGAATTTTTGATGTTTTGAAATGTTCTTATGGTGAATTAGTGATGCCAATGGAATAAAGTTAGCCTATGGACGGTAGAATTCGTCTATTAATATGTCAGTTGTTTTTTATACTACATGGCTACTTTGGTAGAAGCCTGTGCTGGCCTCGACTATTAGTAAGAACGAAGAGACATTGATTTCTATGTTTGTTCAGGAGCTTATCATGTCTTCATTGGAAATTTGTTTTATTCTGACATGCACATAAAAGTTTATTCACATCTTATCTGTATTTGCGAAAGATAAGTTCCCAGGAGCATCAAAAGGGAGCAGAAAGGTAGGGGATGCGGTCAGGTCGGTATAACTGGATCTGCTTTTCAAGTAGATATTACACCTCTTTGGTGAGATTGCTTATATCAATCAGCCCTACCTGGAATACTCGCTGCAAGTCCATTTGCTTTTGGATTTTAAATAGCTCACCGATGTCAATGTATACGAGTTCATTAATGTTTCAATATTTGCACAATGACCATGCAAGGGTACAATTATTTATGTAGTATATTCTGGTCAAGAATTATAAGAGTTTTTAGGTGAATTGTTTGTTGTATAAAATAAATGAAAGCGGGTGCCAATTCTTGGGGTGAGCTATCAAGTGAGCCTTGACTGTGGCTGTTCACAAGGAAAGTGAATCCTATCCAATCTAATGTGGTTGTTCATAAGGAAAGTGAATCATATCCAATCTAAAAAATTATCTGACTATGAATAGGATGTTGCAGTGGGTTAGTGAAATATAAACATCTCCCCCTCCCCCAAAAACCTCAGATCAAGACATGGCTCCTCAGTTCAAAAGGTCCGGCTCAAGCGTGCAAAAGCTCGAGGCACACCACCGGCATCATCGTCAACTCTGCTTCCGCTTCTGCCTCTTCTATACCCTCAATCGTGTTTATTTCATTGTGTTCATTTTTTATAGACAAAAAAGGCAATATTATTGGAATTAACAAGAGGTCTTTAACTTCATTGTAACTGCATTGTATCGGGAAGCATGCTTAATAGTTTCCTGCATTTGGTTGACCTTGCCCATAGAGAGAGGGTATATAAATCGAAGTTACATGAGATAGATTGATGGAGGCACAACATATCAACAAGTCGCTTGCTTGCCTGGGAGATGTAATTGCAGCATTGTCACAAAATAATTCTCACATTCCCTACAGAAATAGCAAGCTTATGCAATTACTCAAAAACTATTTAGGTGGTATCCTTTGGACATCTTCCTTTTGGTATTAATTGGTGGACATTTTTTAAACTTGAAGCTATCTTTTTTGGAATGTGTCTCTACGGGGGGGCATGCAAAAATGTTAATGCTTGAACATGTAAACCCTGAAGCGGATTCTTTCAAGGAAATAATTAGAACTCTGAAATTTTCCCAGATAGTGTTCACTGTGGAGCTTGGTGTTGCTCATGTAAACAAATAAAGCAGCGAGGTTCGACTGTTAAAAGAAGAGGTGAAGTTCTTCATATTTGATCACACCCTTATTTACTAGCATTATTTATCTGAAACATGCATCATTGAACTATTTTATTGAGCTATTAATTCTATTTCAAGGAAGTATTTTCATTGAGAAAACCAATTTATTAATACTATGCTCTCATTCAATATCTTATTACATAGCATTCAATATCTTATTCTATGCTCTCATTCAATATCTTATTGCTCTCAATCAATTTAATTGCCCTTGGTTTAATTGCATCTTCTGTTCCAAAACATGTGCAGATAGATAATCTCAAGAAGGCATGGGCAGCTAATGAAGGAGAAAAAAATTTTGTCATCACAAAAGATAGAAAGACCAAAATATGCCACTGAGATCACTCCTCCGCGGTCAAGAAGTTTAAGCATCGAGAATTTGATTGTTGGAAAGTCAGGAAATACATATAATCTGTAAGATAAGAAGGTTTTGAAGTCCTCTCTCCCGAGATAAAAGTTGGGTTTAATGCCTCCTCTAAGTCGTTCCCTTGGCGAACAAAACCAGCAAGGATCGAAGGCCTCACCTTCAAATGTAAGTTTACAATCTCTCAATCAGGTTATAATGATTCCGTAGTAAACACATTTCTGTTTGGGTGTTATATCGTGACTCTCAACTTGCTTTTTAACATGACTTCTTTGAATGCAGTATCAGACGCTATACAAGGATAATATGTTTCATCCTCAGTTATCCTAAGAAGATAGATTCCATGTGTGTCGTGTATCTCCATTAAGCTGCAATTCATCATTGCAGAGTCAGTTGCAGAATTCGGAGAGTAGACTCAGTAGAATGACTCCGACAACCAATAAATATTAGTTTTTGCTCAATGACCAAACTGTAAAGTGATCAATGACCAAGCTGTAAAGTGATTCTTTGACCAAACTTGAAAATTTAGTTTTTGCTCTCATATATTTCGTAAGCATTTTGTAATCTGTAATCATAGAACACAATCAGAAGTTTTTTTCATTTGGATAAGTTTTTTTGCATTTTGTAAGCATTTTGCACTCTGAATCTACTATAAAAGCATTCAGTTTTTTTGCATATTCATCAATCAGAAGGTTTTTAGCCTTTGGAAGAGCTATTGCAATTATTCCTTGATGTATTTTGATTTTTTGGTCAAGATATTAAAGCCTTTACAGATATCCAATCTCACTTCTACGTTAAGGCTTATTTTGGGTTAGCTTTTGGAACTTTTAGCCATTACAAAAGTTTGTCACATAATAAAACACAGTATCACACTATAGAACTTAATTTGCAATTATTTCCCGATACATGAATGCAATTATTCCCCAAAATAAGCCTCAACTCAAGAGTATTAGTTTATACAGCCCAGATTTTGTTACAAGACAGATTTTGTTAAGGCTTTACGAATTTCGTTACGCCTATACATATTTAATATAGTTTGTAGTAGAAATTATTTTTAGCAAATGAGCATGTTACGTAAGGACAGTACAATCAATTGTTCAGTCTTGGGTGCATTGACATCTACCTCTTTTACATAACTCAATTAACTTTATACATGCTTTAGTTTTGTGCACATTAGGTTGGACAATGTCTCGGCTACGAGCCTCCTCCTCAACCGATACATGCCTGAGTTTTGTGAGGAACTAAATTTTGGTGGGAACCAAATTTTTTGGGGGAAACCATATAACACTTATTGCAGTTTTGTTATTGTTGTTTGTCTAAAATCAGAAGATCCAAAATTTGGAGGGGAGATTATTTTAAATGAATCGTGCCTTTTGGGCACGTGTTAAATCTAAAGGGAAATCGATTTTGGGGCAAACTAAAATTTTTTGGGTAACTAAATTCTCTTTGGGACCTAAATTATCTGTGAAACTAAAATTCTTGGCGAAACTAAATAACAATTATTGTGCTATAATTATTGTTATTGTTTAAAATTAGGGTATCCAAGATTTTAAGGGGTGAATCACTAAATTGGGAGGGTACTAAATTTTGGGAGAAACTAAGTTATTTGGGAGGAACTAAATTTTCGGTGATGAGCAAATTTTACGGGGGAACTAATCTTTTGGGGGGGAATATCTTAAATGAATCGTGCCCTACGGGCACGGGTTATGACTAGTCTTTTTATTAAATGAGATAAGTTTTATAGCCTACATTTTTCTTCTCTTATTTTTTAGGTGAACGAGGCGATCTACCGGTTCCAACAGACATTTTTGCGGATTTTTCTTAGCTTGGGACTATTTTTCTACTTTTTCTGCAAGAATGTATTTTTTAATGAAATGATATGATTTTTGGCCTAATTTTGTCTTCTCTTTTTACATGTTATAAAGATGGCGATCTCCCGGTTCCAACAGAGATTTTTGTAGATTATTCTGACCTCGGGGCTATTTCTAAATTTTCTGGAAGATATGCATATTTTTATTAAATGATATGATTTTTGGCCTAATTTTGTCTTCTCTTATTTTCCTGTTGAAGATGACGATCTGCCGATTCCAATGGACATATTTGCATATTTTTAGCAGCATGGTGCTATTTTCTAAATTTTATGGAAGATATGGATCTTTTTATTAAATGATATAATTTTTAAATCCTATATTTGTCCTCTCTTTTTTCAGTTGAATATGGAGATCTAACAGATTTTTCCTACCATGGGGCTATTTTTCTACATTTTAGGGAAGATATGGATCATTTTATTAAATGATATGATTTTTGGCCTACGTTTGTCTTATTTTAATTTTTTTAGTTTAAGATGGAATTCTCCCGGTTCCAACTGAAATTTTTGCAGATTTTTTGACCTAGAGTCTATTTTCTATTTTTTTGGAAGATATGTATCTTTTTAATAAATAATAAGATTTTAAGCCTAATTTTGTCTTCTCATATTTTTCGGATGATGATGGCAATCTCCTGGTTCCAACTGACATTTTTGCAGATTTTCTAAGTTCAAGGCAATTTTTCTATATTTTATGGGAGATATGGATCATTTTATTAAATGATATGATTTTTTGGCCTAATTTTATCTTCTCTTATTTTTCCATTGAAGATGGCGTTCTCTTGGTTCCAATAGATATTTTTGCGGATTTTTTTGACCTAGAAGCTATTTTCTACATTTTTTGGAAGATATGGATCTTTTTATTATATAATTTGGTTTTTAAGCTTAATTTTCTTCTTCTTTTTTTCAGATAAAGATGGCAATCTCCTGGTTCCAACGGACATTTTTGCGGTTTTTTCTGAGCTCCTGGCTATTTTCTAAATTTTTGTAAAATATTTTTCTTTAAATTAAAAGATATGATTTTAGAGCCCAATTTTGTCTTATCTTATTTTTCAATAGAAGATGGTGATCTCCCGGTCCAAACAGACATTTTTGCAGATTTTACTTAGCTCGGAGCTATTTTCTGTGTTTTCTGGAAGACATGCATCTATTGGTTAAATATTATGATTTTTTGCCTAATTTTGTCTTCGCTTAATTTTCACTTGAAGATAGCGATCTCCATGTTCCAACGAACATTTTCACGGATTTTTCTGAGCTCGGGGCTATTTTCTGTATTTTCTGGAAGATATGGATCATTTTATTAAATGATAACATTTTGGCCTAATTTTATCTTCTCTTATTTTTTTTAATTGAAGATGGCGATCTTCCTATTCCAACAGGTATTTTTAGGGATTTTTCTATGCTCCGGGCTATTTTCTATATTTTATTGTAGATATGAGTCTTTTTATTAAATGATATGATTTTTAGCCTAATTTTGTCTTCCCTTACTTTTTTCAGTTGAAGATGCCGATATCCTGGTTTCAACGGATATTTTTGCAGATTGTTTCTTTGAGTCGATTTCCAACATATCTGGGAAGTTATGGATCTTTTTATTATGATTTTTGGCCTAAATTTTTCTTCTCCTATTTTTCAATTGAAGATGGCGATCTCCCGGTTCCTATGGACATTTTTGTAGATTATTTTGTCCTTAGACTAATTTCTAAATTTTCTTGAAGATATGGATATTTTTATTAATGATATGATTTTTGGCCTAATTTTGGCTACTCTTATTTTTCAGATGAAGATGGCTTTCTTCTGGTTCCAACGGAAATTTTTAAGGATTTTTTGAAGCTCGAGATATTTTCTACATTTTATGGAGATATTAATTTTTAATTTCCTGATATGATTTTTATATCCTGCATTTTTCTTCTCTTATTTTTAGGTGAATATTGCGATGTACCAGTTCAAATGGACATTTTTACTGATTTTTGTTAGCTTGGGTATATTTTTTAGTTTTATGGAAGAAATGGATTATTTTATTAAATGATATGATTTTTTGGCCTAATGTTGTCTTCTCTTATTTTCCATTGAAGATGGCATTCCCACGGTTCCAACGGAGATTTTTGCGGATTTTTTTGACCTAAAGACTATTTTCTACATTTTCTGAAAGATGTGGATCTTTTTATTAAATAATATGATTTTTGGCCAAATTTTATCTTCTCATATTTTAAGATGAAGATGGCAATCTCCAGGTTCCAACAGACATTTTTACAGATTTTTCTGAGCTCCGGGCTATTTTATACATTTTCTGTAAGATATGAACCTTTAGATTAAATGATATGCCTTGTATAGCATAATTTTGTCTTCTCTGTTTTTTTAGTTGAATATGGCGATCTCATGGTTCCAACGAACATTGTTACGTATTTTTTGTACTCGGGGCTATTTTCTATATTTTATTGAAGATATGGCTATTTTTATTAAATGATATGATTTTTGTAGCCGAATTTTGTCTTCTCTTATTTTTTTAAACTTGAAGCTGGCGATCTCCTGCTTCCAACAGACATTTTTTTCGGCTATTTCTGAGCTTGGGACTATCTTTCTACATTTTCGGGAAGTTGTGGATCTTTTTAGTAAATGATATGATTTTGGCCTAATTTTGTCTTCTCTTTTTTTCTGTTGAAGACAGCGATATCCCAATTCCAACGAACATTTGTGCGAATTTTCTGGGAAATATGGATTTTTATAATAAATTATTTGATTTTATAGACTAAGTTTGTCTGCTCTTATTTTTCAGTTGAAGATGGCGATTTTCCGGTTCCAATAGATATTTTTGCCGCTTTTTCATAGCTCGGGGTTATTTTTCTATATTTTCGAAAATTTATAGATCTTTTTATTAAATGATATGATTTTTCGGCATAAATTTGTCTTCTATTATTTCTTCATTGAAGATAGCGATCGCTCGGTTCTAACAGACATTTTTGAGGATTTTTCTGAGCTCCGGGCTTTTTCTAAATTTTCTGCACGATATGAATATTTATATTAAAAGATTTGATTTTTATAGCCTAATTTTGTCTTCTCTGGTATTTCAGGTGAAGATGTCGATCTCCCGGTTCCAACGGCAATTTTTATGGATTTTTCTAAACTCGAAACTATTTTCAACAGTTTATTGAAAAAATGGATCTTTTAATAAATGATTTGATTTTTATAAACTAAGTTTGTCTTCTGTTATTTTAAAGTTGAATATGGTGGGTTCCAACGAAAACTTTTGTGAAATTTTCTGAGCTCAAAGCTATTTTCTACATATTGTTTTCACTTATTTTTAGATAGAGATGGCGATCTCCCGGTTCCAACGGACATTTTGCGGGTCTTTCTTACCTCTGGTCTATTTTCTACATTTTCTGTAAGATATGTATCTTTATATTAAATGATATGATTTCTATGGCCTAATTTTGTCTTCTCTTATTTTTCAGTTGAAGATGACGATCTCCCATTTCCAATGGAAGTTTTTACGTATTTTTCTAAGCGCGGGACTATTTTCTATATTTTCTGGAAGATAAGGATCTTTATATAAATTGATATGATTTTTGTTGCGTAATTTTGTCTTCTCTTATTTTTGCAGTTGATGATGGCGATCTTTTTATTAAATAATATGATTTTTTTTGGTTTTATTGTGTCTTCTCTTATATTTCGGTTGAAGATGGCAATCTCCAGGTTCCAACGGACTTTTTTGCGGATTTTTCTAAGCTTCGTGGTATTTTTCACATTTTCTGGAAGAAATGGATCGTTTTATTAAATGATATCAGAGAAGACAAAATTAGGCTAAAAATGTTCATTGAAGCCGAGAAATCGACATCTTCAACTAAAATATAAGAGAAGACAAAGTTCAGAATCGGGAAATCGCCATCTTCATCTATAAAAATGTTCGTTGTAACCGGGATATCGCCATCGTCAACTGATAAGATTTTTATATTTCATTTTCTGAGCTTGGTGCTATTTTCTACATTTTATGAAAGATATGTATCTTTTTATTAATTGATATGATTTTTATAGCCTAAATCTGTCTCCTCTTATTTTCCAGTTGAAGATGGTGTTCTTTTTATTAAATGAAATGATTTTTTGGCCTAATTTTGTATTCTCTTATTTTTCATTTTAAGATGGCGATCTCCCGGTTCCAACGGACATTTTTGCGGATTTTTATGAGCTCTAGACTATTTTCAATTTTTTGGAAGATATGCATCATTTTATTAAATGATATGATATTTTGGCCTAATTTTGTCTTCTCTTATATTCCATTTAAAGATCACCGGTTCCAACGGAAATTTTTTGCCGATTTTTCTGAGTTCCGGGCTATTTTCCACTTTTTGGAAGATATGTATCATTTTATTAAATGATATGATATTTTGGCCTAATTTTGTCTTCTCATATTTTTAAGTTGAATATGGAGATCTCCAGGTTCTAATGGATATTTTTGCAGATTTTTCTTGCTTTGTTGATTTTTATTTCTTTTTTTCTGGAAGATATGAATCTTTTTATTAAATGATATGTTTTTGGCCTAATTTTGTCTTCTATTTTTTCAGTTAAATATTGCGATCTCCCGGTTCCACCGGAAATTTGTATGGATTTCGGTGCTATGTTCTACATTTTATGGAGATATGTATCTTTTTATTAAATGATATGATTTTTGGCCTAATTTTGTCTTCTTTTATTTTTTTTCAGTTGAAGATGGCGATCTCCCAATTCCAATGGATATTTTTTGCATTTTTCTGAGCTCCGAGCTATTTTCTACATTTTCTGTACGATATGAATTTTTATAATAAATGATTTGGTTTTTATAATGTAATTTTATCTTCTCTTATTATTCAGTTGATGATGGAGATCTCCCTATTCCAATGGACATTTTTCTCGATTTTTTTAGCTCGGTGCTATTCTCTATATTTTTAGGAAGTTATGGATCTTTTTATTAAATGATATCAATTTTTGACCTAATTTTTCCTTCTCTCATTTTTCAGTTGAAGATGGCGATCTCCCGATTTCAACTAACATTTTTGTGGATTTTTCTGAGCTCCAGGCTATTTTCTACATTTTCGGGAAGTTTTGGATCTTTTTATTAAATGATATGATTTTTATAGCCTAATTTTGTTTTCTCTTATATTTTTCACTTGAAGATGGCGATCTCCCGGTTTCAATGGACATTTTTGCGTATTTTTCTTAGCTTGAGACTATTTTTCTATATTTTCTGGAAGATATATCTTTTTATGAAAAGTTATGATTGTTTGGCCTAATTTCATTTTCTCTTTTTTAATTTGAAGATGGGATCTCCCGATTACAATAGAGATTTGTGTGGAGTTTTTTAAGCTCTGTACTATTTTCTATATTTTTGTAAAATATGAATTTTATATTAAATGATATGATTTTTATAACCTAATTTTGTCTTCTGTTATTTTTCAGTTGAAGATGATGATCTCTCGGTTCCAAGGGACATTTTTAGATTTTTCTGAGATCTGGGCTATTTTTCTAAATTCTCAAGAAGTTATGAATCTTTTTATTAAATGATATCATTTTTGGCCTAACTTTGTCTGCTTTTATTTTTCAGTTGAAAATAGTGATCTCCCTTGCCCAACGATTTTGCGTATTAGTCTAACTAGGACTATTTTCTAAATTTTCTAGAAGATATGAATCTTTTTATTAAATGATATGATTTTTGGCCTAATTTTGTTTTGTCTTATTTTTCAGTTGAAGATGGCGATCTCTGAGTTCCAACGGACAATTTTGTGGATTTTTATAATCTCGGTGCTATTTTCTACATTTTTATAAATGATATGATTTATATATAGCCTACGTTTGTCTTATCTTTTTTTTCTGTTTTTAAGTTGAAGATGGCGATCTCTCGGTTCCAATAGACATTTTTGCGGATTTTTCTTAGCTTGAGTCTGTTTTTATACATTTTCTTAAATATATGTATCTTTTTATTAAATGATACGATTTTTTGGCCTAATTTTGTCTTCTCTATTTTTCAGATGAAGATGACGATCTCCCGGTTTCAACAACATTTTAGCGGATTTTTCTGAGCTTCGAGGTATTTTCAACATTTTTTGTAAGATATGAAACTTTATATTAAATGATATGATTTTTATAGCCTAATTTAGTCTTCACTTTTTTTCAGTTGAAGATGGCAATCTCCCGGTTCCAACGAATATTTTTGCAGATTTTTTTGAGCTCGGTGCTATTTTCTACATTTTATGGAAGATATTGAACTTTTTATTAAATGGTATGATTTTTATAACCTACATTTGTCTTCTCTTATTTTTCCTGAGCTCCATGCTATTTTTTATATATTCTAAAAGTATGGATCTTTATATTAAATGATACGATTTTTATGTTCTAATTTAGTCTTCTTTTATTTTTCTGTTGAAGATGGCGATCTCTCGGGGCCAACATACATTTTTGCCTATTATTCTGACCTCGGGGCTATTTTCTAAATTTTCTGGAATATATATATATATATATATATATTTAATGATATGATTTTTGGCATAATTTTTACTTCTCTAATTTTTTTAGTTGAAGATGGCGATCTCCCCGGTTCCAACGGACGTTTTTGCAGATATTTATGAGCTCGGTGCTTTTTCTTTTTTATGAAAGATAAGGATCTTTTTATTAAATGAAATGATTTTTATTACCTACATTATTTGTCTTCTCTTATGTTTTCCATTTGAAGATGGAAATGTACCCGTTTCAACAGACATTTTTGCGGATTTTTTATTAGCTTGGGACCATTTTTCTGCCTCTTTCTGAAGATACATATATTTTAATTAAATTATATGTTTTGGCTCAATCTTATCTTCTCTTTTTCAGTTGAAGATGGCGATCCCCCGGTTCCAATTTACATTTGTGCGGTTTTTTGAGCTCCGGGCTATTTTCTACATTTGAGCAATCGAAATGGCATGCAAATATGCAGAAAAAGGTGTAAATTATGAGCCGATCAAAATCCCCCAAGCTTATCTTTTACTCGTCCTCGAGGAAGACGAATACGAAGCTCACTAGGAGGTAAAAATAAGAAAAACGAAAAGAATACGAAGTGGAAGGGGTCGCTAGATTATTCTCTCAGATCTCAAGCTATAAGCTACACATCACGATAACTCGGAAAATACGAATCACATGCTATAAAGATTTCATATCTTACTTAACCATGGTACTTGCAAGCTTTTAAGAACAACAAAAGGGACTCTCTAAATTCATACAATCAATTCATATCTACATCATGCATTTCATAGAATTTAATATACAAATCATTGGAGACGCACTTTTCAATCAAGAGTTATAACAGAAGCATATCAGGATCACACCAAGCATGGAGAATGGAATAAATCATGGCATTCACATATTTATATCGAATCCTAAGAATTCTCCATAACTAAAGTATTTGCTAAGTTTCAGTATTATCAAACTTCCCCATTCATGCAGTTCTCCACTCTAATGTCGCACTCACTCATATGGTCAAGTGAATTCACCCCTCCAAGCTTAGCTTGATGCACCGCATCTAAAGGAATATGATAGTGGAAAATGGGATTATTGCCTTGGTTTTCCCAAGTATTTTGTCACTCCAATAATAAGATAGAGAAATATTTTTTTCTTTTTGAACTTTTTGTTTCTCATTTTTCTTTTTGGATTTTTGTAGGAGCTATGTGATTTGTATTTTTGGTTTTTGACTCCTTTTTGGCTTTTTGTACTTTTTGGAGGTAACTTTTTCTTTTGTAGAGATATTTGGGAAATAGATGCGATATAAGTAGCATTAGGAGGTGAACTCAAGTGACATGTAGAGAATAAAAAGATATATGTGGAGAAGGAAATGGTGTAACACTCGGTTCACTCTAAGATGTGCACAAATGATTAAATAAGATAATACATCAACTAAACTCATAAGCAAGCATGGATATTCTCAATCATTTCAATAAATAGTGATGTTAAGCAAGAGTGCAATCATATTAAACATTCAACAGAAGGTGAATAAGACAATAAGGCATATGCTTCCATTATACAATTGATGCGTGAATCTTGGTGCACTTCCAACAAAAGCATACTAAACACTAATTCATACATTCAGCTTCAATTAATATCATGCATTCATATAGATGAATCATCGAAAGAATATATAAGCAAGCACATGGATAGCAGTATACTGAAATACTCCAAATAACATGGCAAGAGTAGTAAGCATCGTGATGGCTACTAAAGCAATAAGAGATATCATCATAAGGAACATATCTAGCAAAAGGAGGAAAAGAAAATAAATAAAGAAAAATAAAAAAGAGGAAAGAAAACAAATACAAGCACACAATATGATGCATGAACACACATAAAAGGAAAATAAGATGGAAAAATCAAAAAGATGATGCAAAATTTTTGAAAATTCTAAAAACCCTAAAAATAAAGTAAACGTGCAACTAAATGGCATGTAAATGCACTCCCCCAAGCTTAAACTTCACTTTGTTCTCAATGTGATCATAATGGAAGAATATGAGGAACAACGATAAATATGGGGGGGAATGAAAAATGATGAAATGAATGACATGAAATCCTAATGCAATTAATACATATACATGATGCATGAGAGCGCCTTCCCACAAGCTTATACCAAAAAAATCCTATTCAAATGACTCGATCAAAAATATCACGGCTTTGCTAAGTGGGATCGAGCCAAACAAAAAAGAATGTGAGTATTCACTTGAAAGAGATGCTCGATGGGTGGTGAGCAAAAATGATGTGGCACATCAAAATGTGAAGAGGGCAATCAATAGCATATAATGGGTTTGGGATGTAAAAGATTATTGTTGCCGTCATATGAGGTGATATTTATTCAAAACTGACTAATCAAGCAAATCTATATGGTCCTCCGAGAGGATTCGTGTTTATTAAAAGCATGAAATACTACACTACTGGATTGATGTCACCTATAGCAAAAGGAGGATCCGGTATCTTTACCGGTGTTGGCAACTGCTCCAACTGCTCCTTCCGTGGCTCCACCAGATGCGTGTCTCCATGGACTCCATTACATTCCAGCAATACGGCTCCCAGCATCTCTCCAAGGACTCCACTTGTACCCTGCAAGAGATAAGCCGCATCAATCTGATGTGAATAATTCTTCCCCAAAATAAATGTATTCCAAAGATGGTCATCAACATAAGTATTTAAAATTAAAGGTGGTTGACAACACTTCCCTGGAAATAAATCTCTACTCTCGTGCACTACGTCGACCAACTCCTCGTTGTTTGCCTCTGGTTCTTCAGGTAGCTTTGGCATATAAGCGTGGGTCTCATAGGCAACTTTTCATCATCGTCAGACTAATCCCATCGCACCTCCTGATCATATTCATATGCGTCCATGGATGCTAACTCCTCGCTCTCCTCCTCGTGTATGTTCCATCGTGCCTCTTGATCATATGTATGTGTATCCTGCAAAAGGTACAATGAGTCGTCAAAATCTGAATCATAGTCATCATCATACACGGGAGTGGAATCAAATGTAAAGGGCGAGGAAGTAAAGAGATCTCCCTGAAGGGGAGCCATAATCTATGTGGGATAGTCCTCGGCGTCAGTAGAAGGGTGGTCCTCTGAGGGATGCTCAGCCTCTGTAGAAGGCGAGGATGGCTGCGATAGCTCGAAAGGAGGGGGCACAATGCGGGCTCCATCTGTGTGCAAATGTCATCGTCCCAAGTCACGTCCTCCTTTATGGTCTGCTCTGCTAATGTAGACATGACCTTCTCAATAATATCCTCTGATGATATAGGCTGCTCTCACTCATGTGGGTGGCATGGGGAGGCGACGTCGACACAAGGTGGCTCAATGGGCTCATGTATCTCGACGATGGTGTAAAAATGGGTCTTGTGTATCTCAAAAGAGAAACCGTTAGTAGTGGCGAGTGAGAGCCCCTCAACTAGAGCGTAGACTCCATCATCAATTGTGCCTGTGGAAGAGATACAATGAGTAATAAAGTTTTGAAATCCGAGCTCAAAAGGATCACATGTCGTTATTGTTAATGGACCGGTTTCTCGAACTACGTCAACAATGTTTCTCAATAGGTCCATAGATGTGTCCTCCTCCGGCATCTCAGATGTCTCTATTTGTGGAGCGTTGATGGTGTAAAGGTGGATATAATCACCTTCAAGTGAAGCATACACTCCATCTATAATAGTACATGCACCAGAGCCATTAGCCATAACGAAATCGATGAATACTTGGTCAGACGGTTTACCTACCATAACGGTTAGTAAACCGGTAGATTGAGCATCATCTATCATTTGCTCCAAGGTTGTTGCCAATTACTGATCACTGAACTTTCCCACTTGCATCCTCTTCATAAACTCACGTGAGGGTCCCTTTAACCTTCTAGAGAAGATATCAAATAGCTTGGAACCATCCCACTCATGGTCTGACTTCGTCTGGAACATCCCTAACATTCTTTCAAACCTGTACAAGGCTTTCCTGAAGGATTCTCCATCAGCCTGACAGAATGTAGCGAGATATATGTCGGATTGTATAGAACCCAGTCGTATCTTTGGAAGCACCATCGCCTTATCAACTATACCTGATCAAGCAAAGTAGACAACCTGGAAAAGACGTCAGTGGTACAAAGAGAGATAAAGAAAATAATAACATCAGGAGGTGGGGAAAAATATATCTATCTGTTTTTTTGGTTTTGTTTTTTCTTTCTTTTTTTAAACACAGTCTAATCGACCTAATTGTGACAAATTGGCGCCCGACAGGAAACACCTCTTCGATAACGTCGCCAAAAAATCTCGGTTCCAACGAACTCTCGATTCCAACGAACCTTTTTGCGAATTTTCTTAGCTCCGGGCAATTTTCAACATTTTCTTTAAGACATGGATGTTTATATTAAATGATATAATTTTTATTGCCTAATTTTGTCTTCCCTTATTTTTCAGCTGAAGATGGATAGCTTCAGGCTCCAACAGATTTTTTGCGGATTTTTCTGAGATATGGGCTAATTTCTACTTTTTCTAAAGGATATGAATCATTTCCTTAAATGATATGATTTTTTGCCCTTATTTTGTCCTCTCTTTTTTTCTGTTGAAGATGGCGATCCCACGGTTCCAACGGACATTTTTGCGGATTTTTCTGGGGCTCAAGACTTTTTTCTATAGTTTATTGAAGATATGTATCTGTTTATTAAATGATATGATTTTTATCGACTAATTTTGACTACTCTTTTTTTATTTGAAAATGGCTATCTGCCGATTCCAACAGAAATTTTTGCAGATTTTTCCGAACTCTAGGCTATTTTCTAGATTTTCTGTAAGACATGAATCTTTATATTAAATGATATGATTTTTATGGCCAAATTTTTTTCTCTTATATTTTTTTGTTGAAGATGGCAAACTCTCGGTTCCAACAGACATTTTCGCAGATTTTTTGAGCTACGTGATATTTTCTATATTTTATGTAAGATAAGAATCTTTATATTAAATGACATGATTTTTATAGCCTAATTTTGCATTCTCTTATTTTTTTAAGATGAAGATGGCGATCTCCCGGTTCATACGGACAGTTTTGCGGATTTTTCTTAGTGCCGGGATATTTTCTATAGTTCATTGAAGATATGGAAATTTTAATTAAATGATATGATTTTTATAGACTAAGTTTGTCTTCTCTTATTTTGTAGTTGAAAATGCCATCTCTCGGTTCGTCCAGACATTTTTACGGCTTTTTGACCTCGAGCTATTTTCTACATTTTCAGGAAGATATGGATCTTTTTATTAAATTTTATGATTTTTGGTCTAATTTTATCTTGTTTTACTTTTCAGATGAAGATGTCGATCTCCAGGTTCCAACTGACATTTTTACGGATTTTTCTTCGCTCCGGACTATTTTCTATATTTTCTGTAAGATATAGATCTTTAGATTAAATGATATGATTTTATAGCCAAATTTTGTCTTCTCTTATTTTTCAGTTGAAGATGATGATCTCCCGATGGATATTTTTGTGGATGTTCTGAGCTCAGGGCTATTTTTTTCATTTTATTGAAGATATGGACCTTTTTATTAAATGATATGGTTTTTGTAGACTACTTTTGTCTTCTCTTATTTTTCAGTTGTTCATGGCGATCTCCCGGTTCCAACTGACATCTTTACGGATTTTTCTGAGGTCGAAACAATTTTTCTACATTTTAGATAAGTTGTGGATATTTTTATTAAATGATATGATTTTTTGGCCTAATTTTGTCTTCTCTTTTTTTATTTGAAGATGTGGAACTCACGTTTCCAACAGACATTATTGCAATTTTTTCTTAGCTCGGGAATATTTTCTATATTTTATTGAAAAAGTGATTCATTTTATTAAATGATACTATTTTAAGGACTAAATTTGTCTTCTAATATTTTTCAGTTGAAGATGGTGATATCTCGTTTCCAACGGAATATTTTACAGATTTTTTTGATCTCGGGGATATTTTCTAAATTTTATTGAAGATATGTAATTTTTTATTAAATGATATGATTTTTATAGCTTAAGTTTGTCTTGTCTTATTTTTCATTTGAATATGGCGATCTCTCGGTTCCAACAAACATTTTTTCGGATTTTTTATTGAAGATATAAATATTTTTATTAAATGAAATGATTTCTTAATATGGTGATCTCAATGTTCCAATGACTTTTTTGCGGATTTTTCTGATCTTGGGCTATTTTTCTCCATTTTATGGAAGATATGTATCTTTTTATTAAATGAAATGAGTTTTGGACTAATTTTATCTTCTCTAACTTTTTTCATTAAAAATGGCGATTATCTGATTTTACCGGACATTTTTTTCAGATTTTTTCTGATCTCCGGGCACTTTTCTACATTTACTGTAAGAAATGAATCTTTATATTAAATGATATGATTTTTATAGCCTATTTTTTTTCTTCTCTTATTTTTTAGTTGATGATGGCAATTTCCCAGTTACATGGGAATGTTTGCGTATTTTTTTGAGCTCGGGGCTATTTCTATATTTTCTGGAAGATAAATAATCATTTTATTAATTGATTTTATTTTTGTTGCCTTATTTTGTCTTCTCTTATATTTCAGTTGATAATGTCGATCTTTTTATTAAATGATATGATTTTTGGCCTTATTTTGTCTTCTCTTATATTTCGGTTGAAGATGGTGATCTTCCGGTTCCAACGGACATTTTTGAGGATTTTTCTGAAAAGCTGGACTATTTTTCATACATTCAGGAAGATATGGATCCCTTTATTAAATGATATCAGAGAAGACAAAATAAGGCCAAAATGTCCGTGGAAATCGGGAAATCTCCATCTTCAACAGAAATATAAGAGAAGACAAAATTTAGAACCGGGAAATCACCATCTTCATCTATAAAAATGTTCATTGTAATCGGGATATCGCCATCTTCAGCTGATAAGATTTTTATATATCATTTTCTGAGCTTGGTGCTATTTTCTATATTTTATGAAAGATATATATCTTTTTATTAATTGACAAGATTTTTATAGCCTAAATCTGCCTTCTCTTATTTTCCAGTTGAAGATGGCAATCTTTTTATTAAATGATTTGATTTTAAAGCCTAATTTTGTCTACTCTTATATATTCCAGTTGAAGATAGTGATCTCCCAGTTCCAACGGATATTTTTGCGGATTTTTTGACCCTTCGGGCTATTTTCCACATTTTTGGAAGATATGTATCATTTTGTTAAATGATTTCATATTTTGGCCTTATTTTGTCTTCTCTTATTTTTCAGTTGAAGGTGGTGATCTCCCGGTTCCAACGGACATTTTGCAGATTTTTCTGAGCACGGGGCTATTTTCTACACTTTCTGGAAGATAAGAATCTTTATATTAAATTATATGATTTTTATATCCTGATTTTTTCTCTTAGTTTTCAGTTTAAGATGGCGATTTCCAGTTCCAACGGACATTTTTGCAGAATTTTCTGAGCATCAGGGTATTTTCTACATTTTATTAAATATATGGATCTCTTTATTAAATGACAAGATTTTTATAGCATTAAATGACAAGATTAAATGACATCAGGCTATTTTCTACATTTTATTAAATATATGGATCTCTTTATTAAATGACAAGATTAAATGACAAGATTTTTATAGCATCAGGGTAATTTTGTCTGCTCAGTTGAAGATGGCGATCTCCAGGTTCCAACGGATATTTTTGCGTATTTTTCTTAGCATTGGGATTTTTTTTCAACATTTTCAAGAAGATATGAACCTTTTTATTAAATGATATGATTTTTGGCCTAATTTTGTCCCCTCTTTTTTTCAGTTAAAGATGGCAATCACACGGTTCCAATGGATATTTGTGTGTATTTTTCTGAGCTCGGTGCTATTTTCTACATTTTATGGCAAATATGTATCTTTGTATTAAACAATATGATTTTTTGGCCTAATTTTGTCTTCTCTTATTTTCCAGTTGATGATGTTGATCTTCTTGTTCCAACGGACATTTTTTCGGATTTTCTAAACTCCAAACCATTTTTTGCATTTTCTATATGATATAAATCTTTATATTAAGGATATGATTTTTATATCCTAATTTTGTCTACTCTTATTATTTCGTTGAAGATGGTGATCCCTCGATTCTAAAGGGCATTTTTGCCGATTTTTATGAGCTCGGGGCTATTTTGTACACTTTCTGGAAGATACGAAACTTTATATTAAATGATATAATTTTTATATCCTAAGTTTTTCTTATCTTATTTTTTCAGTTGAAGATGGCGATCTCCCAGTTCCAACGAACATTTTTGTGGATTTTTCTGAGCTCAGGGCTATTTTCTACATTATCGGAAATTTATGTATCTTTTTATTAAATGATATGATTTTTATAGCTTAAGTTTGTCTTCTCATATTTTTTTAGTTGAAGATGGAGATCTCTCGGTACCAACAGATATTTTTGCGTATTTTTTGAGTTTGGTGATATTTTCTACATTTTATGGAATATTTATAATTTTTTATTAAATAATTCTTTTTTATATCCTACATTCATCTTTTCTTATTTTTAAGTTGAAGATGGCAATCTCCCGGTTCCAACGGACATTTTTGCAGATTTTTTAGCTTGATACTATTTTTCTTCATTTTTGGGAAGATATTTATCTTTTTATGAAATGATGTGATTTTTTGGCCTAATTTTGTCTTCTCTTTTTTACTTTGAACATGGCGATCTACTGATTCCAAGGGACATTTATGCGGATTTATTTTGAACTATGGTCTATTTTCAATATTTTTGTATAATATGAATCTTTTTATTAAATGATACATTTTTATAACCTATTTTTGTCATCTCTTATTTTTCAAGTTGAAGATGGTGATCTCTCGGTTCCATAGGACATTTTTGCGGATTTTTCTGCACTTGGGGCTATTTTTCAATATTTTAAAGAATTTATGGCTCTTTTAATTAAATGATATCATTTATTGGCCTAATTTTGTCTTCTTTTATTTTTTCAGTTAAAGATAGCGATCTCCCATTTCTAACGGACATTTTGCTTATTATTCTGACCTCGGTATTTATTTTCTAAATTTTCTTGAAGATATGGATGTTTTTATTAAATGATATGATTTTTGGCCTAATTTTGTCTTCTCTTATTTTTCAGTTGAAGATGGCGATTCCATGTTCTGACAGACAATTTTGCGGATTTTTTAAGCTCGGTGCTATTTTCTACATTTTATAAATGATATGACTTTATTGACTACGTTTGTCTTTTCTTATTTTTTCTATTGAAGATGGCGATCTCCCGGTTCTAATGGACATTTTGCGGATTTTTTAATTTGAGGCTGTTTTTCCACATTTCTGGAAGATATGGATCCTTTTATGAAATGATATGCTTTTTGGCCTAATTTTATCTTCTCTATTTTCACATGAAGATGACGATCTCCCGGTTCCAACGAACATTTTTGCCGATTTTTCTGAGATCCAGGATATTTTCTACATTTTCTGTAAGATATGAATCTTTATATTAATGATATGATTTTTATAGCCTAATTTTATCTTCTCTTATTTTTCAGTTGAAAATGGCGTTCTTTCGGTTCCAACGAACATTTTTGCAGATTGTTTTAAGCTCGGTGCTATTTTCTACATTTTATGGAAGATATAGAGCTTTTTATTAAATGATATTATTTTTATAACCTACATTTGTCTTCTCTTACTGTTTTCAATTGAGATGGTCATCTCTCGGTTCCAACAGAAATTTTTACGGATTTTTCTGAGCTCCAGCCTATTTTCTACATATTATGGAAGATATGGATCTTTATATTGAATGAAATGATTTTTATGGTCTTATTTTGTCTTCTCTTATTTTTAAGTTGAAGATATCGATCTTTCGGTCCAACGAACATTTTTGCATATTATTCTGACCTCGTGACTATTTTCTAAATTTCTGGAATATATGTATCTTTTTATTAAATGATATGATTTTTGGCCTAGTTGAAGATGACCGACGAACATTTTTGCGGATTTTTCTTAGCTCTGAGCTATTTTTTACATTTTATTGACGATATATTTTATTAAATGAGCTGATTTTTGTCGCCTAATTTTGTCTTCTCTTATTTTTCAGTTTAACATGGTGATCTCCCGGTTCCAATGGACATCATTTCGGATTTTCTGAGCTCGAAACTATATTTCTACTTTTTCGGGAAGTTGTGGATCTTTTCATTAAATGATATGATTTTTGGCCTAATTTTATCTTCTATTTTTCATTTGAAGATGGCGAAGTCCCGGTTCCAACGGACATTTTTCCAGATTTTTCTGAGCTCGCGAATATTTTCTACAGTTTATTGAAGATGTGGTTCATTTTAATAAATGATATGATTTTTATAGACTACATTTGTCTTCTCTTATTTTTTTAGTTGAAGATGGTGATTTCCCGTTTCCAACGGAATGTTTGTGGATTTTTCTGATTACATGGCTATTTTATAAGTTTTATGGAAGATAAGTATCTTTTTTTTAAATGCTAAGATTTTTATAGCCTAAGTTTGTATTCTCTTATTTTTTAGTTGAGTATGGCGACATTTTTGCAGATTTTTTGGTTTATATGCTATATATTCTATATTTTCTGTAATATCTTTATATTAAATGATTTGAATTTTATAGAATAAGTGTGTCTTCTCTTATTTTTCAGTTGACGATCGCGATCTCCCGGTTACAATCGACATTTTTGTTGATTTTTCTAAGCGCGATGTTATTTTCTTCATTTTCTTGAATATACAGATATTTTTATCAAATGATATGCTTTTTTAGTCTAATTTTGTCTTCTCTAATTTTTAGTTGAATAGGGCGATCGTTCGATTCCAACAGACATTTCTGATGATTTTTCTGAGTTTGGTGCTATTTTTCTTCATTTTCTTGAAGATATGGATATTTTTATTAAATGATATGATTTTTTGGCCTAATTTTGTCTTCTCTTATTTTTTTCATTGAAGATGGCGATCTGCCGATTTCAACAGACGTTTTTGTGGGATTTTTCTGAGCTTCGTGCTATTTTCTATATTTTCTATAAGATATGAATATTTATATTAATCTTATGATTTTTATAGCCAAATGTTGTCTTTTTTTAGTTGAAAATGGCGATCTCCCAGTTCCAACATACATTTTAAGGAGTTTTTCTGAGCTCGGGGCTATTTTCTACATTTTATTGAAGACATTGAAACTTTTTATTAAATGATATGATTTTTATAGCCTAAGTTTGTCTTCTATTATTTTTCAGTTGAAGATGACGATCTCCCGGTTCCAACAGACATTTTATGGATCTTTTTATTAAATGATATGATTTTTCATAGACTAAGTGTGTCTTCTCTTTTTTTCCGTCGAAAATGGCGATCTCCCGGTTCCAACGGACATTTTTGCGGATTTTTCTGACCA
>CM061141.1:168001362-168027047 GCA_030789695.1 Scilla litardierei
CGAAGATATGAATCTTTTTATTAAATGATATGATTTTTAGCCTACTTTTTGTCTTCTCTTATTTTTCAGTTGAAGATGGTGATCTGCGGTTCCAACGAACATTTTTGCAGATTTTTCTAAGCTCGGGACAATTTTTTACATTTTCGTGAAGTTTAGATCTTTTTATTAAATGATAAGATTTTTTTGGCTTAAATTTGTCTTCTCCTATTTTTTAAGTTGAAGATGGACATCTCCTGGTTCCTACGGATATTTTTTGCAGATTATCATGACCTCGGGGCTATTTTTGAAATTTTCTTGAAAATATGGATATTTTATTAAATGATATGATTTTTGGCCTAATTTTTGCGCTCACCACGTCTTGCTCCTGCGTGTGATGTCGCTTAATTCTTCTCAAGGCGTAATATCAAAAAATACTATTTAAACCCAATTAATTCTTTTGAGTTTTACAAATGTGGAAGGAAGCCTCATGATATCGTGTACCAGACAAAATTTGGATTCAATAAACACATAAACTGGAACGTGTACGCTTAAACATACATACACATATGCACATCATTAATACCTCAGACATATACATATTTTCAAGGAGAAAATATGGACATCTTTTTATTAATTGAAATGATTTTTTATAGCCTAAATTTGTCTTCTCTTATTTTCCAGTTGAAGATAGCAATCTTTTTATTAAATGAAATGATTTTTGCCTAATTTTGTTTTCTCTTATATTCCAGTTGAAGATGTCGATCTCCCAGTTCCAACAAAATTGTTGTGAATTTTTCTGAGCTCCGGGCTATTTTCCACTTTTTGGAAAATAAGTATCTTTTTATTAAATGATATGATATTCTGGCCTAATTTTTGTCTTCTCTTATATTTCGGTTGAAGATGTCGATCTCACGGTTCCAACAGACATTTTTGCGGTTCTTTCTGAGCTCTCGGCTATTTTCCACTTTTTGGAAGATATGTATCATTTTATTAAATGATATGATATTTTGGCCTAATTTTGTCTTCTCTTATGTTTCGGTTGAAGATGGCGATCTCTCGTTTCCAATTGGACATTTTTGCAGATTTTTCTTAGCTCGGGGCTATTTTGCACACTTTCTAAAGATAAGAATCTTTATATTAAATGATTTGATTTTTATATCCTAATTTTTCTCTTCTCTTAGTTTTCAGTTGAAGGTGGCGATCTCCCAGTACCAACAGACATTTTTGTGGATTTTTCTGAGCTCCAGGCTATTTTCTACATTTTATTAAAGATATGGATCTCTTTATTAAATGGCAAGATTTTTGTAGCCTAATTTTGTCCCTCTCATATTTTTCATGTTAATTTGGCGATCTCCCGGTTCCAACGGACATGTTTGTGGATTTTTCCTTAGCGGTGGGCTTTTTTCTACATTTTCTTGAAGATGTGAATCTTTTTATTAAATGATATGATTTTTGGCCTAATTTTGTCTTCTCTCTTTTTTTCAGTTGAATATTGAGAACTCCCGATTCCAATGGACATTTGAGCGATTTTTCCGAGCTCGGTGCTATTTTCTACATTTTATGGTAGATTTGTATCTTTTTATTAACAGATATGATTTTTGGCCTAATTTTGTCTACTTTTATTTTTCTGTTGAAGATGGCGATCTCCCGGTTCCAACGGACATTTTTTTGGATTTTACATAGCTCCGAGCTATTGTCTACATTTTTTGTTGATATGAATTTTTATATTAAATGATATAATTTTTATAACCTAATTTTGTCTTCTCTTTTTATTCAGTTGAAGATGGCGATCTTCCAGTTCCAACGGACATTTTTGTTGAGTTTTTCTAAGCTCGGGGCTATTTTTCTACATTTTTGGGAAGTTATGGATATTTTTATTAAATGATATGATTTTTGACCTAATTTTCCTTTTCTTATTTTTTCAGTTGAAGATGGCGATCTTTCGGTTCCAACGAACATTTTTGCTGAATTTTCTGAGCTCCGAGCTATTTTCCACTTTTTGGAAAATATGTTTCATTTTATTAATGATATGATATTTTGGCCTAATTTTGTCTTCTCTTATTTTTTAGTTTAAGATGACGATTTCCCAGTTCTAACAGACATTTTTGCGGATATTTTTGAGCTCGATGCTATTTTGTACACTTTCTAGAGGATAAGAATCTTTATATTAAATGAGATGATTTTTATATCCTAATTTTTTCTTCTCTTATTTTTCAGCTGAAGATGGCGATCTCCCAGTTCCAACGGACATTATTGCGGATTTTTTTTGAGCTCCGGGATATTTTCTACATTTTATTGAAGATATGGATCTCTTTATTAAATGATAAGATTTTTGAAGAGTAAATTTGTCTTCTCATATTTTTATTTGAATATGACGATCTCCCAGTTCCAACGGACATTTTGCAGATTTTTATTAGCTTTCGGCTTTTTTCTACATTTTCTCGAAGATATGGGTCTTTTTATTAAATGATATGATTTTTTGGCTTAATTTGGCTTCTCTTTTTTTCCGTTGAATATTGCATAACTCCCAGTTCTAACGGACATTTGTGCCGATTTTTCTGAGCTCGGTTCTATTTTCTACATTTATGGCAGATATGTATCTTTTATTAAATGATATGATTTTTGGCCTAATTTTGTCTTCTTTTATTTTTCAGTTGAAGGTGGCGATCTCCCGGTTCCAAATGACAGTTTTTCGGATTTTTTTGAGCTCTGATATATTTTCTACATTTTCTATATGATTTGAATCTTTATATTAAATGATATGATTTTTATTACCTAATTTTGTCTTTTCTTATTATTTAGTGGAAGATGGCGATCTCTCGGTTCCAACGGACATTTTTGTCGATTTTTCTGAGCTCGGTGCTATTTTTCTACATTTTCGGGAAGTTATGGATCTTTTTATTAAATGATATGATTTTTGACCTAATTTTTTCTTTTCTTATTTTTTCTGATGAATATAGCGATCTCCCGTTTTCAACAAAATTTTTGCGGATTTTTCTGAGCTCCGGCCTATTTTCTACATTTTCGAAAAGTTATGGATCTTTTATTAAATGATATAATTTTAATGTTGTCTTCTCTTTTTTTCAGTTGAAGATGGTGATCTCCCGATTCCAACGGATATTTTTGCGGCTTTTTATAAGCTCGGTGCTATTTTCTACATTTTTTAAATGGTATGTTATAGCCTACGTTCTTCTTCTCTTATTTTTTCAGTTGAAGATGGCGATCTCCCAGCTCCAATGGAAATTTTTGCAGATTTTTCTTAGCTTGAGTCTGTTGTTCTACATTTTCTGAAAAAATATGGATCTTTTTATGAAATGATATGATTTTGACCTAATTTTGTCTTCTCTATTTTTCAGAAGAAGATGACGATATCCCGGTTCCAACGAACATTTATGCAGATTTTTTTTGAGCTCCGAGATATTTTCTACATTTTCTGTAAGATATGAATTTTTATATTAAATGATAGGATTTTTATAGCCTTATTTTGTCTACTCTATTTTTCAGTTGTAGCTAGCAATCTCCCGGTTCCAACGGAAATTTTAACATATTTTTTGAAGTTTGGTGCTATTTTCTACATTTTTGGAAGATAAGAAATTTTTATTAAATGATATGATTTTTATATCATATGTTTTCTTCTCTTATTTTTTCAGTTGATTATTGTGATCTACCGGTTCTAGCTGACATTTTTACTGATTTTGTTAGCTTATGGTTATTTTTCTACATTTTATGGAAGATAAGGATCATTTTATTAAATGATATGATTTTTGGTCATAACGTTGTCTTTTCTTATTTTTTTAATTGAAGATGGTGTTCTCACGGTTCCAACAACGATTTTTGCAGATTTTTTGACCTAGAGGCTATTTTCTACATTTTATGTAAGATATGGATCTTTTTATTAAATGATATGATTTTAGGCCTAATTTTGTATTCTCTTATTTTTCAGATGAAGATGGCGATCTTTTGGTTCCAATGGACCTTTACGCAGATTTTTCTGAGCTACGGGCTATTTTCTAAATTTTCTGTAAGCTATGAATGTTTAGATTAAATGATATGATTTTATGGCCTAATTTTGTCTTCTCTGATTTTAAATTAAAGATGTCGATCTCCCGGTTCCAACGGGCATTTTTTCAGATTTTTTAAACACTAAACTACGTTCTAAAGTTCATTGAAGATATGGATCGTTTTATTAAATGATATGATTTTTATAGACGAAGTTTGTCTTCCCTTATTTTTTTCACTTGAATATAACGATCTCTCGGTTCCAACGGAAATTTTTGCAGAATTTTCTAAGCTCCATGATATTTTCTACATTTTCTTTAAGATATGGATCTTTGTATCTAATGATATGATTTTTATGGCCTAATTTAGTCTTTCCTTATTTTTCAGATGAAGATGGCGATCTTCCGGTTCCAACGAACATTTATGTGGATTTTTTTGAGCTCTAGGCTATTTCTACATTTTCTGTAAGATATGGACCAATATATTAAATGATATGATATTTATTACCTAATTTTGTCTTCTCTTATTTTTTCAGTTGAAGATGGCGATCTCTCGTTTCCAACGGAAATTTTTGCGTATTTTCTGAGCTCGGGCAATTTTCTATATTTTCTAGAATATAAGGATCTTTATATTTTTTGATATGATTTTTGTTGCCTAATTTTGTCTTCTCTTATTTTCCAGTTGATGATGGTAATCTTTTATTAAATGATATGATTTTTGGCCTTATTTTCTCTTCTCTTATATTTCGGTTGAAGATGGCGATCTCCCGGTTCCAGCGAACATTTTTGTGGATCTGAGCTCTCGGCTATTTTTCATATTTTCTGGAAGATATGGATCGTTTATTAAATGATATCAGAGAAGACAAAATTGGGCCAATCCGTTGAACCGGGACATCGCCATCTTCAATTGAAATATAAGGGAAGACAAAATTTGGAACCGGAAAATCGCCATCTTCATCTATAAAAATGTCTGTTGTAACCTGAATATCGCCATCTTCAACTGATAAGATTTTTATATATCATTTTCTGAGCTTGGAACTATTTTCCACATTTTATGAAAGATATGGATTTTTTAATTAATTGATATGATTTTAATAGCCTAAATTTGTCTTCTCTTATTTTCCAGTTGAAGATGGCAATATTTTTATTAAATTATATGATTTTTGGTCTAATTTTGTTGTCTCTTATATTCCAATTGAAGATGGCAATCTCCCGGTTCCTATGGACATTTTTGCGGATTTTTCCGAGCTCCGAGCTATCTTCCACTTTTTTGGAAGATATGTATCATTTTATTAAATGATATGATATTTTGGCATAATTTTTTCTTCTCTTATTTTTCAGTTGAAGATGGCGATCTCTCGGTTCCAACGGACATTTTTTGCGGATTTTGTCTGAGCTCGGGGCGGGCTATTTTGTACACTTTCTGGAAGATAATAATTTTTTATATTAAATAATATGATTTTTATATCTTAATTTTTTCTTCTCTTATTTTTAAGTTGAACTTGGTGATCTTTATGTTCCAACGGACATTTTTAGGGATTTTTCTGAGCTCCACACTTTTTTACATCATATGCACTGTTATCTTTGAAAAAAGTGATTGATTTATTGATTCCATTCAAATGCAAAATACAAATCTCTCAGATCAAGTCAATAATGCAGTTTCATTTGAATTATATATCTAATACCATTGGGGATCCCCATTTTGGTTGTGTAATGACATACACTTCATGACCGGTCTGTAGCCCCGATATAAGAGAGGTGCGTTAAGCAGTTGATGACCATATTAATGCTGTTGGATCTTTTTGAGTGGAGTCTTCAGATTGCACTCTGGTGCGACTCTGCAATGCATTGCATTGCCATCATACAAGTGTAAAAATGGCAGTGGCTAGGATTTATACAGAAGTGATACAGTGCTTTCCACCAAACATGGCGTAAGAATGATCAAGGATAGGCTAGGAATGACCAATATCTAGTCCATGATGTGGTGGCATAGGTTATGGGGTTATATGTGTGAGTATGGTAAGAATCTAGTTCATGCACTGTAAAAAAATAAAATAAGATAAAAAGGATGGTATTGGGAGCAAGTATAATCAAAAGAAAGATTAGTGCTTCATGTTTTGAGTAACTAAATGGATATGTGGAAGATCTAGGAGGGTGGAAGAAACATACTGGATATAGCAATTGGTTGCTGAGAAAAGAAACATATACAAATGGGGTCGGTTAGTTTCAAATGAATTGCAGAAAGTAACTGTTGCAGATGCTAAAAGGATAAGATAAAAAGTAAAAAACCCAAGAAAAACAAATTTCATTTTTCTAAAAATATAAAATTCTAATTTTGTATTTCTAAAATGAATGTTGTGGATGGAAAAAGAATAAGATACAATAAATACTAAGGGAAAAATCTTATATTGGGGAAAAGGTGCTCGGTTAATACTTAAAGAATGTAATGTTTGGATCAAACAGATGAATCGATTCAAGGAGATATCTAAAGAACTACATGTGACCTAGACATTCATTTGGGGTAAGACCCTAATGGATATAATCGGATGCATGGAGGTTATATACGGAGTAAAGAATGATATGCGATATATGATTTGATTTTTCACAACATCATATGACATTACACAATAACAAATATATGTTGGACAAACTTTCAATTTAGGCTAATTTTTTTAATAACTGATCAATTTGAAACTCAATAATAAAAATCAATCAAGTTTGTACCATATAGGCTTTTGTGCTTGATTCTGCATCGAGCAAGAGTCCATGTGACGAACGAGGTTGTGAACCACGATCAATTGAATGGTCATTTATTTGACCATAGTTGCACACTCTGATTTTCTATCTCTCATGCTCTGCCTTGATAAAAAACACGACCATTTACTTAATTAAAATGATCGTGGTTGCTAATCCCAGGCAGTTAAATGAATTTTTTAGTGTTGGCCTCGGTCATATAAATGCATGTTTATTTCATCGAGGTTGCCAACCCTTGTCATTAAGACTTGAATCTTTATCCTCTTGCTTAAGGAATGAGGTTTCATCTGAAACCATTGGGTTCGGTTATTTCATTTAGGTTTCGAAAATGGACGAGACGAAATAGCTGCTAAAACTCGATTTCATTCGGTTTCGGGCAAAATCACTTTGTTTCGGCTTGTTTTGATCGAAATTAAGTGTCTTCAGTTTCGACCGGTTTCACTTGGTTTCGATCAGTTTCGGTCGAAACCAAATGACGGAATTATTATTTCTTTCAATAAAATATGAGTTTGTATTTAAATACATGAACCGATTTGAACTATACAAATAAAAATATTTATTAAAATTTTAAATATTATAAAAACTCTAAAATTTTATTGAAAATTTAAAAATTAAATTATAAAATTTATTAAAATTCTAAAAAACATTTATTACAAATGCATTGCTATAGAAATATATGCATAATATATACATATAAATTCATATAAATCCGAAACTGAAACTCAAAAGAAAACTAACAAACGGGCGAAACTGTGCGAAACCTAAAATTTTTCCAACGGTGAAACCAAATCGAAACCGAGTTCTCAAACCTTGGTCTTGCACATTGATGATGTATTTGATTCTAACTCGAAGCTACAAAGATCAAGTATATGTAAAGTTAGTAATGTAATGCTTGAACGCGTCTCAAGTATGTGATGCTTGAGCACTACTCCCAAATGTAGGAGGACGTCAAGTAATAAATTTATATCCGGTGAGACCGGATTGAATCACGGCGACAAGTCGTTTTGCAAACGCAAGTTCAATTAATAAAAGAGAGGTATAGGCGAAGCTACAACCAATTAAGCTAACGGTGGAAATGTATGTGAAAATGTGTGTGAAACCATCTACCAAATCAACAACCTAGGGTGGAAGTATCTGGGAGAAAAATAGGTGAGGAAGCTTGTGTGGTGTGTATGGATGTGGTTATTAAGCATATGGGTTCAATCCGAGGATAACTCAATTGTCTTTCCGACTAAGGAATGAGCAATGGGTCGATGTGGCATTTTATTGAAACCATGGTGTGCAATGAAAGTATGGTATGGAAAATCGAGATAATAAACACCCAAGCATATATGAATGGCACCACTAGGCAAACTCCACTCTAGGGATACCCACTAGGGTCCCTAATTCAAAGTATATCCCAAAATATCATACCACATAAATTTTAGAATAGGCTAGAATTGAAATTCCATAGCCCAAGTAAGCAACATCAACACACAACCACACACAATGAGATCTAGCTACTCATAGCAATAAAAGAGACATTTTCATCTCTAAAAACCATCATCCAATATTACTACAATAACCAAAATCAAATAAACAAAATAAAGGGAAGAGATCACCAAAGGTTTCTCTTAAGAAAATACAACTTTCCCTTCAATGATTGTGCTCCTCCAAGCTTTCTTGCTCCTCTCCAACGGCCTCTAACCCTAAGAATGAAGAAGAAGGACAGTGGAATGAGGAGAATAGAGGGGGAGAAGCCCTAGAAATAAGCTCAGAAATTTGGGTCTAGAAACATCACTAACGGGTCAGATCTGCGCCCAAAAACCGCAACTAAAGCACAAATCAGTAGAAATTTTCAGCACCGTCGCCCTGTCTTGCGAAAATTCTAGGAAGTTCCAGGTGGCGATGGAACCGTAACAAAGTGTACTATGACAAAAAATTATCAGTAGGACGGAATATACACTGGAATGATAGCAGAATTCTTCACAAGATGGTAATAGCAGAATTTCCAGACCAGAAATTTTCAGCACCGTCACCCTGTCTTCCAAAAAATGCAGTAAATTGCTCCGACCTCCAAAAATTCTGGAAAAGTATGCGTTGGAATAGAGACTTTATGAACTTCAACTGATAAATAATAGGAGACTAAGATTATGATGCTAATAAGCTGTAAATATTAGGTTTTATGCATATAAAAACGATAAACTCCAAAATTAAGTGATATCATCAAAATGCGTGTATCCGAGCCAAAATAAACACAAATTATGCACAAAATTGCCATCTAATAGAGATAAAATATGCAATATTGAACCCTAATCACACCCCCAACTAGCTTTTTGCTAGTCCCTAGCAAAACAAGTGATATATTCGGATTCACAACATAGCCCATATCAAATTCCACAATCTTCATGGCAAATAGAAAATTTTCAACATAATCTCAAATTTAATGTAACAACTCATAAAAGAGAGCAAATCAAAGAGCAATATTTCAATATGGCTCAAACCAACAAAGCACAAGAAAAGTTTGCATTCATTGAGATTAAAACATAAGTGTGTCATAGTATCACAATCTTCAAGAACTTTGCCAAAAAACAACACTTAGCTTTCCTAATTCATGGAAGTTTGATATATGGATCATGTTTATTCATGTTTTTTTTATTTTTATGAAACTTAGGATGACCCATGTAACGAGGGTTCGGTCAATTACTCCCAAATCAGAAGATTTTGGGGCATTGGACCAAAAAGGACCCCGCGGACCTAATAACTCGAATCACCTAAGATTCACCTATTTTTCTCTCGTGCACTCCCCTAAATCCTATCTTTCGACACGAATCCACAATGTTTCATGAGGACCCGGCTACTTGACAAAACTAGAAGAACGATGCACTTATTCTTTTTTCCTTTTTCTTTTTCTTTTTATTTTTTTTGATCCAACACACCAATCAACCACTCCTCAAGCATAAACCAAGCGATATCCAAGGCCAAATCCCATAAAATTGAAAACCAATCTATACTAATGACTTAATCCAACTCGTGCATTACAAAGTTTACACAAAACTAATCTAAACCACATCGAAGACAAAATTCATCGAATTATGCACTATTTTTTGAGTGGCATATTAAAGTTGATCCCATGAAGAAAAAGCAATAAAATGCATGCCAATCACAATTTAGGAGTTTGAACATAAGATTTGAATCCAAATGCATGCATGAATATGAAGCATATAAGGGACTAAGCAAAAAGCTAGCAAATGAGCAAGGAGGGTCAATGATATGCTCGCAAGATATTGGTGATGTCAAAATGGATGTC
The DNA here is from genome assembly GCA_030789695.1 of Scilla litardierei. NCBI lineage: Eukaryota > Viridiplantae > Streptophyta > Magnoliopsida > Asparagales > Asparagaceae > Scilla > Scilla litardierei. The sequence goes on from CM061141.1 coordinate 168,011,383, forward strand.
GCCAACAAAAAATTTTTTAAACAAAAACAACTAACAAACATCCTAAAATGACCTACAACTCCCCCCAACTAAAGTCAAACATTGTCCTCAATGTTGAAAGAGAATAGGTTTATTGAATTAAAACTATCCTAGAAAGCATAGAAAGTGCAAAAATTTAAATTTTCTACACTACTGGATAGAAGTCACCGGTGTCAAAAGGCGGATCACGGATGTCCAACGGTGGAGGAAGTAGCTCAATTAGATCCTTACGCTCCTTTACGAGCGTCTTCACTCCACAAATCACTTTGGACCCTAGCAACACAACTCCAAGCATCTCTCTAAAATGTGCGACCATGTCCTACAAGAGATGAGCTGTATCAATCCAAAGTGGGAACCATTGCCTTTCGACGAAAATGACCCGAATATAATCGTCAAAGTAAAATAAAGAATTTGAAATATGTTGACGAAAACTCCCTAAAATGGTTGCATCCATCTCGGTAACTCCACCACAGGGGAAATGAATGAATGATCTTGGGACAAGACCAGGCGAAGGCATGTTTCAGGCTCTACCAAAATGATCGATGAGCTCGTGGCCCTACTTGGCTCCTCCTCCTGTCCATCCAAAATGTCACGCTCGTCCTCTCACACAACACCTGTGAGGGAAGAAGAATCCGAATCAGATAATAAATTTTTTTGAGTGGTTGGATTACCTTCTCCCAAGCAAGAGGCAAGCTATGCAAGACTCGAAATGATCTCCTAAATATACTCGCTCCGAGTCTCCATGCTCCGGGGAAAATATCGGGATTGAGCCTCATGTGTCTGAATAAGCAATTGAAGCTCATCACCCAAGGGTTGCAAAGGTGCGTCCATGCTTGGTTCTCCTTGGTCACGGCACGCTCCAACGGCATCATAATGAAGCGCTAACAGCTCACCCCCTGAAGTCCCATCCAATGGTCGGTCCATATCCTCCATGGACTCCAGGTACTCCTAAGCGTTCTCATGTGACATGTCAAATAGAGCTCCATCATCCATTATCGACATGTAGTCCTGCATCTCTTCCCGTAGTCCATCGTAGAAGAATGGGAAAAGACGGGCCATCGTGAATCCATGATGTGGACAGCCGCTTAATAAATACATGAACCTCCTCCAAGCTTGATAGAAGGATTCACTGTTAATTTGAGCAAAGCCGGCAATTTTGAATTTCAAAGAAGTGGTCATGTGCAAAGAAAATGAAAGTGCATCATACAAAGAATTATACCGTTAAATTCCATAGCTTTTTTGAATTTTTATAAAAGAAAATGAAAATAAAGATAGCAAAGGACTCAAAAAGTGAAAAATAAATAAGAATGAAACATAATAGATGTAAGATAAAGAATAAAAAAGACTCACAATAAATAGTAGGATGTATCACGCCAAAATTTCCTAAATCAATCAAAAATGTTAATGCAAAAAACCGTTGTCCTCAGCAACGGTGCCAATTGCTTGAACACGTCTCAAGTATGTGATGCTTGAGCACTACTCCAAAGTGTAGGAGGACGTCAAGTAATAAATTTATATCCGGTGAGACCGGGTCGGATCACGTGGACAAGTCATTTTGCAATCGCAAGTTCAATTAATAAAAGAGAGGTATAGGCGATGCCACAGCCAACTAAGCTAACGGTGGAAATGTATGTGAAAATGTGTGTGAAACCATCTACCAAATCAACAACCTAGGGTGGAAGTATCGGGGAGGAAAATAGGTGAGGAAGCTTGTGCGGTGTGTGGGGATGTGGTTGAGAATATGGGTTCAATCCGAGGATAACTCAATTGTCTTTTCGACTAAGGAATGAACAATCGGTGGATGTGGCATTTTATTGAACACATGGTGTGCAATGAAAGTATGGTATGGAAAATCGAGATAATAAACAACCAAGCATATATGAATGGTACCACTAGGCAAACTCCACTCTAGGGATACCCATTATGGTCCCTAATTCAAAGTATATCCCAAAAAATCCTTCCACATAAACTTTAGAATATGCTAGAATTGAAATTCCATAGCCCAAGCAAGCAACATCACCACACAACCACACACAATGAGATCTAGCTACTCATAGCAATAAAAAAGATATTTTCATCTCTAAAAACCATCATCCAATATTACTACAATAACCAAAATCAAATTAAAAAAATAAAGGGAAGAGATCACCAAAGATTTCTCTTAAGAAAATACAACTTTCCCTCCAATGATTGTGCTATCCAAGCTTTCTTGCTCCTCTCCAATGGCCTCTAACCCTAAGAATGAAGAAGAAGGAGAGTGGAATGAGGGGAATAGAGGGGGAGAAGCCCTAGAAATATGCTCAGAAATTTGGGTCTGGAAACAGCACTAACGGGTCAAATCCGTGCCCAAAACCCGCAACTAAAGCACAAATCAGCAGAAATTTTCAGCACCATCACACTGTCTTGCGAAAATTCTAGAAAAATCATCCAACCTTGGAATGATGAGTTCCAGGTGGCGATGGAACCGTAACAAAGTGTACTACTACTAAAAAATATCAGTAGGCCAAAATATACACTAGAATGATAGCAGAATTCTTCACAAGAGGGGAAAAGAAGAATTTCCCGACCAGAAATTTTCAGCACCGTCACCCTTTCTTCTAAAAAATGCAGTAAATTGCTCCGACCTCCAAAAATTCTGGAAAAATATGTGTTGGAATTGGGACTCCACGAACTTCAACTGATAAATAATAGGAAACTAAGATTATGATGCTAATAAGCTGTAAATATTAGGTTTATGCATATAAAAACGATAAGCTCCAAAATTAAGTGATAGCATCAAAATGCGTGTATCGGAGCCAAAATAAACACAAATTATGCACAAAATGCCATCTAATGAGGGATAAAATATGCAATATTGAACCCTAATCATGTAACACATGCATGTCTCGGATTCCTATGCCAGGCTCAAAGTTCACGAAGTTCTCTTAAAATTTAATCTACCATCTTTTCACTCGTTATGACCTTAAAATTTAAATGAGACTGGAATCAAGAAAGGAAAAGGAAGAATAAAAGTGGTGGGTGTGTTTGTGGAGATTAAAGAAAAAGACGAAAGCAAGAAAAACAAAAGCATAGTGTTTTAAAGAAGATTATAATGATCACAATCACGATCACGATAATACGATGTATGGATAAGAGATAAATGATTGAGGTATATTATCTTAGTTAATTTACTTATATAGTGGTTATGAAGTTTACTGAATAATTTGGTATTCATGAAATAATTTATGCATTTATATTTAGGTTTATGTTTATGTTTTGGAACCATCAAACTCATTTTAATTACGGGTGTTAGAATTGAAACAAGAATATTTGAGTTAGAAATAAGATTTGTGTGTTTAGTCGTTATACAATTTTGCTTGATTACATCTTATAGGTCCCCCATTTGTCCTTAATTATTCATTATTCTATATTTAAGCAATTCTATAGTTCTATGATAGGCTAGTTGAAGTTGTTTAAAATAGCGCAAGAGCTAACTTATCATATAATATACAATAGGTCACAATATCGTATCTGATACAAAGCAAAATTTGACAACTATGATAATTTTCTTTTTGTACGAACTCATCAATCACCCAAACTGGACCACTTTTCCATGTTTAATTGGATATAAAATGTAAATTCCAACAAACTTCATATATGTCCATAGATGATTAGATAAATATTTTTTGTTTGCCTTTCCTACCTCCTTTACATGATGGTAAGGTAAATTGTTCAGCAAGGCAGTTTTTTCTTGCATCAAGTTGTAAAGTCATACTACTTTCAATTTATTTTTCAACATAGCAGGCATACCCCATCCTCAATGGAGCCGACTCTCACCTTGCCTGCAAGAAATAAACCATGCTTGTCTACTTACCATATTGAATTTAAGGCTCATTAAACCATGGCCTTTATAACCACTTCTTAGGAATTCAACAATGTCTAAATATGCAATACACATCGATATAAATTGATAGACTGGAACCTAATTTGAGCCAAAAAAAATACAAACCCTAAATGAGTATGGTTCTAACTTATTTACTATATATCAAAATCATCTCCCTCTTCAATGTGGGACTAATCTCACACCATATACTATTTTAACATCTTATCAATCCACTCTAACCATGGCTACTTCCCAATTCCCATCATCAATTCTCTGAGAGAGAAGAACCAACATTATTATCATCAGCTCGTTTGTCATTAATTATAACATGAATTTATAGTCATCAATGTTGTAAAAGTCTACTGGCACCGATGCTAGCGACACTCGCATGTGTTATGATTATTGTCCTCAAACTACTATAAGGTGGTACTCGCTAATCTGAACCAATCCTAGGTCGCGACTGATGATGGGGAGTGTGATGTGCAACCTAAAGACCCTCTTGCACCGCGAGGTGCTACCCCGGACCGAGTCCAAAAAGAAGGAAGCGTGACAGGGACTCAGGATCCATTTAAATAATAGAACATGGTACGAAAATCCTCCCAGATACTGGCCGAAAGACAGGCTCCAATCTCTTCCACACTCCCGCAATCATTAGTTTTCCCAAACCCTCAACGAGTCATGTTAAATTAATTAGTTAACATTTTAGTGTCGTGATGTAGCCTAAGTTTAACATCATTTAAACTACGTAGTCAAGGTGGTCCACTGACATACATATAGTAGTAGCCAGACATTACATGAGCCAATTCTTAATCCACATTAGCCATTCATTATCAATGATATCTCGAGTAATATCCCATGGACTATGCAATTTAACATAACATTAAACTTCTCGCATGAATAAAAACAACTTCCCAAAAGGAGTATTCCAAGCTAACTATCACGTAAGCTAAACATGTGACAACTGGAAATATAGGCACAACTAGGCAATAGATGCAACAATATTTATTTGAAAAGGAACTGAAATTGACGTCTTTAGTATTTCTGAAAATTACAAACAGATGTATCAGATTAGGGTTTTCATCACATGGCGGGGAGAACCCGAGCCTGCTGTAAAATCCACGGGGTTTTAGCAAGATACCAGGGGCTAATGACCAAAACAACAGGGTAATGGAGCCCAGATCCTAACTAATCCACACTGAAACCCAAAATAGCAAGCGAGGAAACCAGCCGAACCTAACAATAAGCAAGGAAACCAACCGAACCCCAAAAACAGCAAGCAAAAGCCAATCGAACCCAAACAGTAGGCAAGCAAGCAACCGAACTTAACAACAACTTAGGAGTTCCCAAAGCAGCACGCAATGAACAAGCCAAACCCCAAGCTGAACCCCAAAACAACAAGCAAAGACCAACCGAACCTAGCACAACCCAACGCCGAGACCCCGTGACCCCACATCAAGCAGGCGGGGGAACCAACCCCACAAGATAATCGTAGGGAATCAAACCCTAACTCATCCCCAAATCATCCTCTCTCGTATGTTAAAAATCCAATTTTCTGCACACATACCAACGATTTCATCTCAGATTTAAGCATGCAATAATCAAAATTAAAACTGAAGTGTAGGGGGAGAAGAGTCTACCATAGATCGTTGAAAAGCAAAAGAAATCGAAGAATTAAAAACGCATAGCAAGATCTAGTCTGTAGTCTCAAGAAATCAACCCAGATCTGAAAAGCTCTGAAATATGGAAAATAACTTATAGTGTTGCATAGCCATGAAGAAGGAGAAGATGAAGAGTGTTAATAGCAGTCGAAGAAACCTGTAGAGGACGCATGTCGTCAAGCAAGGGGACATGACAACCTCGGAGAGGCCCGGTAGGGCGTTGGTTGATTGCATGAGAAGGACGAGAAGGGGCAATGCTCATGGCACTTCGTACATGAGGAGAGGACGAGAGGGGTGCCGTTGAAAGCCCTAGTGGGCTTTATTGTTGTTGTTGCGAGAGAGAGAGAGAGAGAGAGAGAGAGAGAGAGAGAGAGAGAGAGAGAGAGAGAGAGAGAGAGAGAGAGAGAGAGAGAGAGGAGTCGATCGTGTCGAAAGCCCCAACGGGCTTGATGCGTGAAAAATGAGAGAGGGGGAGGGGAAATTAAGGAGCCCCACGCTGGGCTTCGTGAGTAGGCCGAGAAAAGAAGGGGAGGAAATAAAGAAATGTGCCCATCACATTTTACCCACCTTACAAAAAATTCCGTCCTCAGAATTTCTAAAACAATATACTATTAACCAAACATAAAAGAAATCTAATAAACAACTGGAAACAACAAAATGAAGATTAGTTCAAACAACTGATAACACAATCTAAGATCTCGGGGTGTCCATCTCTATCGTTGCCATGATATAAGCCTGGTAGTTCTGAGGCAAGGGTGGTGGCTGTTGCTCAACTCGTCTTGGACAGTTACCAACGGAGTGATCTGATGCACCACATATCAGACACAGTTTGTTCTAGCAATGATAATCTCTTTTCATGTGACTGGATCGGTAACAGTAGTCACATATCACAGGGTATTGAGGGCTGGTTTTTGTCCAGGTCTTCTTGAATGTTGTGGTATGCTCCGTCTGTATGGTAGACTTCTCTCGTTCTTCGATGTGAGTGTTTACTGGTGGCACTGAAGGTCGTCAGCTTTGCTATGCTGCAACGGTCAGAGGTGGACGTCTTGGAGGGGCCCCTGCCTGTCACTCTCGTTTTCGCTCCCTCTATACGTACTCATACTCTCGAGATGTGTAGAGTACGCCAGCATGTGTCCTCAATTTGAACCAGACCAGCTTGTCACGAATATCTATGTTCAGGCCTTGCTAAAATATCGTGGCCCAAGCCAAAGGGGTGGACACCATGTCCTTGGCAAACCTGTAACACCAATTGTTGGTAAATACTTATGTACGACAAGGTTAACTGTCATGCATTAAAATACGCACATGTTGAGATTAGAAAATTCAGCGTCGTACTCCTCTACAGTTATAAAGCTATGCTTCAGGTCCATAAACTGTGCCTCCAACTTCATTTATGCCTCTGGTGAGAAGTATTGGGCATTAAATGTCTCCTTAAATGTAGCCCAAAAGATCGGCTGCACCAGTCGGTCCTCTACAGAATCCCTCCATTTTCTAGCCTCTCTGGTAGTTGCAGCTTTACCATGCTAACCCACAAAGATGTAGGTGCGTGCGCTGCCTTTAGCTTGTCAGTGATCTAGCGCAGCCACTCCTCTGCAGCCTGAGCATAATCTCATCTAGTAAAAATCGGCGGGCGTAGCGATCGAAACTGTTGCACTCTTCCATCCTTCTTAGGTTCTTCCTGTATAGTTTGGACCATCTCTCGCAAAGCCTGATCCGAGATTTGATGCATCGTGTTTGATCCAGAGTTGCATGTCCTAGCTCGCAATCCTGATACCAAAGCGTTTTTGGCCATAGCCGCTCTCTTAGATTTCTATACGTTTCTTGCGTATGAAAACTTTCATACGCATATATTCATAAGGTAGATTGAGTCAGTCGAGTATCGTTCTTCCTGCCTGCTCAATATTGTTCACGAGTTGATTGGGCAGACCTGTATGGGCCACCGCTTTGTAATGACCGTACCCCAGTTGCGGTCACATTTATGCGATTACATGTAGATCCTATAGGCACAGTGAAGTCAAAGTGGAGCAGAGCAGAAAGAAATAAAGATTCGCATATCGTAAGATGTTAACAAGTTTCTGAACAGTTGAAGACGGCAATCTCTCTGTTGCAACGGACATTTTTGCAGATTTTTCTGTGCTCGGTGCTAGTTTCAGTATTTTATTGAAGATATGGATCTTTTTATTAAATGATATGATTTTAAGCCTAATTTTGTCTTCTCTTATTTTTCAGTTGAAGATGGCGATCTCCCAATTCCAACGGACATTTTTGCGAATTTTTCTTTGCTCGGGACATGATATGATTTTTTGGCCTAATATAGTCTTCTCTTATTATTTTTTCTGTTGAAGATGGCGATCTCCTGATTCCAATGGACATTTTTGTTGAATATTCTGACATTTGGGCTATTTTTGCAGATTATTCTGACATCGGGGATATTTTCTAAATTTTCTGAAAGATATGCATCTTTTTATTAAATGATATGATTTTTGACCGAATTTTGTCTTCTTTTGTTTTTCAGTTGAGATGGTGATTTGCAGATTCCAATAGATATGTTTGCAAATTATTCTGACCTTGGGGCTATTTCCTAAATTTTCTTGAAGATATGCACTTTTTATTAAATAATATGATTTTTGGCCTAATTTTGACTTCTCTTATTTTTTAAAGTTAAAGATGGCGATCTCCCAGTTCCTACGGACATATTTGTGAATTTTACGCAGTACGGTACTATTTTCTAAATTTTATGTTAGATATGGATCTTTTTATTAAATAATATGATTTTTATATCCTACGTTTGTCTTCTCTTATTTTTCAGTTGAATATGGCGATCTACCGATTCAAACAGACATTTTTAGTGATTATTCCTACACTGGGGCTATTTTTTACATTTATGGAAAATTTGGATCATTTTATTAAATGATATGATTTTTTGGCCTAATTTTGTCTTCTTTTATTTTTCAGTTTAAGATGGCATTCTCCCAACGGATATTTTTGCGGATTTTTTGACCTAGACGCTATTTTAATAATTTCGGGAAGATATGGATCTTTTTAATAAATACTACGATTTTTTGGCCTAATTTTGTCCGATCATATTTTTAGATGAAGAAGGCGATCTCCCAGTTCCAACTGACATTTTTGCAGATTTTTTAAGTTCGGCGCAATTGTCAACATTTTATGAAAGAAATGGATCATTTTATTAAATGATATGATTTCTTGGCATAATTTTATCTTCTTTTAGTTTTTTAATTGAAGATGGCATTTTTTTTGGTTCCAACGGATATTTTTGCAATTTTTTTGACCTAGATGCTATATTCTACATTTTCTAGAAGATGTCGATATTTTAATTATATAATTTAATTTTAAGCCTAATTTTAGCTTCTCTTATTTTTCAGATTAAGATGGCGATCTCCCGGTTCCAACGGAAAATTTTGCAGTTTATTCTAAGCTCGTGGCTATTTTATAAACTTTCTGCAATATATGTATCTTTAAATTAAAAGATATGATTTTTATAGCCTATTTTTGTCTTCTCTTATTTTTCAGTTGAAGATGACGATCGCCCAGTTTAAACAGAAATTTTTGTAGATTTTACTTAGCTCGAAACTATTTTCTGTATTTTCTGGAAGATATGCATGTTTTAGTTAAATGATATAATTTTTTATCTAATTTTATCTTCTCTTATTTTTAGTTGAAGATAGAGTTCACTCGGTTCCTACGGATATTTTTACAGATTTTTCGACCTTGGGTATATTTTCTGTATTTTCTGGAAGATATGGATCATTTTATTAAATAATATCATTTTGGCCTAATTTTATCTTCTCTTATTTTTCACTTGAAGATGGCGATATTCCGGTTCTAACGGAAATTTTTGCGGATTTTACGAAGCTAGGTTCGATTTTCTACATTTTATGGAAGATATGAATTTTTTATTAAATGATATGATTTTTATATCCTACGTTTTTCTTCTCTTATTTTTTTAATTGAATACTGCGATCTACCAGTTCCAGCAGACATTATTACTGATTTTTATTAGCTTGGGGCTATTTTTCTTCATTTTATGGAAGATATAGATCATTTTATTAAATGATATGATTTTTTGGCTTAATGTTGTTTTCTCTTATTTTTCAGTTGAAGATGGCGTTCTCACGGTCCCAACGGAGATTTTTGCGGATTTTTTGACTCAGAGGTTATTTTCTACATTTTCTGGAAGATATGGACCTTTTTATTAAATTATATGATTTTTGGCCTAATTTTATCTTCTAATATTTTAAATGAAGATGTCGATCTCCTGGTTCCAACGAAAATTTTTGCAGAGTTTATTGATCTCCAACCTATTTTTTATATTTCCTGTAAGATATGTATCTTTAAATTAATTTATATGATTTTATAGCCAAATTTTGTCTTATCTTATTTTTCAGTTGAAGATGGTGATCTCCCAGTTCTAACGGATTGTTTTGCGAATTTTTTTGAGATCGGTGCTATTTTCTACATTTTATTGAAGATACGGCTTTTTTATTAAATGGTATGATTTTTGTAGCCTAATTTTGTCTTCTATTACTTTTCACTTGAAGATAGTGATCTCCCGCTTCCAACGTACATTTTTGTGGATATTTCTGAGCTTGAAACTACTTTTCTACATTTTCAGGAAGTTATGGATCTTTTTATTAAATGATATGATTTTTGGCCTAATTTTGTCTTCTCTTTTTTTCAGTTGTAGATGGTGATCTCCTATTTTCAACAGAAATTTGGGCTGATTTTTTCTGAGCTCCGGGCTATTTCTAAATTTTCTGGACGATATGGATTTTTACATTAAATGATATGATTTTTATAGCCTAATTTTAGTCTTCTCTTATTTTTTTCAGTTAAAAATGGTAATTTTCCAGGTCCAGCGGATATTTTTGCAGCTTTTTCTGAGCTCGGCGCTATTTTTCTACATTTTCTTGAAGTTATAGCTCTTTTTATTAAATGATATGATTTTTAGTCTTAATTCTGTATCCTCTTATTTTTTTCGTTGAAGTTGGCGATCACCCAATTCCAACAGACATTTTTGTTGATTTTTCTGAGCTCCGGGTTATTCCTAAATTTTCTATAAGAATTATACAATTGACGACCTTTTTTTAATTTGTCCTACGTGGCAGCTTTGTCCCAGTCATATTTTGGGTTGCTGACTGGGACGCTGACAAGGACAAAAACAAACAAAGAACCATAGCCACGTTCCTCCTCACGTTTTCGCATCATTCAGTCCGTTTGATTCACACATCTCACTTACTTAACTGAGGAGTTAACTAACTAATCAGGCTCCTTTGATCCTCTGCATTGATTTGAGCTTCTAAGATTTGAGCTTTTTGTCTAAATTTTCAGGAAGATATGAGTCTTTTTATTAAATGATAAGATTTTATGGCCCAATTTTGTCTTCTCTTATTTTTCAGTTGAAGTGGGCGATCTCACATTTCCAAAGGAAATTTTTGCATATGTTTCTAAGGGTAGGACTATTTTCTATATTTTCTGTAAAATAAGAATCTTTATATTAATTTTTATGATTTTTTGCCTAATTTTGTCTTCTCTTATTTTCTAATTGATGATGGCGATCTTTATATTAGATGATATGATTTTTTGGCCTAATTTTGTCTCCTCTCATTTTTTAGATGTAGATGGCGATCTCCCGGTTCCAACAGACATTTTTGCAGATTTTTCTGAGGTCGGGGCTATTTTCTATATTTTCTGTAAAATATGGACCTTTATATTAAATGATATGATTTGTATGGCCTAATTTTGTCTTCTCTTATTTTTCAGTGGAAAAGGGCGATCTCCCTTTTCCAACGGAACTTTTTTCAAATTTTTCTGAGCTTGGGGCTATTTTCTATGTTTTCTGGAAGATTAGAATCTTTATATTAATTGATATGATTTTTGGTGCCTAATATTGTCTTGTCTTATTTTCCAGTTGATGATGTTGATCTTTTTAATGAATGATATGATTTTTTGGCCTTATTTTGTCTACTCTTATATTTCGGTTAAACATTGCAATCTCCCGGTTCCAAGGACATTTTTTCGGAAGATATGGAACGTTTAATTAAATGATATCTGAGAAAAACATTAGGCAAAAAATGTCCGTTGAAACAGGGAAATCGCCATCTTCAACTGAAATACAAGAGAAGACAAGATCGGAACCGGGAAATCCCCATCTTCATCTATAAAAATGTCTGTTGTAACCAGGATATCGCCATCTTCAACTGATATAATTTCCATATATCATTTTCGGAGCTTGGTGCAATTTTCTACATTTTATAAATGATATGGAACGTTTTATTAATTGATATGATTTTTATAGCCTAAATTTGTCTTCTCTTATTTTCCAGTTGAAGATAGTGATCTTTTATTAAATGATATGTTTTGCCTAATTTTGTCTTATCTTATATTCCAGTTGAAGAGGCGATCTCCCGGTTCCAACGAACATTTTTGCTGATTTTTCTGAGCTTCGGGCTATTTTCCACCTCTTGGAAGATATGTATCATTTTATAAAATTATATGATATTTTGGTCTAATTTTATTTTCTCTTATTTTTCAAATGAAGATGGTGATCTCCCTGTACCAACGGACTTTTTTACAGATTTTCTGAGCTCGGGGCTATTTTGTACACTTTCTATAAGATAAAAATCTTTATGTTAATGATATGATTTTAATATCTTATTTTTTCTTCTCTTATTTTTTTAGTTGAAGATGGTGATCTCATAATTCCAACGGATATTTTTGCGGATTGTTCTAAGCTCCAGGCTATGTTCTACATTTTATTAAAGAAATGGATCTCTTTAATAAATGACAAGATTTTTGTAGCCTAATTTAACCTTCTCATATTTTTCAGTTGAATATGGCGCTCTTCCGGTTCCAACAGACATTCTTTGCAATTTTTTCTTAGATTTGGGCTTTTTCTACATTTTTGGAAGATATGAATCATTTTATTAAATGATATGATTTTTTGGCCTAATTTTGTCTTCCCTTTTTTCTGTTGAATATTGCGATCACCCAGTTCCAACAGACATTTATGCGGATTTTTCTGAGCATGATGCCCTTTTTTACATTTTATGGCAGATATGTATCTTTGTATTAAATGATATGATTTTTGGCCTAATTTTGTCTTATTATATTTTCCAGTTGAAGATGGCGATCTCCCGGTTCCAGCGGACATTTTTTGGATTTTTCTGAGCTCCCAGCTATTTTCTATGTTTTTGTATGATATGAATCTTTATATTAAATGATATGATTTTTATAATCTAATTTTGTATACTTGAATTATTTTGTTGAAGATGCAATCTCTCGGTTCCAACAGACATTTTTGTTGATTTTTCTGAGCTTGGGACTATTTTTCAACATTTTCAGAAAATTATGCATCTTTTTATTAAATGATATATGTATTGACCTAATTTTTTCTTCACTTATTCATTAGTTGAAGATGGCAATCTCCCGGTTTCATAGAACATTTTTGCGGATTTTTCTGAACTCCTGTCTATTTTCTACATTTTCGAAAAGTTTTGGATATTTTTATTAATGATATGATTTTTATAGCATAATGATGTCTTCACTTATTTTGCAATTGAAAATGGCGATCTTCCGGTTCCAACGGACTTTTTTGCGTATTTTTTTGAGGTCGGCGATATTTTTTTTACATTTTATGGAAGATATAGAATGTTTTATTAAATAATATGATTTTTATAGCCTACGTTTGTATTCTCTTATTTTTTTAGTTGAAGATGACGATCCTAATGTTGTCTTCTCTTATTTTTAGTTGAAAGTGGCGATCGCCCGGTTTCAACGGACATTTTTGCAGAATTTTCTTCGCTTAAGACTATTTTTCTTCATTTTCTGGAAGATATGTATTTTTTATGAAATGATATGATTTTGTGGCCTAATTTTGTCTTCGCTTTTTTTAATTTGAAGATGGCAATCTTCTGGTTCTAATGGACATTTGGGCGGATTTTTTGAGCTCCGGACTATTTTCCATATTTTTGTATAATACGAATCTTTCTATTAAATAATATGATTTTTATATTAAATAATATGGTTCTAAGGGACATTATTTTTCTGAGCTCGAGGCTATTTTTTTACATTTTCGATAAGTTATGAATCTTTTTATTAAATGACATGATTTTTAGGCCAAATTTTGTCTTCTTTTATTTTTCAGTTGAAGATATCGATCTCTCGTTTCTAAGGGACATTTTGCTTATTACTCTTACCTCGGGGATATTTTCTTAGTTTTCTATAATATATCATTCTTTATATTCAATGAAATGGTTTTTATAGCCTAATTTTATCTTCTCTGATTTTTTAGGTGAAGATGTTGCACTCCCAGTTCCAATAGCAATTTTTACAGATTTTTTTAAAGTCGGAACCATTTTCTACAATTTATTAAAGAAATGAATCTTTTTATTAAATGATAGGATTTTTATAGACTAAGTTTGTATACTCTTATTTTTTAGTTGAATATGGAGATCTCTCGGTTCTAACGGAAATTTTTACGAAATTTTTTGAGCTCCGAGCTAGTTTCTACATTTTCTGTAAGATATGGATCTTTATATAAAATGATATGATTTTTATGGCCTACTCTTGTTTTCTCTTATTTTTCAGTTGAAGATGGCAATCTCTCGGTTACAACGGACATTTTACGAATTTTTCTCAGCTCGAGGCTATTTTCTATTCATTATTGAAGATAGTGAGCTTTTAATTAAATGATTTAATTTTAATAGACTAAGTTTGTCGTCTCTTATTTATTAGTTGAAAATGGCAATTTCCTGATAACAGGAATTTTTGCAGATTTTTCTGAGCTTGAGGCTATTTTTCTTCATTTTTTGGAAGATACATATCTTTTTATTAAATGATAGGATTTTTTGGACTATTTTTGCCTTCTCTTATTTTTTTCGTTAAAGATGGCGGTCTTCTAATTCTAATGGACATTTTTACAGATATTTCTGAGCTCCAGTCAATTTTCTACATTTTCTGTAAGATAATGATCTTTATATTAAATGAAAAGATTTTTATAGTCTATTTTTATCTCTCTTATTTTCAGTTGAAGATGACGATCTCCTGGTTCCAACGGAAATTTTTGTGTATTTTTCTGAGCTCGTGGCTATTTTTTATTTTTTTCCTAAAAGATAAGGATCTTTATATTAATTTATATGATTTTTGTTGCCTAATTTTGTCTTCTCTTATTTTCCAGTTGATCGCAATATTTTTATTAAATGAAATGATTTTTTGGCCTTATTTTGTCTTATCTTATATTTCGTTTAAAGATGGCAATCTCTTGGTTCCAATGGACAATTTTACGGATTTTTCTGGACTCTTAGCTATTTTTCACATTTTCTAGAAGATATGGATCGTTTAATTAAATGATATCAGATAAGAAAAAATTAGGCCAAAAATGTCCGTTGAAACCGTGAAATCGCCATCTTCAACTGAAATATAAGACAAGACAAAATTCAGAACCAGGAAATTGCCATCTTCATCTATAAAAATGTCAGTTGTAACCAGATATCGCCTTCTTCAACTGATAAGATTTTTATATATCATTTTCTGAGCTGGGTGCTATTTTCTACATTTTTTTGAAAGATATTGATATTTTTATTAATTGATATGATTTTTATAGCCTAAATTTCCCTTCTCTTTTTTTCCAATTGAAGATGGCGATTTGTTATTACATGATATGATTTTTAGCCTAATTTTGTCTTCTCTTATTTTTAATTGAAGATGGCGATATTCCGGTTCCAACGGACATTTTTGCGGATTTTTCTGAGCTCGGTGTTATTTTCTACACTTTCTGAAAGATAAGAATCTTTATATTAAATGATATGATTTTTATATCCTAATTTTTTCTTCTCTTTTTTCAGTTGAAGATCACGATCTCCCAATTCCAACAGATATTTTTGCGGATTTTTCTGAGCTCCATGCAAATTTCTTCATTTTATTAAATATATGAATCTCTTTAGTAAATGCCAAAAATTTTATAGCCGTCTTCTCATATTTTTCAATTGATCATGGCGATCTTTAGGGTCCAACAGACATATTAGCGGATTTTTCTGAATTTGGTGCTATTTTCTACATTTTATGGCAGATATGTATCTTTTTATTAAATGATACGATTTTTAGGC